>OW119928.1:99379381-99979381 GCA_933210815.1 Meta bourneti | reverse complement strand
CAAGATATCCATTCACTTCTGCTCAACTCATGTGCTTGGAGAAAAGGTGCACTCTTCAGTGGATTCCCGCATATGTGGACAGTGAAGGAAATGAAGCCGCAGACGCATTGGCAAAGGAAGCCCGAGAATTAAATGCTGAACGAACCCCAATAACTGTCACTGATGCTAATATTTTGATAAAATTCAAACCACAAAAAAAATTAAATAAAACAACGCATTTGTGAAATTCACCGATAGAAAAACCATCACCACACTATCCAGACTGAGAACAGGACATTTTAAAGGGACGAAAATGAACTGTGATGGAACCAGAACTTACAGACATTGTAACTGTATGAGCGTTGAACTCTTACACTTAATCATATATTCACCTGCCCTGCAATAGTAGCTGCTCTTCAAACCATCGATTACCATCCTGAAGAACAGCTTTACACCGAGAAAATAATCGACATCGCCAAAGCTGTGCCAAATGCACACGGCGACATCTGACTCAGAAATGGACACTTAATTCCTTTCAAAGGTAATTCAACTTAAAAAGCAGTAAAAGCTTCCTGCTTTTTGATTTGTTAGTGAAACCAACTTCCTTTCCCCTGTTGATTTATTCATTTGAATTATTTTCGTTTAGAAAAATGAGGTACTTACAATCTGAATCCTGTTTTCACCACTAGTTAAAATGAAAATAGATTTCTTAAATGTATTTAATAGACTCAGTGTTTGCAAATAAAGATAGCTCTATCAATAGTTCTTAATTGTTAACTATCGAAAACGTCTGAAAATTGTGTTGCAATTCTTTGGAAAATAAACCCGTTGTACTAAACAAGCAGCATTTTCATTTCTTTCATACTGATCTCTTTATAAAATAGGTAAATTTCATATCACTTGAATATTATCTTTTTTGAGTTTAATATTTAATGAGTGCAAAACTCCTTACCTTAAATTTGAAAAGCAATTTTTATTTATTGGTGATATTCGAGCTCTGATGACGAGTTAATCGGAATATTTTAAGTGTGCAAGAAAGTTTTTCATCACTCTAACTTTAATTTAGTAACTTAATTGACACGCAGGAATACCTTCTAACGAAGTTGTTTTGTCAAGGAGTGTACAATGGTAAAATGAAAAATAATACCAAGTAATGAATGCGTGTTTCTAAGAAACCAATCGAAATTTTGATGGAACGAAGAGATAACTAATGAGTTTATACTGCTTTTATTCTTGTAGAACCTTGAGATCTTGTAGAACCTTGCGATAAGGTTATTCTTGTAGAACCTTGCGCATTACGTTCTGATTTATGTTTTATGATCTTTAATTTTTACATTTTCACTCTTAACATTTGCCAAAAAGTTATCTGACATTTAAATGCACGGTAAGAAATCATCAGAGAGGATTTGTTAATTTTTATCGGTTCTAACTTTTTAAGCATTATCAAAATAGGTATTTAATGCACAATCATTTATTTCAAGGTTTCTTAATATTTTGCCAGTAATATAAACGGACTCTCCTACTTTCGAATAGCCTATGTAAGATCACTCCTTTACACTACCGACTTCTACCAATGAACTTTCTTGTTAGTATATCTTGTCATATATATAACTATACATATCTGCATGTCTGGACTGAAATATACATATCTGGGTTTTGTATGCGAAGTAGATAATCAAAATTGTTTATGTAAATAATTAAGCAGTGTGAAATATATATGCCTATTATTGTACGAGAGTTTCGAAACTTCTTATGTATTTAATGTATATGAGGGGCGTTTTCAGTCAAGCTACCTGTAAGTGGAGGTAGTGTTTTTACGGCGGAATGTGTTTGCGGCAGAAGTACACGAATATGTCCTTTCACACAAGACACACGTGTAGCAAAAATGGTCTACAGTGGCAAAAACGTTAAATCTGTCGTGACCTCAAATGTCCTCACGTTGGCGGGGTGTGGGAGATGGAGAGTGGTGATCTCGTCATGTGACCGTGGTTCAAAATTTCGTGGTCGGATCCTTCCCTTGGGGATGGATTCCGGGTCGTCTCGTTGGATGACAATGTAAAAACCGCACAAAATTTTCGAAATACAAGAGTTAAAATTTTTCTTCTTTCTTTTCCAATGTTATGCATGTCAGAATATATTAACCTTAAAACGATACAATATGTCGTTATGATAGAAATTAGTTTAATGTTGTTGCACGAGTTCTTACATCTTTTATGGATGACCTCTCACAATTAATCATTCAGCAAAGCAGTCTAGACTTGATTGTGTAACAATAAGAAAGTTTTTAATTAGAGAGATTTACACAGTAACGGTTGAAATTAAAAACTGGCGAATTAACAGAATATAATTTATTTGGTTCGATACTTCGAATATCTTTCTAAGTGAATTAATTTGGAAGGTTTTAAGAGCATAGAGGACAGAAGTTAATTCCCGTTAGCTTTTTTATAATAGTATGCGATCCAAAAATATTGAAAAGCAGATAATCGTCAAAATTACTTGTAAGAAAAACGCTCAGCATTAGTCACGTGAAAATTCCAATTATCCTTCGATGGATGACTCTTTGGAATAAGTTCTTTCTTTTTTCAAGACTTGATGTTTGATTTCTTCATTTCGTTGTGGTTAAGTAGGATTAATATTAAATTTTAATTATATTTCGCTTTCATTTGTAGTTCTGGAACGACGATGGGGAACGCCCACTTCTTTCTGAAGCACGTTAAACATTCAGGTTCGTAATAAAACTTAATTAGATTAAAAGAACTAGAGAAAAGGTAGACAAAAGAATGGGTTCAATTATTTGTATCAGCGTTTTAATTTAAAAAATTCGTTTACTCCGAAAATAATTTTCATTGTTTTTAGCATATATTAGTTCTGTGCCATCTGTCAAATCAATTCATTATAGAAAATTAAGCCCCATTGTCGATTTCATTATAACCTTGTTGAAATTAAGTACAATATGTCCACATTGCAGAAATACCGTTGGTTTACTAGGATTCAAAGATCAAATCCATGTCTGTTTAACAATGCAAAAGATGAATTTAGTTATATGATTAACCATCCAAATGAATAATCCAAACGAAATATCTCGTCTATGAAGATCTGGCCCATTTTGCTAATGACCAGATATCTTGTCATCGAAATATTGCCGAAGGTTTTATGATTACGAGATCAAGATCTGGTAAATTTTCTTCTAATGACGAGATATCTCGTCCATCACGATATGCTAATTTGGCGACATTTGGTAGTTTGGCGGCTTTCTTAGTTCGCCAAGAGAAGGCATGCCGGATGCATTCGATATTGAACTGCGTACTGCTTTGTTCCCGCTCATGGTATGGTCCATAGCGAACTTCCTTGTTGTATCCCATTTATGGTATGGTTTATAACTCATAGCTAACTAATTACTAATTATCAGTTCATGGGAGCTAATTGTACCAGCGCATTCTTGTTAAGTTTTCTAAACAAATAGAAAAACCAATTTGATCTTGTTGAAGCATTACACTACTGCTTTTGCTTTTGACGACATACCTCGTCAACACAACCACCACGAGGGTTAAGCTTAGCTTTCCAAAGTTATTGCTAGTATAATTCATTACTCAGAGCATGAATTATGAAGCTAACCAATTCCAACAGGTCTACTCATCCCATAATTAATTATTATGATTTTTGACCCCCATTTTCTTATATACACAGTGACGTAACTCCTTCAATTTTTGAGGTTTGATCCCTTCCTAGGCGTATTTCTCTCTCCTGAATCAGTAAAAATTTTCTTGTGCGTGTATGCCCATTACTTGATATTGTCTGTCTTCTGTCTGGCACGGCACGGCCAAATATGGCCCTTGCTCTACAAAACCCAACCTCCTTCTCTTTCTTATTAGATCACGTCACATCAGGGTGATAACAAATGAGTTACGTAGAAACTAAAACTAAGAGTTTACAAGTGATATTTTACTACAAACGCACCCAATCAAAACGAATTGAACACGACACAAAAATTACTGTAACAAAAATTATACTTAACTGTAGGAAATACCAAAAATAAAAGATCTGACTATAAACCATTAAACAAATAAAATTATCTGAAATCAACGTGAAAGGTAACGCGATATGGATGTAGGTAGGCAGTTAATTAACGTCGCACTGGAGTAACACGACGGGTTATTGGCGTCGGTCCGGGATCAATCCCTCAAGTGAAAGATCCAAGGACAACGCGTCGTGATTTTGAATCACGGTCAGATGACGAGGAGACAACGCCTGAGCTGGAACCCCACTCTCCATACTTCCACACCACGCCGCCGTGAGGACATTCGACTGATTTAACGTGCACCAGCCCCCGCGTACACTTTGGCTGGATCGAAATCACAACCCTCCGGTCGCTAATCCATTGCTCCTCCAACTGGGCTTCGGCCCTGTAGCACGATTGGAATGAATTCTCCCAAACTAGAGTTCATATGCCGTAAAAGTGGGAAAAATAAAAAAGTGCCTCATCATCAATACCTCTTCCAAGCTGGTGCTGCGAATATCGTTCTTACACGAGTGGCTCTTGAGAGATCCAGAGAAATCAGCACGTTTTCTGTATTGATGGCTGTCGTTCGAGTGGTCGAAATTTCGCAGAAATGCTATTCGAACCAAATAGATTACTCAAAACTAATACTTTTTATGCGCTGGTGTTTAAATTCACTAAGCAAATCGAAGCGTAAAACTCAGGACCTTTAGGAATCTCAATTATAATAGGGTATTCCACAGTTACACTTTCTCTGAATGTACCGTCCTCATTAAATTAAGCATGGTTCAATAAGTAAGGCATAACTCACGAAGTTCTGCACCGATAGATTTTATACTTCGAAAAGAAATACTTTGGTTAGTTCTTGAAACAAACTTTTGGAAGCAGAACATAGAATTTTGGAATTTTTCAATGCCTAAGTTTTTGCAACGGTCATAATCGAGAGAAAATGCATTCTGAATGATGAATATAAAGAATGAGGTATTGTGAGAATACGTATCCTGAATGATGTTAAAAATAAACATTCGGAATAATATAGAGAGAGAATGAATATTCTGATTGAGATATAGAGAGAATAAACTGATTCTAAATAATGTTTGGAGAGAATAAGCATTTGAATGATACGTAGAGAGAATTATATTCGGAATGATGATAGGTATAAATATTTTGAATGATGTATAGACAGAATAAGCATCCTGAATGTAATAGAATATATTACATTCTAAATGATGCATAGAAAGAAAAAACTTTCTGAATGATGATAGGAATAAAATATTTTGAATGATGCATAGAGAGAATAAACATTCTGAATGATGAGAAGAATAAGTATTCTAAATGATGTTTAAAGAGATGAATCAATATTCTAATATTTTATTTATAATTTAGCATTCCTTTTCTGTCTTGTTTATATCTTTACATTGAAACCCAAATGATTTCGAAGGCATTCGCGTCTAAAGTTTCATGACGTTATTTCCGGCCATGCGAAATTTCAGCGGTAAAAACACCAACAATCTTTTTGGGGTCCTTGGAGTTGTCCGTATCTGAGAGTGAATCGAGACACGTGCGAAAATAAAGCACCAAATGGGTATGCAAATTCGAATTGTGTGCGTTAAACTATCAGCTGTAGGTACACATACCATCGAAAAACGGCCACTTTTTCTTATTTGACATGGAATGATTATTATGTGGTCAATTATAACCATCCTGTATAGAAGAACAACAAACATCACCATGAAAAACTTTTTGAAAGATCCACGCCCTGTCTTTGTACTCTTTGCTGCAACTCTGACTGCGACGTTAAATTTATAAGTATCCCCTAATCTTTCGTAGTTTATAATTTCAAAGTTTCCAATCTGGTAACATGTTCTGTGATGCATTTATATCGCAGCTTTTGACGTGAATCGGAACAGTATTGGGATCTTGCATGGGACCAAAAAGCGTTACCACTCTTTCGGCTTGATTTTAGAAGAAACATTCAGAAGATAAATGTAGACAAAGGAGGTCCTGACATGATCTTCCGTTAACAGAGTGTGCAGGCTCTCTGAGCGCGAGGAGGGGGTCCGTGAAATGTCTACTGTGTTGGGCGAGCTTTGGGCCAGTGTCACTTTAGATTGCGTGGAGTGAGGACTGCGTATTTTTGTCATTCAAAAGCCAACAAACTAATCACAGGCCTTTAAGCAACCAAATTATCCTTCAATATTAATACCAAATTACACTTTAATTGAATATTCACAATAAACAGTGGTTCGAACTTCCTATGCATTCATTCCACAATCCAATATGCCCGAGTATTCAAGTTAAAAAACTAAGGTTTGTGTCCTCTCCAACCTATCGATTTTTTTATTTAACTTACGTGTCAGAATTATTTCTGCTTCTTTCTAATCTTATTCAACCATTCTTATAATTTCCCTTTGCGTTGCTATGGTCTTGTTTTCAGAAAGTTTTAATGAAAATTGTGTATTTTTAAAACGTTAAGGTATAATTGAAACTTTCTTATTTTGAATGGAAACATTGTCGTTCATCCAGGCTACAAAACTTGCATTGAGTTAGAGTAGTTTTGTTAAAAAAATATTTGTGGTGTACAGACAATAAATGCGTTCTCATTCATTATTGTTACTATGTTTCTTGAACCACAATCGACCGTTCATCGTCCATTTTTAGTTTAGATATGCTTCATATGAATTTAGGATCTGCATAAGAGTGTTATAATACACGTGCATAATACACGGAAGAGCTCGCCACTCGAAAGAAATTCTTCAACGCTCTGATCACAGAAAGCAATGAAAAGTCTGGAAGTTAGAAATCAGTGCAAAATAGAAAATATGAACGAAAAAGTAAACGAAATACTGTTATATATCTTTTGGATGATAATTTCTGGATTTTTAAGTTTAGCCGCGGTAGAGAGGTTGCAAGAGTAACGGATTAGAAACCGGAGGGTTACAACTGAACGGGTCCGGGATCAATCCTGAAAGTAAAGATCTACCAAATTGCTCACGCGTACTAAATATTGGGGTTATTTTAAAGTGTACTTTATCGCTGTATTGGTCACAGTGGTGAGATTAGATTTCAGATTGACATTAATATATTTTTCTTCTTATTCATATTAAATTAAAAAAAGAACAAATATTTGTTGGGGTTTTGGCGGATGTCTGTTAAATGCCTACAGCGTTCTAGGAACTTTCCAAAATATAAAGTCTGTGTGTCCTACAACACACAGAAGTGTATGATGAGTAAAACATTAACGAACATTAATTTATTAACGATTAATATAAGTATGTGTGTCTCATAACAGTTTGACGTTTAAACTAATTGGTGTTGACCAATCAACTGTCATGTATCAATTCGGAATCTATTCTTTGGAATATTTATCGTTGACGTGCTGAAATAATATTCGAAAACAAACCAAGCGGCATCACTTCCGGAATACGTACAGGAAGCAGGTTCAGTCGCACAAACATCACCGCATCTAGCTTGACAGAAAAAGCCTATCAATGAAAAAGTTGAACACCTACAAAAATTCATACAATAAAAATAGTCAGTGAAGCCATTTTTATTGTGTCAATGCTATAATTAATATAAGTGCTGCCCAAAAGGAACTATCTCGTTTCTGTTAAATAATGTATATAATCATTATTTAAAAATAAAATAGAGATATTAGATATCTTATATAGTAATGTATGGTGAACTTTTTCCAAACATAAGAACCATTGGGTTTGAAGGACAGCAATATCAGAAGGAATATGAATTCTGATTTTCGATCAATATATGGAGGCTTCAATATGGATACGTAAAATTCCAACGTCAACATATTTCAGTATTCGAAATGGGACTTGAAAGATGTCAGATAAACGTGTCGAGTTTTGAATGGGAAAAGATAATATATCCCCTTCATATTTTTGGACTTATTTTTATGCGGTTATGAAGCGGAAATATTAGTATTTCTTATATTACTTTAAAAGTTCCTTTTTACGGAATGAAATATTATATTTTGCAATTTAACATTTATCTATAGGTTATATTTACATTTATTATTTCTGTTGTCATCTATACGTTGGTCTGTTAGCCACGGTAACTCGGTTGGAAGAGTAGCGGATCAGCAACCGGATTGGATGCGTGGGTTTTATGACGCAAGGTGCAAAAGCGGAAAAGTACTCCAGGATTAGCAACTTGAGCGAGTTCGAAACTCGATCCAACAAAAGACCGTCGTGTTCATGGGGGCTGGTGCACGTTAAATCTATCGGAGTCTCGAATGTCCTCAAGTTGGCGTGGTGTGGAAATTTAGAGAGTGGGGTGCCATCTCAGGTGTGGTTTTCGTCATCTGACCGCGGTTCAAAATGGCGAATGAGAGTGGGGTGAAAATTTTGTTGAAATTTCTTCTTATCCTTGATTCTTACAAATAGAATTCTTTGGAAATAATTTATGGGTCGAGAAGGTCAAAACTGCAAGAATGCGTCCAGGAAAGACTGCAAGTTGGATAACGGTTATATGCGTCTCATGGGGTAAAAACTAGAGTTCTCAACTGGATGTAGCCAAATAGAGGCGGTTTAAGAGTGTCCCCTTTAAATCTCGATCCCGCAATCGTAATGTTTAAAATAGGATTATGTTACTAAACCCACGTATAATGAGCTACAGTTGAGTTAGACTATTCGTTAGACCAGTCAGTTAATTAGGAAGTCCATTGTCGCTCGTATACGTTACAAGTAGTTGTGAGATTCATGAGTTATTTGTATTTATAGAATCCAGGAAACTATCTCGTGGTGAACCCGTCAAATCAGGCGTTGTGCCGCATTCTATTCATAGCACCTGTAATGAAACTCAAAAATGATACCTCACACCTCCGATTAGTAAGACGACGTATTCGGTGTATTATCATGGCGACATGTATTCTTCAAAGTGACAAAACGAAATACATCGATTCCGGGGAAATATAAAAGAAATTTGATATACGTGTTTATTTCATGTCCTCAATTAATCCGTTCGAATCCAACCAAAGACTGCCGTGTACAAAGGGTCATGTTAAATCAATGGTGACCTCCAGTGTCCTCATGTTGGTGAGGTGTGGAGATCGGGGTTCCTGAGGTGTTGACCTCGTCATTTGATCTTGGTTCAAAATGACGTGGTGTTGTCCTCGGTCCTTTCGCTTGGGGATTCGTCCCGTACCGTCGCCTATAGCCCTTTGTGTTACTACAGTGCGACGTTCATCCAACTACCCACCTACCTCATTGAATCCATTAGTATCGGCATTGAATAAAGTTGATGCATTTGCGAATGTTTTGTTTTGATCACTGTCTATGAAATCATCTGCGCGAAACTGTATTTGACATTGGGGGTGGTTCAGTCGCATTGGAGCAACACAATGAGATAGTGTTGACGGTAGTCAGGGATCAGTCTCGAAGGGAAAGATCCGAGGACAAAACCTCGTAAATTTGGGACCGACAGATGAAGAGAACAGCACCTTACTCTCCAAACTTCCTCGCCATGCAAACGTGAGAACATTTGAAGCCACGACAGATTTGACGTGCACCAGCCCCAAATACACATGGTCTATCGTTGGAACACTTTTTGAACTCGCAACGCTTCGGTTGCCAATTCCGCTACTCTACCAACCGGGCTTCCGCGGTCCTATTTTGGAATTGGGAAATAAGAGTCATGAAATCATTATATCTAAAAGAAAAACTGTTCTGGCGAGAAGCTGGTTTAGCAAAGGCAATGTTACAGAAATTAAAAATAATTTGAATTGTTATTAGAATAAGAATTTAAGAAATGTTTCGCGAAATTAAAAGAACTGATGTCGAAATTAAAACGAATCTTTTTATGTAATAAGCATTACTAATGCACTAGAAAGTCTTTTAGTGACACCTTTAGTTATTTAACAGGTTTTTAAGTGCTGAAATTTACTAGTTTTTGTCGAGAATAAATTTTGAGATTTTTGTATTTAGATTACGATTCGTCCTTTGTACTTTTCTTCCTTCTCGCTCTTTATCCTTGTTATGTGCGTGTGAAAAGGGGGCTGGCGTACGTTAAATCTGTCGTGGCCTCAAATGTCCTCACGTTGGCGTGGTAAGGAAGTTTGGAGAGTGGGGTGCCAGCTAAGGTGCTGTTCTCGTCATCTGACTATAGTTCAAATTGTTGCTCCAGTGCGACGTTAATTGAAATACCTACCATACCTACCCTTGTTATGTGGCTGCCTAGAGGTTTGAATATACGTGAAAAACTATGTTATTAAATTATTTAATTCAACTATGTTATTAAATTATATAATTCTAATGATCTGAACAGAATCTGGACTCTAAACATATTCCCTAATTTTTACATCATTCACACGCAGAATCGCACCATGTAATCTGCCTTGGATGACTTCTATCCAATAGTGTCCTTCTTCATCTATAGAATCACCTAATTTTTACATCATTCACACGCAGAATCGCACCATGTAATCTGCCTTGGATGACTTCTATCCAATAGTGTCCTTCTTCATCTATAGAATCACCTAATTTTTACATCATTCACACGCAGAATCGCACCATGTAATCTGCCTTGAATGACTTCTATCCAATAGTGTCCTTCTTCATCTATAGAATCACCTAATTTTTACATCATTCACACGCAGAATCGCACCATGTAATCTGCCTTGAATGACTTCTATCCAATAGTGTCCTTCTTCATCTATAGAATCACCTAATTTTTACATCATTCACACGCAGAATCGCACCATGTAATCTGCCTTGAATGACTTCTATCCAATAGTGTCCTTCTTCATCTATAGAATCACCTAATTTTTACATCATTCACACGCAGAATCGCACCATGTAATCTGCCTTGAATGACTTCTATCCAATAGTGTCCTTCTTCATCTATAGAATCACCTAATTTTTACATCATTCACACGCAGAATCGCACCATGTAATCTGCCTTGAATGACTTCTATCCAATAGTGTCCTTCTTCATCTATAGAATCAATCCAAAAGTCAATTGTTGCTCAAGATTTAAAGGACTATTTTAAGGAGATGAGTAATAGAATCTGTCCAAAGGATTCTATTAAAGAAATTTGCAATGTTATCTTTTCTAAGGATCTATAGAAAGGACACACCTCGATAAGATTTTCCAAAGGGATTCCATTCTATGGAAAAGATCAAAAGAATCGCTCCAAAACTACTCTATTATAAGGAAATGAATAATGAAATTTTTTGTAAGGATTCTTGTCTAAATAAAGGACTGACAGAATCTTTTCAAACGATTTTATTCTAACGATAGGAGCAATATAATATTTTCAAATGATTCTATTTTAAGGAAATGAGCTACAGAACCTCGTTCCAGAGGATTCTAATCCATAGTATGGGCCAATAGAACAGATCCAAAGGATTTTATTTCGAGGAAAGGACCAATAAAATCGTTCCAAAGAAAGATCCCATTCCAAGGAGAGAACCAATAGTACTTTTCTATATAATGGTTGAGAAATAATGCATTAATCTTGAGAAGGATGTGATTATTTAGTCATTACGAGTGTGTTTTATGGTAACAACAATGTTACAATACTCGGAATTCTCGCTCAGCGGGTTAATGATTTACCATAAAATGAGGGGATTTGGATGATAGAATTAACCGGAACTAACCCCAACTGACAACGATAGGGGATTTGTGATCCCCTTCTGCTCTATAATGCAAGACATTTCTCAAATGATAACAATCTCTGTGATGCAAAAGTAAAAAAATCACCGGAAATCTTAACAGTAAAGATAATCTTTAAATTTAAGAAAAAGAAATCCTGTGTTTTAAAGCCAGATTCTATTTTAGATAGAATTTTTACTTTGCAAACATTAAAATATCTTTAGTCATTCGCTGTCATATTATCTGAGTTCAAAAATTATTCCAACCATAGGCCGCGTGAATGGGGGCTGGAGCACTTTAAATCTGTCATGGCGGCCAATGTCCTCACGTTGGAGTGGTAAGGAAGTTTGGAGAGTGGGGTGCCAGCTAAGGTGTTGTTCTCGTCATCTGACTACAGTTCAAAATTACGAGACCTTGAATCTTTCCCTTCGGGACTGATCCCGGAGCGTCGCCAATAGCCCGTTGTGTTGCTCCAGTGCGACGTTAATTGAATCGAGTTGTGTGTCAGAAATTGATGAATGTGTTTTACTTACCATACATGTGCCTTACTACGAAACGTACCCTATTATCCCATTGGTAGGCATCCATTATCTCAAAACCTGTAAACACAAAAATGACATTAATAACTACATAACTATTTTAACATTTAAATATTCAAGAAAAGAAGCAACGAATTCTTTTCAAAGGATTTTATTCTAAGGTATGGACTGATGGAATCTTTCCAAATGATTCTATTCTAATATAATTATAATCATTTCGAATGATTCTGCTGATACTTTCTTTAAATCTTTCCAAAGGATTCTATTATAAAGAAAGCACCAACAGAACCATTCCAAAGCATTCCATTCAAAGGAAAGGACTAATAGAATCTTTCCAAAGTATTCTATTCTAAGGAAAGCACCAACAGAACCATTCCAAATCATTCTATTCAAAGGAAAGGACTAATAGAATCATTCCAAATGATTCTATTCTAAGGAAAGGAATAATTTGGAAAGTATTATAAGTTTCTTTCCTATTGAGGGACCAATAGATGCCGTCCCAAGAATTCTATTCCAAGGAAAGTGTCAATATAATGATTCCAAACGTTGAAATAATCTTCTTGGGATTCTTTCAAACAATAGGTGTGATTCTCTAGCTATTTAATGCGCGCACGTTGTGTGAGTCTTGAGATTTCAGAGTGCGTCATTGGGCGAAATATGGCCCTTGTGCCATAAAACCTCCAAACCAAAGAATCAACCAACGGAGTGTGTTACACTACACTACTTTGAAATTTTGTTAATATCATAGGGTTTAGTCTAAGAAATCCTAATAAAAGAAACAGAATCATTTCCCTATCTTGTGTTATTCATCTTTATGTATTAAGATGTGACACTTAATCGTAAATTCTTGTGCTAGTCATGGTGACTAAAAACGAAGAATTTTTTACTTTGGATTTAAATCTCTAATGAATTCTGAGTAAGCTCTTTTTGAAAAACTCGTGTGATCTGGACATCACATCTAACGTTTCAGCCCTTTGTTTGGTAGGTATTTAATTAACGTCGTACTGGAGCAACACTACGGTCTATTGGCGACGGTCCAGGATCAAACCCGAATGGAAAGATCCGAGGACAACACCACGTCATTTTGAACCACGGTAAGATGAAGAGGTCACACCTGATCAGGCACCTCACCGGTTGCTAATACGCTACTCTTCCAACCGAGCTAATGGATGTGGGTGCAAGTTAAATCTGTCGTGGTTTTCCAATGTCCTCACGTCGGAGTGGTGTGGAAGTGTGGAGAGCGGGGTGTCAGCTCAGGTGTGACCTTGTCATCTGACCGTGGTTCAAAAGTACGAGGTGTTGTCCTCGGTCTTTCCCATCGGGTTTGATCCCGGACCGGCACGTCGTGTTGCTCCAGTAGACGTTAATTGAAATACCTACCATCCAACCAGGCCACCCATAGTTTGTCTGGAACTCAAATTAAATAATTAAACGAAATTTCGTTTTTAATTTTCTCGCAGTCAGTAAGATGGAAGAATTTATTTTCCTTTCTAATCTTCCGCGTTGCTTCGTTATTAATTAAGACAAACATCATTTGTGATTAGGAACAGTTTTACAATAGAAGTGACATCACCAATAAGTCTCTTAGCTCTCACTCCAGTTTTCTTTGCATTAATTAACAACGGACTATGGGCGAAGGTCCGGGATCCACCTCAAAGGACAACGCCTCCTAATGTTGAACCACGGTCAGATGACGAGAACGACACTTGAGCTGGAACGCCACTCCCCAAACTTCCACACCACCTCAACGTGAGGATATTTGAGGCCACGACAAATTGAACGTGCACCAACAGCCGTGTACACGACGGTCTTTGGCTGGAATTCGAGTCCAGTCCAAATTGGGTCGAGTCTCGAATCCTGTTGCTAATCTGATGCTCTTCCATCTGGGCGAGAATACATTTCCTTTTATTATATTTGAATGCAATATATCCGAGTCAGATCCAAATTTGATAACACATCTTTAATATTTAACCAAACTCGTTCAGAGTTATTTAACCTTTCGATGAACCCAAACGTGAGGATTGCAGATCTTGGACATGTTTTCACATATCGCATAATACACGATGCAAAATTCAATTCTCCAAAGCAAAAACGAATTCCATTCAAGAAAAAGATAGTCATTTTACAAAAGTTATAAGACAGAAAATGCTGCTTTCCTTGTTCAATATTCGTATAAAGCCGATGGAATAATTTATTGATCGCGAAATATTCTACATCAAAACTGTAAAGGCATAAATATTAAATGAGGGTTCTGTCATGTAATGTTGTTTTTCCCCCATCACATCGTCGGGGAGCATGCTAACAGTCTTTGAGTACCATAAGTCACATAGCAGAATAGCTCAAATGTCAATATTGGAGCAGACAAAAAGATGCTGTGAGCAAAAAAAGTAGCAGAATTCAGAGACAGGAAAAGCAATAAGGAAGATGCCCTTTTTTTGTCGCAAATGATCATGTTTATAAGACCGCCTCTTTTTCCTTTAAATGGACTCTGTTCTTTAAGCTTTCTTTCAACGAATCTATTTTTCTTAGGGGATTTCTTCGTTCAGTGATAGAAATAAAAAGTTTATGATATCGAAACGAGATCATTTCATTCAAAGTTCTTGGGTGTCATATTATTTATTTATCCTAAAGTATTACATAGAAATTGATGTTTTATCGACTGCATCAATACCAATGAAAATGGAAGGTTTGTTCATTGAATATTCCATCCATTTAAAGTTATTTATATATTTGGGGTCATTTTCAGACAAAATCAGTTGTTTCAGCGTTTCGTATCTATCTATGTATGTAACTACGGGTAAAAACAGACCAGAAGCCGCAGATTTCAATAGAGAGCGTTGTGCTTGCGACATAGTTTTTTTATGCCTCCAAGTGGTTTCGACGCAATATCTCGTCTAAGCTAATGACGAGATATGTCGTCCATCAACATCTTGTCAGTTTTTGCTACGGAACAGACACTTCGCCGATACAAAACTGCCCTCCAATGGGAATGATAGGTATTTTAATTAACGTCGCACTGGAGAAACACAACTGCTATTGGTGACCGTCCGGATCAAACCCGAAGTGAAAGTTCAGAGGACAACACCACGTCATTTTGAACCACGGTCAGATGACGAGGTCACACCTGAATTGACACCCCACTCTCCAAACTTGCAAGGGGAATGAAGATCCAAGTAGCAAAAAACTTGTTCGTTGTCAGAAATGGCGATAGTTTGAAATACGTTTTTGTATCATAGGTTGGCCCCTACAGGGCAGTAGTTGAGCTACACAACCCTTTTAAAAATATGTAAATATATTTCCTGTAAATAAATCCTAATTAATATGGGGTTGTGGTATCCCTATTGAGAGAATTAGTAGATCAGCAAACTGAGGGGTGCGAGTTCGAAACTACCCAACCAAAGAATGTCCTTCGGGCACGTGGGGTCTGGTGCTTGTTAAACCTGTCGTGGCCTCAAATGTCCTCACGTTGGCGTGGTGTAGAATTTTGGAGAGTGGATGCTCCTCAGATCTTTCCCTGCGGGACTGATCCCGGACCGACGCCATTAGCCCGTTCTGTTGCTCAATTGCGACGTTAATTCACAATTAATTTGAGTTTTCATTTAAGTAGTTTCGTAATAATTTATTTGATTGAGAAAAAAAGAACCACAGCAT
The DNA here is from genome assembly GCA_933210815.1 of Meta bourneti. NCBI lineage: Eukaryota > Metazoa > Arthropoda > Arachnida > Araneae > Tetragnathidae > Meta > Meta bourneti. The sequence goes on along the minus strand of OW119928.1, from coordinate 99,963,607 downwards.
ACTCATCCGAAGGTGACGAAGGAGGTATTTTGCGTATGCAAACATTATTTGGTATGGATGCAGACATTATTTGACGAAGGAGTATTAAAGGACCCCTTCCGATTTGTTGCGTAATACACCCTAACTGCGCAAAAAACGCATCAATCGCTGAATTCTGAAAATCAGACAATGTTCGCGGAAGGATAACTTGAACAATCTATTAACAAAGCCAGTCAATAAAGGATTTCCAATGCATAAATAATTAGAATCTTTATAACTTTCCACGAAAGCCATTTTCATCAGAACAGATGCTTTACTTACGAAGACAGACATTTGACGTAGGAATAGTCTAGATTCCCTCTTGACTTGTGTAAAATGAACTAAAATATAAGCCTCCCCAAAACAAAAAAACCCACCAATCTCTGAATTGTAAAAATCAGATAATGTTCACAGAGTGATACGTCCAACGCCGAGTCATTAATAAAGCCAGTCAATAAAGGATTTCCAATGCATAAATAATTAGAATCTTTATAACTTTCCACGAAAGCCATTTTCATCAGAACAGATGCTTTACTTACGAAGACAGACATTTGACGTAGGAATAGTCTAGATTCCCTCTTGACTTGTGTAAAATGAACTAAAATATAAGCCTCCCCAAAACAAAAAAACCCACCAATCTCTGAATTGTAAAAATCAGATAATGTTCACAGAGTGATACGTCCAACGCCGAGTCATTAATAAAGCCAGTCAATAAAGGATTTCCAATGCATAAATAATTAGAATCTTTATAACTTTCCACGAAAGCCATTTTCATCAGAACAGATGCTTTACTTACGAAGACAGACATTTGACGTAGGAATAGTCTAGATTCCCTCTTGACTTGTGTAAAATGAACTAAAATATAAGCCTCCCCAAAACAAAAAAACCCACCAATCTCTGAATTGTAAAAATCAGATAATGTTCACAGAGTGATACGTCCAACGCCGAGTCATTAATAAAGCCAGTCAATAAAGGATTTCCAATGCATAAATAATTAGAATCTTTATAACTTTCCACGAAAGCCATTTTCATCAGAACAGATGCTTTACTTACGAAGACAGACATTTGACGTAGGAATAGTCTAGATTCCCTCTTGACTTGTGTAAAATGAACTAAAATATAAGCCTCCCCAAAACAAAAAAACCCACCAATCTCTGAATTGTAAAAATCAGATAATGTTCACAGAGTGATACGTCCAACGCCGAGTCATTAATAAAGCCAGTCAATAAAGGATTTCCAATGCATAAATAATTAGAATCTTTATAACTTTCCACGAAAGCCATTTTCATCAGAACAGATGCTTTACTTACGAAGACAGACATTTGACGTAGGAATAGTCTAGATTCCCTCTTGACTTGTGTAAAATGAACTAAAATATAAGCCTCCCCAAAACAAAAAAACCCACCAATCTCTGAATTGTAAAAATCAGATAATGTTCACAGAGTGATACGTCCAACGCCGAGTCATTAATAAAGCCAGTCAATAAAGGATTTCCAATGCATAAATAATTAGAATCTTTATAACTTTCCACGAAAGCCATTTTCATCAGAACAGATGCTTTACTTACGAAGACAGACATTTGACGTAGGAATAGTCTAGATTCCCTCTTGACTTGTGTAAAATGAACTAAAATATAAGCCTCCCCAAAACAAAAAAACCCACCAATCTCTGAATTGTAAAAATCAGATAATGTTCACAGAGTGATACGTCCAACGCCGAGTCATTAATAAAGCCAGTCAATAAAGGATTTCCAATGCATAAATAATTAGAATCTTTATAACTTTCCACGAAAGCCATTTTCATCAGAACAGATGCTTTACTTACGAAGACAGACATTTGACGTAGGAATAGTCTAGATTCCCTCTTGACTTGTGTAAAATGAACTAAAATATAAGCCTCCCCAAAACAAAAAAACCCACCAATCTCTGAATTGTAAAAATCAGATAATGTTCACAGAGTGATACGTCCAACGCCGAGTCATTAATAAAGCCAGTCAATAAAGGATTTCCAATGCATAAATAATTAGAATCTTTATAACTTTCCACGAAAGCCATTTTCATCAGAACAGATGCTTTACTTACGAAGACAGACATTTGACGTAGGAATAGTCTAGATTCCCTCTTGACTTGTGTAAAATGAACTAAAATATAAGCCTCCCCAAAACAAAAAAACCCACCAATCTCTGAATTGTAAAAATCAGATAATGTTCACAGAGTGATACGTCCAACGCCGAGTCATTAATAAAGCCAGTCAATAAAGGATTTCCAATGCATAAATAATTAGAATCTTTATAACTTTCCACGAAAGCCATTTTCATCAGAACAGATGCTTTACTTACGAAGACAGACATTTGACGTAGGAATAGTCTAGATTCCCTCTTGACTTGTGTAAAATGAACTAAAATATAAGCCTCCCCAAAACAAAAAAACCCACCAATCTCTGAATTGTAAAAATCAGATAATGTTCACAGAGTGATACGTCCAACGCCGAGTCATTAATAAAGCCAGTCAATAAAGGATTTCCAATGCATAAATAATTAGAATCTTTATAACTTTCCACGAAAGCCATTTTCATCAGAACAGATGCTTTATTACGAAGACAGACATTTGACGTAGGAATAGTCTAGATTCCCTCTTGACTTGTGTAAAATGAACTAAAATATAAGCCTCCCCAAAACAAAAAAACCCACCAATCTCTGAATTGTAAAAATCAGATAATGTTCACAGAGTGATACGTCCAACGCCGAGTCATTAATAAAGCCAGTCAATAAAGGATTTCCAATGCATAAATAATTAGAATCTTTATAACTTTCCACGAAAGCCATTTTCATCAGAACAGATGCTTTACTTACGAAGACAGACATTTGACGTAGGAATAGTCTAGATTCCCTCTTGACTTGTGTAAAATGAACTAAAATATAAGCCTCCCCAAAACAAAAAAACCCACCAATCTCTGAATTGTAAAAATCAGATAATGTTCACAGAGTGATACGTCCAACGCCGAGTCATTAATAAAGCCAGTCAATAAAGGATTTCCAATGCATAAATAATTAGAATCTTTATAACTTTCCACGAAAGCCATTTTCATCAGAACAGATGCTTTACTTACGAAGACAGACATTTGACGTAGGAATAGTCTAGATTCCCTCTTGACTTGTGTAAAATGAACTAAAATATAAGCCTCCCCAAAACAAAAAAACCCACCAATCTCTGAATTGTAAAAATCAGATAATGTTCACAGAGTGATACGTCCAACGCCGAGTCATTAATAAAGCCAGTCAATAAAGGATTTCCAATGCATAAATAATTAGAATCTTTATAACTTTCCACGAAAGCCATTTTCATCAGAACAGATGCTTTACTTACGAAGACAGACATTTGACGTAGGAATAGTCTAGATTCCCTCTTGACTTGTGTAAAATGAACTAAAATATAAGCCTCCCCAAAACAAAAAAACCCACCAATCTCTGAATTGTAAAAATCAGATAATGTTCACAGAGTGATACGTCCAACGCCGAGTCATTAATAAAGCCAGTCAATAAAGGATTTCCAATGCATAAATAATTAGAATCTTTATAACTTTCCACGAAAGCCATTTTCATCAGAACAGATGCTTTACTTACGAAGACAGACATTTGACGTAGGAATAATCTAGATTCCCTCTTGACTTGTGTAAAATGAACTAAAATATAAGCCTCCCCAAAACAAAAAAACCCACCAATCTCTGAATTGTAAAAATCAGATAATGTTCACAGAGTGATACGTCCAACGCCGAGTCATTAATAAAGCCAGTCAATAAAGGATTTCCAATGCATAAATAATTAGAATCTTTATAACTTTCCACGAAAGCCATTTTCATCAGAACAGATGCTTTACTTACGAAGACAGACATTTGACGTAGGAATAGTCTAGATTCCCTTTTGACTTGTGTAAAATGAACTAAAATATAAGCCTCCCCAAAACAAAAAAACCCACCAATCTCTGAATTGTAAAAATCAGATAATGTTCACAGAGTGATACGTCCAACGCCGAGTCATTAATAAAGCCAGTCAATAAAGGATTTCCAATGCATAAATAATTAGAATCTTTGTAACTTTCCACGAAAGCCATTTTCATCAGAACAGATGCTTTACTTACGAAGACAGACATTTGACGTAGGAATAGTCTAGATTCCCTCTTGACTTGTGTAAAATGAACTAAAATATAAGCCTCCCCAAAACAAAAAAACCCACCAATCTCTGAATTGTAAAAATCAGATAATGTTCACAGAGTGATACGTCCAACGCCGAGTCATTAATAAAGCCAGTCAATAAAGGATTTCCAATGCATAAATAATTAGAATCTTTATAACTTTCCACGAAAGCCATTTTCATCAGAACAGATGCTTTACTTACGAAGACAGACATTTGACGTAGGAATAATCTAGATTCCCTCTTGACTTGTGTAAAATGAACTAAAATATAAGCCTCCCCAAAACAAAAAAACCCACCAATCTCTGAATTGTAAAAATCAGATAATGTTCACAGAGTGATACGTCCAACGCCGAGTCATTAATAAAGCCAGTCAATAAAGGATTTCCAATGCATAAATAATTAGAATCTTTATAACTTTCCACGAAAGCCATTTTCATCAGAACAGATGCTTTACTTACGAAGACAGACATTTGACGTAGGAATAGTCTAGATTCCCTCTTGACTTGTGTAAAATGAACTAAAATATAAGCCTCCCCAAAACAAAAAAACCCACCAATCTCTGAATTGTAAAAATCAGATAATGTTCACAGAGTGATACGTCCAACGCCGAGTCATTAATAAAGCCAGTCAATAAAGGATTTCCAATGCATAAATAATTAGAATCTTTATAACTTTCCACGAAAGCCATTTTCATCAGAACAGATGCTTTACTTACGAAGACAGACATTTGACGTAGGAATAATCTAGATTCCCTCTTGACTTGTGTAAAATGAACTAAAATATAAGCCTCCCCAAAACAAAAAAACCCACCAATCTCTGAATTGTAAAAATCAGATAATGTTCACAGAGTGATACGTCCAACGCCGAGTCATTAATAAAGCCAGTCAATAAAGGATTTCCAATGCATAAATAATTAGAATCTTTATAACTTTCCACGAAAGCCATTTTCATCAGAACAGATGCTTTACTTACGAAGACAGACATTTGACGTAGGAATAGTCTAGATTCCCTCTTGACTTGTGTAAAATGAACTAAAATATAAGCCTCCCCAAAACAAAAAAACCCACCAATCTCTGAATTGTAAAAATCAGATAATGTTCACAGAGTGATACGTCCAACGCCGAGTCATTAATAAAGCCAGTCAATAAAGGATTTCTAATGCATAAATAATTAGAATCTTTATAACTTTCCACGAAAGCCATTTTCATCAGAACAGATGCTTTACTTACGAAGACAGACATTTGACGTAGGAATAGTCTAGATTCCCTCTTGACTTGTGTAAAATGAACTAAAATATAAGCCTCCCCAAAACAAAAAACCCACCAATCTCTGAATTGTAAAAATCAGATAATGTTCACAGAGTGATACGTCCAACGCCGAGTCATTAATAAAGCCAGTCAATAAAGGATTTCCAATGCATAAATAATTAGAATCTTTATAACTTTCCACGAAAGCCATTTTCATCAGAACAGATGCTTTACTTACGAAGACAGACATTTGACGTAGGAATAGTCTAGATTCCCTTTTGACTTGTGTAAAATGAACTAAAATATAAGCCTCCCCAAAACAAAAAAACCCACCAATCTCTGAATTGTAAAAATCAGATAATGTTCACAGAGTGATACGTCCAACGCCGAGTCATTAATAAAGCCAGTCAATAAAGGATTTCCAATGCATAAATAATTAGAATCTTTATAACTTTCCACGAAAGCCATTTTCATCAGAACAGATGCTTTACTTACGAAGACAGACATTTGACGTAGGAATAGTCTAGATTCCCTCTTGACTTGTGTAAAATGAACTAAAATATAAGCCTCCCCAAAACAAAAAAACCCACCAATCTCTGAATTGTAAAAATCAGATAATGTTCACAGAGTGATACGTCCAACGCCGAGTCATTAATAAAGCCAGTCAATAAAGGATTTCCAATGCATAAATAATTAGAATCTTTATAACTTTCCACGAAAGCCATTTTCATCAGAACAGATGCTTTACTTACGAAGACAGACATTTGACGTAGGAATAGTCTAGATTCCCTCTTGACTTGTGTAAAATGAACTAAAATATAAGCCTCCCCAAAACAAAAAAACCCACCAATCTCTGAATTGTAAAAATCAGATAATGTTCACAGAGTGATACGTCCAACGCCGAGTCATTAATAAAGCCAGTCAATAAAGGATTTCCAATGCATAAATAATTAGAATCTTTATAACTTTCCACGAAAGCCATTTTCATCAGAACAGATGCTTTACTTACGAAGACAGACATTTGACGTAGGAATAGTCTAGATTCCCTCTTGACTTGTGTAAAATGAACTAAAATATAAGCCTCCCCAAAACAAAAAAACCCACCAATCTCTGAATTGTAAAAATCAGATAATGTTCACAGAGTGATACGTCCAACGCCGAGTCATTAATAAAGCCAGTCAATAAAGGATTTCCAATGCATAAATAATTAGAATCTTTATAACTTTCCACGAAAGCCATTTTCATCAGAACAGATGCTTTACTTACGAAGACAGACATTTGACGTAGGAATAGTCTAGATTCCCTCTTGACTTGTGTAAAATGAACTAAAATATAAGCCTCCCCAAAACAAAAAAACCCACCAATCTCTGAATTGTAAAAATCAGATAATGTTCACAGAGTGATACGTCCAACGCCGAGTCATTAATAAAGCCAGTCAATAAAGGATTTCCAATGCATAAGTAATTAGAATCTTTATAACTTTCCACGAAAGCCATTTTCATCAGAACAGATGCTTTACTTACGAAGACAGACATTTGACGTAGGAATAGTCTAGATTCCCTCTTGACTTGTGTAAAATGAACTAAAATATAAGCCTCCCCAAAACAAAAAAACCCACCAATCTCTGAATTGTAAAAATCAGATAATGTTCACAGAGTGATACGTCCAACGCCGAGTCATTAATAAAGCCAGTCACAATAAATGATTTCCAATGCATAAATAATTAGAATCTTTATAACGTTTCCCGAATGCCATTTCCATCAGGAGCTTTTTGCCTCGAACGGTACCGATTAGAACGCCTCAGAATAGTCCCTAATTAATAGTCGGTGTCGACGGAAGTGATGTTGCTTCCATGCATTATAAACGAATTAAAACGAATGCAGACACTTAAGGGGCATAAATAGCAGCGCACTTTATGCATCTTGCGGAACGGCGTTATCATGCAGAACCTTCAAAGAGCAGCCCGAATGAAATATTAAAAACTCCGGAAATCAATGCCGTACGTGCCAGTCCTCCCTTTAGACATGCCGCTCGGAAACTCGGGCAATATATTGGTCGCGCGCGTCCTGTCAGGTTCCGAACTGAAGCGAAGTCAGAAGACAGTTCCGCAGCTATTTTTAGACCGTGTACCGCACCGGACTGGTCGAAAAGAATAGACGTTCTTTTTGGAAGTCCTTCATCAAAGGGGGTCGCAGAATGTTTTCCGAACAAAGGCAGAAAGGCGGGAGTGTGAAAAAAAATTACATTAATCTTGGAGTATTTTCTAAGTTTCGAAAAGTTTTGAAAGGTACTGAAGGACGTTATTACTCGGAGGTGTATGAAAGCGATGCTTCACTTTTGGATGTGTATTCTGCTCTTCGGATATTCTGTTTTGGGTGTCCTGGATAAAGATGAAAAGACGGCGGGGTATAAATATTCAAAAAATAGTTGGGAGAACTCAACGTTTTCTTTTATCAACGGGGAGTTTTCCATAAAAAATATATTTTATCGAGGTAAAAATAATACTATGTTAAATTGCGTTCATAAAATTAAGGTAGGTAATTAATTAACGTCGCATTAAAGCAACTCAACCTGTTATTGGCGATGGTCCGGGATCCAACCCAAAGGGAAAGATCCGAGGACAACACCTCTTAATTTTTAACCATGGTCAGATGACAAGAACAACACCTGAGCTGGCACCCCACTTCCCCAACCTAACGTGAGGCCATTTGAGGTGATGACAGATTAAAAGTGTGTCCACGATGGTCTTTGGTTGGAATCCAACACGCAACCCTCCGGTTACTAATCTTCCTTCTGCGGCCCTCATAAAAATTAGAGGTCCTGTGAATTGTTACTCAAAAATAGGGTTGCTTTACACCTAGAAGTGGTTTCGACAAGATATCTTGTTAATCAATATCTGGCTAATTTTGCTTATGACGAGATATCTCGTCATCAAGACGATTTGGTATGATGTCTAGATCACTGGCTAATTTTCTTCTAATGACGAGATATTTCGTCGATCAAGATCTGGTCAGTTTTGCCGATGATGGTGTTTTTTGATAAGGAACCTCGTCGGGAAAACCACCGGAAGGGTTAAATTCATTTAAACTAGCAGAATTACCCCAGCGATGCTCGGGTTGAATTGGTTAATTCTATTTCATAGAAAAATGCAAGCATCATTCAAGTGTACAGAACATTTTTAACATTGTTTTAACTTTTTCATAGCTTCTACAATTGACTTCGGACGCAAATATGTATGCATAATATATCCATCCATATAATCCATTTCATATTCATCTCACTCTCGCTGTAAGACAAACTACAGAAGCCTTTTCTGAGATGACTTCTTCAGAAGTCGATTTTGCGTTTGGGAGTGATTACGAATGCCAATTAAGTTCATTTCCAGTAAAAATGAGGAACTTTCAGCGTAGTCTTGCACTCAGTTTTCCAATCAGTATTTATTATTTGTGGTACCCTTGCACCATGGATTTGATGTTTTCGAATTACATTATCATTGTGAGAGGATGGCAAATTAAACTGTTACGGCATTCGTGGTTATTTTATTTTGAAGCACACATTTTTTTCTTGGGGGGGGGGTATTTCAATTAACGTCACACTGGAGCAACACAACGGGCTATTGGTGACGGTCCGGGATCAATCCCAAAGGGAAAGATCCGAGGACAACACCACGTAATTTTGAACCACGGTCAGATGACGAGGCAACACCTGAGCTGGCACCCCACTCTCCAAACTTCCACATCACGCCAACGTGAGGACATTTGAGGCCACGACAGATTTAACGTGCACCAGCCCCCTTTGTACACGACGGTGTTTGGCTGGATTCGAACTCGCAACCCTTCGGTTGCAAGTCCGTTACTCTTCCAACCGGGCCACCGCGGCCCTCATTTTTTTCTTGAAAAATTCTATTCAGCTGCACGTGGAATAACGGAGCTTGTTTTTAAGACAAATGTCATCACTGTAGACAAAGCAAACCCAATCGATTACACTTTTTACAAAATCACTGCTTTCAATGAATGTTTCACAGGTACCTAAGTTGTATACGAACAGTTTCAACTTCAAGAAACCTTGACCTTCTGCACTGTACACTTAAGACAAAAAATTTCTATTTTCAACAGTCCTAGTTTACATACTTCTTTACTATATTATTCCAAGATCAGCAAAGTCTTATTTAAAATTCGCTTTCCTCCAACAGAAAAATTTAGTTTTAAATCGAACCCTTAAGGTACTTTCTTCAATTGAGAGACCCAATTTCTATATGGAAACCACGTACGTATTTAAAATGATAGATGTAGTTACTTGACTATGGAGTACGGCTTTCAATAATACCCATGAAAAACAAATGAGAATAATGTAAATTAAATTTATTTCAATCGTCTTGTAATGAAAATGCGTCAAAATTTAGAAATATCTTTGAACTACAACGTATGGCTATCCGCTTTGATTTAACGCAACATTTTTTACAAAAATTAAAACAAATTATTAAAGTTATTAAAACAAACCAGTTTGTTTTAGAATAACTTTATTTTAACTTTACCAGTTATTTAAAATAAGAAGTTATATACATTACTTAAAAGGTTTCCATTTATTTGTATGAAACAGAATTCTACGAACTATAACGTATTTAACCAAAGACTTAAGGAAAGTTCGTCGAAATATACCTATACAACCAAGAAATTACCCATGCCTAGTGGTATTTGGCAGAAAATAAAAATAATTCATTACAATTTAACTCCGAAATAATATATCTGTAATATGGAAAGTAATGGAACACATAAATACAAACAGAAACGAAATTGTGGTCATTGAAAAATGTAGAATTCTGAAAAATGAAAGATCTGAGCAAGCGTTGAATTTCGACGTTATGAGAATATTCTGAAATAGAGAAATTCGAAAAAGACGCTTGAAAAATATTGATAGACAATAATGAATTATTTACAAAGCGAAAACATTTAAAAGTAACATTTGTCGTTAAAAAGAGTAATTACAACGCAAAAAACAATCGCTATAAAAAAGGCAGCAGTAAACAATTTGAATTTCCAAATTACGACGAATTTAAGAGTTGAGTTGTACAGGTTTGCTGTATTGGATGTGAAATAATTATAAAAAAATAATGCTTATTTAAAGAAGTAAAATATAAAGCTCGAAAAAGTAGTGTATTAAATGTTTATTTAAAGCAGTAAAATGTAAGACGAAAAAGTACTGTATATTGAATTTTGAACATTTTCTACGTTTTTTTTCTCGCGAATTTAACACGAATATTTAAGTCAAGTCTGACAAAAAAACATAATAAAAAAGTTGGGGCAAAAACCGCTACGGAAGCGTTATGGAATCAGCCAGTGACGTCACGGCACTCTGTCCAATCAGGTAATTTTTTTGAACATTTTATGTTAAAATTTAAATTTCTGAAAATTTTAAAGGGGCGGAATAACTTTCCCTGTTTATTCTGCGTATTTTGACACCTCTCTCAGATCTCTACGTGCTGTGGTTGAGACGAAGATAGATTTACAATAAACTATCACACATTAATAGTGTAGATATGCTTCATATGTATCAAACACATTACTTGTTACGTTAAATGTTTAGAACTTCTTTCTTATCCCAGTGTAAAAAACAAATTACACTAAGTCGTTGAGTCTGTGCAAAAAGAGTTTTTGGGCCATGGCAGATGGGTCCTTAAAAATGTCTTCCTGTATGGCTCCAATGCAATTCAAGATGTGTGAGGCTGGCAATAAGCCGCCCTTTGTACAGGTGGCAAAGGATTTCTGGCCATCAATGAAAATCCAAATGGCCAGATCGGAGCCTGGCAAGCATAGAGAAAGGGGCCAATTGAAGGCAAGCAGCTCTCCTGGTGTTTGACTGAGTGATGAAAGGTACTGGAGATGATCTGAGTAATTGCTTTTAAATACAGACAGGTGGTTGTCCTCTGAGAGCTGCCAAGTACTTTCTCTTGTGCCATATTGTTTATTTGCTCCAGCCTTTGCCAATAAGTCAGTTCTCTCATTGGCCGGAATGACAAAACGTTATGGGATCCATTGAAAATTTATTTTAGAAATTTTATTGAAACTTGATATTGGAACAAAAATTTAGAAATCCTAAGTTTAGACGGGCCGCGGTGGCCTGGTTGGAAGAGTAACTTGCTAGCTCGAATCCGACCAAAAGACCGTCGTGTACAAAACGGAGCAAGTTCAATCTGTAATGGTCTCAAATGCCCTCACGTTGGCGTGGTGCGGAAGTTTGGGGAGTGGAGTGCCAGCTCAGGTATGACTTCGTCATATGACCATGGTACAAAATCACGTGGTATTTTCCTTGCCCCTTGGGTTTAATCTCGGACCGTCGCCAATAGCCCGATGTGTTGCTCCCAGTGCGGCGTTAATTAAAATAAAAGTCTACCTCCCAAGGTTCAAAATTAGTACTTCGTAAGTTGATAGTGGAAATTTGTTGCTGAACTTAGAGACGGTAAATAATTGAAAGAAAACAAAAGGAGTTTTAGGTTTAAAAACGCATGATGCAGACGATACTTTACGCTATCTAATTTTTTCCTTAATGTTTGTATTTTTGATTTTGACATCGTAGAACTTTAAGGAAGTATTTTACGAAATTCTAAAAGTTAAAAGCATCTATATATTAATCTATATATTAATACGTGAAGTAAAAACTTTGTACCCCTTTTTAAGCACATTGCGCGCATGGAGGAGTATGAGATTTGGCATAATTTGCCACCACATAAGTTAGTATTGAAAGTTAATTGCATGGTTTTGCTGATCAGAAACTGAAATACAAAGGAAGCATTAATCAATGGAACAAGAATGCGCATCAAATTTATGCATCGTAATACTATTGATTGCGAAGTTTTAACTGGAACCGCACGTAATAAGAGAATTTTGATTTCACGTACAAATTTAACATATTCCGGAACTATTTTACCATTTAACTTTCAAAGAACTGAATTTCTAATTATACCTGCATTTGCGATGGCAATAAATAAGTCTCAAGGACAAACATTCGAAAAAATTGGAATTTTATTGAGGCAGCCAGTTTTTACACATGGTCAATTGTACGTCGCAGCAAGTAGAGTTCGATCATTCGATGGTTTGAGATTTTATATTTCAGAATATAACGGCCAAGGGCATTTAGCAAACGATGAAAGAGTTTTTACAAAAAACATCGTCTACACAGAAGTTTTGAATCATTAAATTCATTGTCGAACTATTTCAAGTTCAATGGACAACATTTATTTCTTTAACCACCCGTTTTTTTTTGTTTCAATAAAAAATATATTAAAAAAATGCGAAGCACGTATTCCTTATTTCATTTTTTGGATTTATTTTTTATTTAAATTTTATATGATTTGAAAAAGATAGGCAAATTAACTGTGTAGCCTTGGCGAAACCTGTGGCCAACAATAAAAAAAACCCAAGAAAATGTCAAACAACGCATTATTGTTGTTTAGATATGGCTTAACCAAGCTATACCGCATTTTTCCTATGACGTATTTGTACATGCTCGCAGCTTACGTAGTAGAACAAAATTCAAAAAAAATTATATGCAATGAATATAGAGGTATACTCTTTGACAAAAGAACCTTATTAACGTTCAAACTTAAAAATTAAATGAATTATGGTCGAATTCCGACCACTGGGCGACTACTAGTGTTTATTATTTTATATAAGGTTGGTATTATTTATTTATCACTTCATTTCTCTTCTTCTATGCTTTGCTGTGTTTATTTTCCAAATAAACTTTTAAATTTTCTTTCTTCGAATTTTTAATCGTTTCTACGCGACGGTATTGTTTCCCTTATTAAAATTGACTTGTAATACTATCCACACGCATTCTATCGGATCTATTTTTGAACCAAGTTGATGTAATATTCTCTTTACTGTTAGATAAAAGCAATTCTTTTGTTACATAAAGACAAATAAATGAAAACCCGAATCAGTCTTAGCCGTGGTTAAATAGGAAGCGCAAAGCACAAAGCGTGAAACAATTAGAGCGTTTTCACCTATCGCGCCGGCACCTCTGATTGGCTGCACGTATCGCGTCGCTTCCTATTCGACCACGGCTTTTATGCACTGCGACCAAACGAAATCAAAACAAAATTACAAGTTTAAAATATTAAAATTAAAAGTTCGCTTGAGCTGAATCAGGACAAAAAATTCGAGACACCCCGTTCAAGTTAATTGATTTAATAGGTAGGCAATGAATTAACGTCTCACTGGTGCAACACGACGGGCTATTGGTGACGATCCGGGATCAGTCCCGAAAGGAAAGATCCAAGGACAACGCCTCGCCATTTTGAACCATTTTGAACCATAACACTTGAGCTGTGCTACGACAACACAATAACTGTGCTACGACGGCCCAATTAATTGAATAGAAAGAACTAGCTAATTTTCGAGTGAAATATTTGAGAACTTTGTGCACTGCATTACACATCAGCCGACTGTGACTACAATGGTGCCATTGGACTAGACTACCTCTAGGAGTCATTGAAGCGAGTCCGAAGAGTTATGGGGTCTTCTTTGGGAATATCAGACGCTTTCAGAAAACGGGTCGTTTTAGCCAGCGGCTGTGATTCAATTTGCAGGAAACCCGCGCCATTACTTTTCTTTATTCTTTTTTTTAAACAGATACATTCGAAATTCGGAGGAACTTTTTTCTTTTCGTGTTCCGATCCGCTGGGCAGGAGAGTTAAACTAGAGACCACATTCGATTTTCTTCACTTCAAATTTATCACTCAGAAGAAATTCAGAGTTTCCTGCTTTCGGAAGTCCAATTTCAGATAAAATTCAATTCAGGGAACGTATACGTCGACGAGAAAAAGAGAAATGGAGATGGACACTCACACATTCATTCGAATTTTCTCGCACGCAAGTGTATACATTATAGGACGGTCTCCCAACACCTACCGCAATGACTAACATGAAGGTAGAACAGGTTGTTGTATCTTGTGATATTGGAATACGAGTGCAACTCTAAAAAGACATTTAATAAATACAGAGACATCACAGCGAACTAGCATACAACACGATACGAACAAAGTAGAAACTGTTTTAACTGTATACTTCAAAATGGTTGACTCAAACAAGAGAAGTAATACAGAGGTTGTTCGGACATTTTTGAACGATTTTAAAGGACTGAAACTCAATTTTTTACATGAAATTTTTGTGTTTTAAATGTTCCATTTGATAGCCCTTATTGTTAACTATCCTTCTACACCTTCACTTCCATGATAATAATGACTTTTGTAGTACCGACAGTGGTATTGTGTCCCATTCTAGTTCCACAGTTTCCCAGTCCTGAATGGTTTTCGGTCGACGTTTCGATAATGACCTTTTTAAAAGTCCAAAATACAAAAGTCCATGAGTGAAACATCTGGAGATTTAGCAGGAATATCAGTAAAGGACTTGATACCAGTTTCTTGTTCCATTTTTTCCAAGAATTTAAGAGTCGATTTAGATGTGTGGCTGCTTGCTTTACCCTGATTCAGTTCTACTGATTGTTGGCACTGTGGGTAAAGATATGGTATTTCTTTTTTGAATAGTGGGGATAAAATAGGGTCTTGATAATATGTGAGATTTGATTTTTACATTTCCCCCTCTTTTTACTTTTAAGTTTTCATTCTATGCAAAACCGGCAACAATGATAAATCTCAAAGTGAAAATTCTCAAGTTGACTTTGCTATAGTCCTTTGACTTGGCGGATTCTCTTTTAAAATTAAAGATCTTACCTTACAAATATTTTCTGAAATGTTTTCTATTTGGTATAACTTTTTGGAAGTATTTTTCCACTTTTACGTGTTTTTCCTTTCTTATTAATAATATTGCTTATCGTACCTTTAGATATCGAAAAACCATGACTTTTAAAGCGTTTTTGAATAATTGAATAAACGTTTCGATAATGCCCTTTTTAAAAGTCCATGAGTGAAACATCTGGAGATTTAGCAGGAATATCAGTAAAGGACTTGATACCAGTTTCTTGTTCCATTTTTTCCAAGAATTTAAGAGTCGATTTAGATGTGTGGCTGCTTACTTTACCCTGATTCAGTTCTACTGATTGTTGGTACTGTGGGTAAAGATATGGTATTTCTGTTTTGAATATTGGGGATAAAATAGGGTCTTGATAATATGTGGGTGTTGATTTTTACACATCTTTTTACTTTTAATTTTCCATTCTTTGGAAAACCGGCAACAATCATAAATGTCTTAGAGAAGGTTCTCATGTTCACTTTGCTATAGTCCTTTTACTTGTCGGTTTCTCTTTTCAAATTACAGATCTTACAAATATTTTCTGAAATGTTTTCTATTTGGTATAACTTTTTGGAAGTATTTTTCCACTTTTACGTGTTTTTCCTTTCTCATTAATAATATTACTTATCGTACCTTTAGATATCGAAAAACCATGACTTTTACAGTGCTTTTGAATAATTGGATAAGCATATTTCTCTTCGGAAAGAGAGGAAACATAGCCTTCCATCCATTGCTTATTTAAAAGCGCCATTTTGAAAGTAAACAAAACTCTGAGATAGCAGACGATAAGTTATATTTTAACTATTTAACTGATGTGAAAATAAAATTCTTTCGTAGCATACAATTTTTTACAGCTCATCAAAATCGTTCAAAAAATGTCCGAAGAGCCTCTGTAATAACACGCATGACGTTAACTAGTAATGCAACCACTAGTAATATACAACACAATTAAAACAAAAGCACTTCCAACGTCTACCACTGTATAGAACTGTTGACCCGGTTGCTAGAGTAACAGATTAGCAATCGTAGGGTTGCGAATTCCAATCCAACCGAAACACTGTTGTGTACAGGGGAGATGTTGCACGTTAAATCTGTCGTGGCGTAAAATGTCCTCTCGTTGACGTGGTACGTCAAAGCCTCGTCATTTTGAACATCGGTCAGATGACGAAGTCAACACCTGTGAGGCGGCACCCCACTCTCCAAACTTTCACACCACGCCAAAGTGAGGACATTTGAGGCCACGACAGATTCAACGTGATCGAGTTTCGAACTCGCAACCCTCCGGTTTGTAATACGTTTCTCTTCCAACTGGGTTACCGCGGCTCTTCTATGCTACTAAAGCTTTCCTTATGTTTGTCTACATACGTGACGCTGTTTGGCCCAGCTTGGTCTAATATGGACCCTGAAACCCAAAATTAACCAACCAGTTTAATGAATCCAAGCTTCTAAGTAAACAGAACGATGACATTAAACTTTTGCTCTGGTATTTTATGAGGTAGGTAGTTGAATTTACGTGGCACTGGAGCAACACAACGTGCTATAGGTACTTTATGAATCATCACACATCATGTGTGGTGACCCAAATTTAAAAATTGTTTTCTCTTGAGCAAATTTTTGTTTCAATCCTTTTCCTTTATCTAATTTTGTTTCCCAGCATAACAAACGAATCTCTCGCACGAAACAGAATTTCAGAACTGTTTTATGAAGACTCGACACCAACCGAATTGCATTCTTCAGCTGAGACATTTTAATTTTAAATCTTAAGTTCTACAGGTATTAGGAAAGAGTTTTTGTTTCGTTTATTTATAAGCCTATTACACAGCTATATTTTTTTATCCACAAAAATCACTTTTCATAAAGTTACTATTTCTATCAAATAGTAAATGATAAGTTTTTGTATCAATATTTGTACGTTTTTCTGCTTCCAGCCGTTACCTTCTGATCAAAGCATAAATTAACAATGAAGACGCTTAGCGAATTGCTGTTTAAGATCGTTCATCACGCAATATTAAAACAAAGGTGTTAAATTGCGCACAAGGGTATGAAAATATCTTTTTATGGGTTTACTCAGAATATTTGGCTGGGTTTTATAGTCATCAGGAAGCCATTAATTTTGGACATAAATCAATCTGTAAAAGAAATAATGCGTTATTTGTAATTTATTATTTGATAATCTGTGCTTAGAGGTGAATAGGATAATCTAACGCAGAATTTTTCAACTTCTCTGCAGTATTTTAGTCTTGCTTTTAGTAGAAAATGTTTAACATATAATTTAGAGTAGTATAGTCTTGCTTTTACCCCGCAAACATCTTTAATGACTAAATAACTACATCTTTTCGTTGAAAGAATCCATGCATTCTTTCAAACTTTAGAAAGATTCTATTGGTCCATTCTTCAGAATAGAATCCTTTGAAACGATTCTATTGTTCCTTTCTTTCGAATATAATTCTTTCCCATTCTGTAGAATAGACTCCTTTGGAAAGGTGTTTTTTATTGCTCACATTTCCTTAGAATACAATCATTTTGAAGTAATATATTGCTTCTTTCCCTTGAATAGAATCTTTTTGAAAAATTACATCGCTCAATATCTTAGAATAGATTTCTTTGGAACGATTCTATATTTTTATTCTGTAGATCTCTATTCTTCTGTAGATTTGAGGGGGGCAACGCCTCGTAATTTTCAACTACAGCCAGATGACGAAAACAACACCTGTGTGAGCTGGCACTCCACTATCTAAACTTCCACACCTCGCCAACGTGAGGACATTTGAGGCCACGACAGATTTAACGTGCAGCAGCTCCCGTGTACAATAGCGTCTTTGGCTGGACCGAGTTTCGAACTCGCAACCCTCCGGTTGCTAATCCGCTGCTCTTCCAACTGTGCTAGCGCGGGTCATTGGATGGGCTTAGAGTAATGAGAAATTGCTAACCATAGTATGTTTGGATATCAACAAAAATATATTTCTTCAAACAAATTATTTCATCTGTTTAGACAATAGAGGAGCATAAATAGGATAACTCTACTGATACACATATACAAAACAAGAAACCGGTTATAAGCATTCAAACTATTTGAAAAATTGCGAATGTAGTATCGCTCGGGAAATATTGAATTTATTACAATAATACAGAGAGAGTCTTTAAATCGCTTTATTGATTCAGAAAAGGATATTATATGAATCGTATTTTTCATTGTTTATCCAATTTTAAAAAGAATGCTACATATTTTGCAATGTAAAAGAAATCGGAAAACGAAATAAACTGCAGATTTGTAGGAAAATGATATTTAAAGGCTTCAGGTTATTGAAGATATATAGATTCAGGCAATGTACTTTCAATTCCTCGTAGAATCGTAAAAGTCATAAACTCCTGTAATCTAGTTGGGACAGTTCAAAATGACGTTGCGTTGTCCACGAATTTTTCCCTTTGGGATTGATCCCGAACCGACACCAATAGCCCGTTGTGTTGCTCTAATGTGACGTTAATTGAAATACCTACCTAATTGGTCCCGAGGTAGTCCGGTTGGAAGAATAACGGATTAGCAACCGGAGGGTTGCGAGTTCGAATCCAACCAAAGACCGTCGTGTACAAAGGTGGCTAGTGCACGACAAATCTGTCGTGGTCTCAAACGTCCTCACGTTGGTGGGTAAGTTTGAGAGTGGGGTGCCAGCTCAGGTGTGACCTCGTCATCTGACCGTGTTTGAAAATTACTAGGCGTTGTTCTCGGATTTTTCCTTCGTGTTTGATTCAGGACCATCGCCGATGGCCCGTTGTGTTGCTACTCCACTACGACGTAAATTAAAATACCTACCTACCTAAAAGTCATCAACTGCCGTGTAATATAGTTAACAAAGAAGTTCCCAAAACTCCATTTTCGTATTGATATGATTGTATTAATAGGTAGTATTAAATATTACATCTATTCACCTGTACAGCAGAGATAGGGTATTAGGTAAAAGTGTAAAGCAATTGATTTTCTTTTAACATTAAGAAGTTCATAGTGGAATATTTGCTCGAAAAATGCTTGGTATCTGTCTACCTTTCGAGGCGATTTTTTGAAATTATCACGTTATTATTAGAAATGGAGTACAAAATGTAAAAAACCAGACAAAAATACCATTTACGCGAAACGTTATGTATTAAAAAATAGTTAACATTTTTCCAGTTCTTAAAGGGAATCACCTTGTATGACCGTTGATTCAGGTATTAAATTACAATCATTACTATATTGTTATATTTAAATTAATTGTGACCTTAAACGTCAGTCATCTCAATGAAAAAAAGATGAAAAAGAGAAAATGCAAAACATATTCAGGTTTACATCCTTCTGAACAATGCATAAAAATGTCAAAAGATTTCAATCGATGCATTCTGAGGTATCGTGTTTTTTGCGGAGAGTAACGCTAAGCTAAACTTGCATTTCGCGAAAAAGCTAAATAGGTCCGAACAGAGGCTGTTCGGACATTTTTTGAACGATTTTAATGGAATGAAGATCAATTTTTTGCATGAAATTTTTGTGTTTTAAATGTTCCATTTGATAGCCTTTATTGTTGACTATCTTTCTACACCTTCATTTTCATGATACTAAGGACTTTGGTAGTATCGACAGTGCTATTGTGTCCCATTCTTGCTCCACAGTTTTCCAGTTCTTGAAATGGTTTTCGGTCGACGTTTCGATAATGCCCTTTTTAAAAGTCCATGAGTGAAACATCTGGAGATTTAGCAGGAATATCAGTAAAGGACTTGATACCAGTTTCTTGTACCATTTTTTCCAAGAATTTAAGAGTCGATTTAGATGTGTGGCTGCTTGCTTTACCCTGATTCAGTTCTATTGATTGTTGGCATTGTGGGTAAAGATATGGTATTTCTGTTTTGAATATTGGGGATAAAATATGGTCTTGATAATATGTGGGTGTTGATTTTTACACATCTTTTTACTTTTAATTTTCCATTCTATGCAAAACCGGCAAAAATCATAAATGTCTTAGAGAAAGTTCTCATGTTCACTTTGCTATAGTCCTTTGACTAGTCGGTTTCTCTTTTCAAATTACAGATCTTACCTTACAAATATTCTCAGAATTTTTTTCTTTTTTGGAAGTATTTTTCTACGTTTTTTTCCTTTCTCATTAATAATATTACTTATCGTACCTTTAGATATCGAAAAACCATGACTTTTACAGTGCTTTTGAATAATTGAATAAGCATATTTCTCTTCGGAAAGAGAGGAAACAGCCTTCCATCCATTGCTTATTTAAAAGCGCCATTTTGAAAGTAAACAAAACTCTGAGTTAGCAAACGATAAGTTATACTTTAACTATTTAACTGCTGTGGAAATAAAATTCTTTCGTAGCAAACAAATTTTTTTACAGCTCATCATAAATCGTTCAAGAAATGTCCGAACAGCCTCTGTATAAGCCCCCATGTCAAATATAGATGTCAATACTTTTTACAAATTTTATACCTCCAGTTCAAATGGCCGTAGAAGTAAAATGCGAAGTGATTTGAGGAATAAAAGAGTCGTATAATATGTAAAATTTGAAGTTTGGGTGAAAATGGTATTTTTTAAAGGTATACCTTTTCAGAATAGAAAGGCATACTTTTGCAGAAAAGAATTTCGGTTGGGTGTGTATTATTGGAAACTTCAGTCCCGTTATATTTCAGTTCCAAACTGGATTTCATTTTTTAAATACATTTTCGAATTTCGATGAGTCCATAAGTATGTGGTGTTAGTTTTAGTGACTGTCGAATTTTTAAGCTGAATAAACTGTAGTCTAAATAGACTAGTAGAATAATCTGGACTTAAAATAGACAGTTAGACCAGACTTGAGAGAGTAAAAGAAGAACAGGAGATTGTTACCGGTATGTAGTTGAATGAATGTCGAACTGGAGCATCATAACGGGCTATTGGTGGAGGTTCGGGATAGTGCCCGAAGGAGAAGATCCGAGGACAACACCTCGCTATTTTGATCAGTTGACTCGATTAACACCCGCTCTCCAAACTTCCACACCACGCCAACGTGAAGATATTTGACGCCACGACGGATTTAACGTGCAGCATCAGCCTCCACCTACACGACGGTTTTGGTAATGCCTATCACCTAGCTCGGTTTGAAGATCTGCCACATGTTCGTGGGTTGGTTTGGGGGTGTTATGGCGCAAGGGTCATATTTGGCCATGCTGCGCCAGACACAAGACATACAATATCAAGTAATTGGCAGACATTGAAAGTTTTACTGACACAGAAGAGAGAAATACAGCCAGGGAAGAATGCACTTGCCAGGAATCGAACCTGTGCCTCCCACAACTTAAAGGTTGCTAGCGCAGTGGTCATATCCACTGAGCCACGACGGCCCAAATGATCGTGGGGAAAGTCAGGAATCCCAATGAGGGACAAATTATTAGTTGGTTAAGGGGATGATCCAGTGTGAGTGAAAACACGAGTCTGCGCTTCAATAGCCAATCAACCCAAGTCGATTCGTAAGCCCACGTGACTTACCCTTCTGAGATCTTGCAACAGCGACTCCGTTCCTCTGTCTATATCATTAGAAGGTCGATGATTTCTCCCACTTGACTTGTGCACTGGGTAATTGAACTCTTCGCAAATCTGAGAGTAACACCTACGCTCGAGAGGCTTTGATCTATTTGGTAAGGCATTCTGTGTAATAAAGGGAGTCCCAAAGATTTGAATTTTGCGCCATTTGTGCGGTAAAGTGTTGCCAACGAAAAAAAGAAGACAGCGTGACAGTTCAGGGTTATTAAAAATGGACTGATCAGGGTTATTAAAATGGGGCTGGTCAGGCAATAACAGTTAATGGTGCTCGCTATCCCGACATGATAATCCAGTTTTTTGTGCCTAAATTGCAAGATATTGATGTGGACGAAATGTGGTTTCAACAAGACGGTGCCACATGCCATACAGCCCGAGAAACAATTCAATTACTGCATGAGTCATTTCCTGGTCGTGTAATTTCCCGTTTTGGTGATCCCGTTTGGCCGACCAGATCATGCATTTAACGCTGTTGGATTTTTTCTTTGTTTATTTTTAATTCTAAGGTTTATGTCAACAAGCCTACGACCACCCACGCGTTGAAGAAGGAAATTGAGCGCTGTAACCAGCTACATTTATGCGAAACGGTCATGGAAAATTTCAACAAAAGAGTGCGTATGTGCCAGCAAAGCCGTGCATATGCTATTCCATACATAAACGTATACTGTATACTTTATAAATCCATAAAAAATTTATAATTTTTAATTATAAACCTGTGTTTTCTATAAAAATTACTTCTTGCTTGAATTTTGGGACACCCTTTATAATTAACTTGACCCCGATTACAGCTAAAACTTTCTGTAACTTTCATTATTAAAAGAAATAAAACGCTTAGTGTCACGCACACATCGAAATTAAAGTCACTTTTTCATGCAGAAGTAAACAGTTTTCTTTCTTCCCTAATTTACGAAGAGGCGTAATAGAGATCACGGACGAGAATTCAATTCTTTTATGCTCCTAATTAAAAGTAGATTAACGCATTCAAAGTCATAAAACACAGCTGCTGATTAGGAATGCAGCTGAGATATGTTCCATAGAAACAATGATGGCATAAAAAATGTTCTTCGCAAAAGTCAGCTTCGCGTTAGGCTTAGCATGTGACAAAGCAGTTATTGTTGGGTTTTAATTAGCGGTTGGTTTTGGAAAACGCCTTTAATAAGCCAAAGCCTTTCACTTAACAAGTTTTCAATAACAATACTCGTATCTGTATTTCCATCTACGGTCTTAGCGCTATTATTCCTTATTAAATAGATAGTTAAGCAAGACTGTCGGGATTTCGTTGATCCCTAGTTGGCTCCTAGTTCAACTGGAGCGGAGATTTTTCTGGTGAGCATATTATGAGGAAGGTAGGTAGGTATTTTTAATTAACGTCGCACTGGAGCGATAGAACGGGCTATTGGCGAAAGGCCCGGGATCAAACCCGAAGGGTAAAATCCGAGGAAAACGCAACGTTCCAAATTAATTTTCCTTTTGTGTTTCGGGAGTTCCTGTAACCCGTTTGGTAGAGTAGAGATTAGAAACCGGAGGGTTCGAATGCAACCAAGGACCGTCGTGTACAAGGGGGGCTGGTGCACGTTGAATCTGTCGGGACCTCAATTGTCCTCGTGTTGCCGTGGTGCGGAAGTTTGGAGAGTGGGGTGCCAGCTCAGGTGTGGCCTCGACATCTGACCGTGTTTCGAAATTTCGTGGTGTTGTCGTCGGATCTTTCCAATGGGGATTGATCCTCGACCGTCGCCAATAGCCCGTTGTGCTGCCCCAGTGCGTTAATTAAAAATACTTACCTACGAAAGGATCTGCTTGAGTTAGCTGGAAAGTGGATCTTGAATTTAGATCGTTGCGTTTAAATCGATTCACTGTTCCAATTACATGGAATATCAATAGAGGTACGTGATTGCTACCGCACGAAGGCAATGAAATCTTTGGGCACCGATGCCCTCTTAAATAAGATCGGGAATTAAAACTATCGGCAGGTAGCAGAGAAGACTTTAAAGAAAGATTTATCGGAAAATCGATGTTTGTGATTTAGGGATAACTGTTTCAATTCAAACGACTTGAATGTCATCAATGGAGAATCCCGGTCTTCAGTGCTTTGGATGGGATGGGGTGAAAATAATACGGAGTGTTTATTTCCCCTTTTGGTATAAAATGTATTTCTAAGAAAAAAATTGGAAATTATGTGAAGTATATTCTTACTAGTATTTACTTGCTACTCAACAATAAATTGAATGTTAAAAAATTGGACGTTAAAGATAGGGAAAGGAATTCAAACGCATCGTAACTTAGCAATTAATGTATTAGGTAGGTAGTTAATTAACGTCACACTGGACCAACAAAACGGGCTATTGGCGAAGGTCCGGGATTCATCCCTGTTTCCTGTAGCGGAAAGTGAACTCACTAATTGGGATATATTTAAAATTAATATCTTTAATATAATAAGCCAGTTTAAAAATTTTGTCGTTTTGTTTTTTATCGGTGTTATGTAAAAAGGCGAATCAACCAATTCGGCATGTTCGAGGAAAGCAGTTTAAAATGTTTAACATTTAAAAAAAATTAAAAAATACTTTTCAAAATTTATGAAACTTTTAATTTAGATTGACACCTTTTTGAAAGTCTTCACCAAGTTTTAAATCTGTACGCATTTTTTTAAAAATATGATTATTATTTTCATAGATTGTTGTAGATTTGCCCTTTTTACACAGCTATAATAAAACACCAAGTTAGATATTTGCCTTTTTCAAATCTAAAACTAATAAAGTTAATGTACAGACTACGGTTAGTATGTAAATTTTAGTTGAAAAGCAAGAAAAATAACTTGAAATAAGCAAAATTATTTTTTAATGTGAACAGAATTTCTTAATAAGACAGAATTTCGTGAGTTGCTATCCTTTTGGTTTTTTTCCTCTCCCATTTCCCCTTTTTTCTCCTTCATATTAGTGACCTTCGACAATTTCTCATAAAAACTATAGTGGTGTAATGGAATGACTCTTGTTTTACTAAGATCCATTAAGTCCTTGTGTTTTGGGGCCGATATTGGCAGACGTTTTTTCTCGTATGCCTTAGGGAGGTTATCCACACTTAGCTGATGTGGTCTGCCAACACTTCATTATTTTTATTTCATTAAATATCTCATCATCATATTGGTACTTGAAAAAAATAGAACTTGGTTTAGGCTTCATGTACCGAAACCATTTAATTTTTCTCCGCTCAACAACATTGCCATGGTATCTTTGAGTGTCTTTGTTGCTACTTGCTAGTGAAACCCAACCAAAAAAAACAGTCATGGTTCAAATGAAACACTTTGTAAGGTTTTGGTGACCTTCCTGCAGTTTGGCAAATGACACCCCATTCTGAGGGCACGTTAACTTGTATGTTTTTGCCGCCCTTTCTATAGTAGAGTGCATTACGTCACCTTGCTGAACTTCGTAATTTCAATGTTATAAAATAGAATAGGATGCACGAGTCGAGTTTAGAATCAAATATTCTCTTATTTGTTACTAAGTTTAACATAAAAGCGTTCTCTATTAATTTCGTAAATGAAATCCCGAATGTATTTGAACTGTTGTCGTGTCCATTTCTGTGCGATGTCGCCGTGTGCATTTTGCACAGCTTTGGCGATGTCGATTATTTTCTCGCAGTAAAGCTGCTCTTTATATGGTAATCGATGGTTTGAAGAGCAGCTACTATTGCAGGGCAGGTGAATATAGGATGTGATGTGAGTTCAACTCCCAGACAGTCGTTACAACGTCTGTACATTCTGGTTTTACCACAGTTCATTTTCCCGCCTTTAAAATGTCCCGTTCTCAGTCTAGATAGTGTGGTGGTGGTTTTTCCTACGGTGTTAATTTCATAAATTTGTTGTTTTATTTTAATTTTTGTGGTATGAGTTTGAATTTTACCAAAGCATTGTGGCATCAGTAAGAATTATTGGGGTTTGTATAGCATTTAATTATCTGGTTTCCTTTTCCATAAACTTATAGTAGCTATCATCTGCATGGATGAAAAGACAATACAGAAATTGCAGAATTATCCAACCATAATGATAGTCTTGAACACACTAAGTTATGAATTAAATTTTACCCTCTACATGGTTTCGACGAGATATCTTGTCCATCAAGATATTGACATTTTCTTCTATGATGACGAGATCAGGATCTGATCAGTTTTCTTCTACTGACGAGATATCTCGTTCTTAAGATCTGGCCAGTTTTTTTAATAACGACATACCTCTTCGAGACAACCACCAGGAAGAGTAGGTAACATTTATTTTCACACATCCTGACGAGTTCAAAGTCATTATAAGATATTTGAGACCCATCAAATAGAGAAAAAAGGGTATACAATCCAAAAGTCAGAGACTAAAACACATAAAATTATAGATAGGTAAGTATTTTAATTAACTTCGCATTGGAGCAACAGAAACTTGCGTGTCACGAAAAGTGTTAATATCTCAAAGCCCCATAACTCCAGGAGGAATTATGGGTAAATGACCCACCATCGTGTAGAGGAAGGGGGCCGCGTCGACCCCTAATCCACTCCCCCTTCTGACCTTTGTACTGCGTGGTGGTCACACCTAATCCACTCCCCCTTCTGACCTTTGTACTGCGTGGTGG
Organism: Meta bourneti; assembly: GCA_933210815.1. Classification (NCBI taxonomy): domain Eukaryota; kingdom Metazoa; phylum Arthropoda; class Arachnida; order Araneae; family Tetragnathidae; genus Meta; species Meta bourneti. The sequence goes on along the minus strand of OW119928.1, from coordinate 99,937,244 downwards.
TCACACCTAATCCACTCCCCCTTCTGACCTTTGTACTGCGTGGTGGTCACACCTAATCCACTCCCCCTTCTGACCTTTGTACTGCGTGGTGGTCACACCTAATCCACTCCCCCTTCTGACCTTTGTACTGCGTGGTGGTCACACCTAATCCACTCCCCCTTCTGACCTTTGTACTGCGTGGTGGTCACACCTAATCCACTCCCCTTCTGACCATTGTACTGCGTGGTGGTCACACCTAATCCACTCCCCCTTCTGACCTTTGTACTGCGTGGTGGTCACATTTCGGGCATACGCTGGAACTTCAGTTCGAACCGCTCTAACTTCAGTTCGAATCGTACTTACCTTGAAGAGAACGACGAGTTCTACAATCCCATTTGACAGTTTAAACCAATTGTGTGAAAATTGTGTGCATTGGAAAGTGACGATTTGTGGAAGATTTCATTAAGAAGCCAAAATATCAGACTCAGTTTCACTTGCGGCATAGGAAACGTAAACAGGTTGAAAGAGCAGTTCGAGACGAACAAAATGATGCAAAGAAGTCTAAATCCATGACAAGAGTGGAGAGATACTGAAGACGCAAGAAGGAGCAGGCCGAGCATGCGCGCGTACGCGAATGACCTTTTAACGAGCTGCCACCACGCTTGGAAACACCACCATCGACCTTACCTTTCTCAGCAACATCGACACCATGCCGTTTGTCTCGTACTTTAGCTATCACAGATCCATCATCCATAAGGTCGCCATAGAATACTAAGCATTGCCTACTCTCTAACACCACTGTTATGTATCCACCCAAAGTGGCTAAATAAATAAATGCCAAACAAATACCCATTTCACCAGCGACCCACTTACCAGGTTCTCCGACCAAAAGTATTCACGAACCAAATCTTACGGTACAGTGGGATCTGTGCCTTTTTTTACTTAGTTACTCTTTTTAGATCATCCTCGGAGGTCGTTCTGGCGGTTATCAGGCCACCACCTGTTCCACCTCAGGATGGCTAAATCTAACACTAAAACCCAGGAAGTGCAAATAGAACACAGTGAAATTATCGACACAATCCCGAGATTTGATGTCAACAAGACTCATGAGCTCCCAAATAATCCTCAGCTGTTCCCCATCTCAAGAAATCCCAGTAGTGATTGTGCGCTTCTAAGAAACTGATCCACTCCCGAGGATGACTGAAACCTGCGAATTCTCACGAGGATAGGCGAATGTCCTCGATTGCATCATCTACGTATATATCGATGTCCATGCGATGGAGGACAAAGCAGATCCTCCGCAGGAGTTGAGCCATAGTTAGGGAAAAGCTTCCCTTGAGCATTCTTTTGAAAGTAGACTATTTAACCCTCCAAAGGGTTCATACACAGATAATTCCAACTTGCAGTCTTACCAGCATGACTTCTAACCAATTTTGACGATGGTCTTTGATTGGATCGAGTTTCGATCTCACAACCCCCCGGTTACTAATCCGTTTCTCTACCAACCGGGCTATCCGGTCCACACGAAATATAGTTATTAAATATTGAAATTCTTTCGTAACTTTTGGCCCACCATGTATACAGGCCGAAAATGGAGGTCAACCTTCCAAATGGCTTCGACGAGATATCTCGTCGAATAAGATCTGACCCATTTTTCTAGTGACGAGATATCTCGTCATAAAGTTATATAGTGTCGATGTTAAAAGTTAAAGTTATATATGTCGATAACGAGATCAAGATCTTTCTAATTACAAGATTTCTCATCCGCAAATATCTGGTCACTTGCTGATGGCGAGAAACCTCGTCATTAGCAAAACTGCTCAGATCTTGATAGACGAAATATCTCGTTGAAACTATTGGAGGGTTGAAACTAAAACCCATAGATAAACATCGAGAATACATGAACTAACACAAAAAGAACAGGAGAAACCCGACAAAATAGACGATTATTTATTTCGTGAGAAGTCAGTGAGAATATACATCCTGGATTGCGAACAAAACTCGGTTCCTATTTTGCGTGTTGCCACAGCATTCTATTGGTTTCGGAGCGCGTCAGCTGTTCTCGTTCCAAAACGAAAAAGGATTAATAGGGTCTGACAAGAATCCAAGCACTTTGGGAAACGAAGAGCAGCGAAAAAAGAAGCAAAACAGATCAGGGGTTAAATCAGTCCCGCGGGCTTTGTTTCCCCGCTGAGCTTTATGTGGAATACAGCGCTAATTGCCGCGAAGGGCCTTCGAAGATCAGGGGATCTGCTGTTGCTATACGTGGACCAAGGAGAAACACTCGAATTGACGACGGAATCTAAACCAACGGAAGGCAGCGATGAGTTACATTCAATAATATTTCATCTTTTCTTGTTTCATTACAATGGTATTTGGTATTTTGGTATTTTCAATTAACGTCACACTGGAGCAACACAACGGGCTATTGTCATTACAATGAATGCAATATAAAGATTGAAGAAGAGAGTGGCATTTGCTACAAAAGTGCTGACTTTCAAAATTACGTTCTCGAATTCTTCCCGTCGCCAATACCGTTGCGTTGCTGCAGTGCGACGTTAATTAAAATGCCTACCTACTTTGTCACAAAAATGAAAAGCTATTAATGTAGTCACTAACACGTTCAATAAAATCACTTCTGTCCAAGCCAATTCGTTTTTATCAAGCGGTTGCTTTTACGATTAGTGATTCAAATCTTAGACATTTTAGGCCACGGTAACCATATATGGAAAAGCAACCGGAGGGTTTCGGGTTCGAAACACGGCACAGCCAAAGACCATCCAATGGGACGTTAATTAACTACCTACCTTAGACATTTATGAAATCAAGTAGTTTGCTGTCTTAGTTAATTAACGTCGAATTGGAGCAACAGAACGAGTTATTGGCCATGATCAATCCCTAGGAGGGCAACACTTCATCGTTTTGAATCACAGTCCCATGATGAAGACAACACCTGAGGTGGCACCCCACTTTACAAACATCCACACCAAGGCAACGTGAAGACATTTGACGGAATTAACTTGCAACATCCCCAATATACAGCACGATCTTTGGTTGGATCGACACTCCGTTTGCTAATCCGATACTCTACCAACCGGGCAATCGAAGCACCCCACCGTAACCAGGAAAGATTGACTAATCAATTGGTAGGTATGTATTGAATTCACGTCGGATTAATCAATGAAACTAATTTTTTCATATTTTGTATTCAATCCGTTTTAAATTCTGATTCGCTCTACAGAATTGCCCTGTCATAGGACGATGCCAATGGTAGGTAGGTATTTAATTAACGTCGCACTGGAGCAACACAACGGGCTATTGACGACGGTCCAGGATCAAACCCGAAGGGAAAGATCCGAGGACAGCACCACGTCATTTTGAACAACGGTCAGATGACGAGGTCACACTTGAGCTGGCACCCCACTCTCCACACCACGCCAACGTGAGGATATTTGAGGCCACGAGAGATTTAACGTGCACCAGCCCCCTTTGTACACGGCGGTCTTTTGCCCAACTCAACCCAATATGGTGTAATTACTATTTAGTCCATGGGGTTTTGATTTCTAAAAAATAGTTGATATTTTCTATCACCTGAGCCCCACTCTCTGTTCATCAGCCCCGTTTGTGCACGCCGGTCTTTGGTTGGATCGGAACTAGTAACGGTAGCGGAGGGTTGCTAGTCCGTTACTCTTCCAATCGGGCTACCGACGATGCCAATGGAAATGTTTGATTTTTATGTGGAAAAATTGATTTCATTAAAAGGGCGATTTTACAATGGTATCGTGGTGTGTTTTGAAGTAGATATGTTTTAATACAGGTCCATTACCAGTATTAAGAGCCTCGGATTTACCGTTACTACAGTAATTTCCGTTTATTCATTTCATGGAATCGATTCTGCATCAAGCGGAAGCAATTTGTCAGCAATCCTGAGGCGAAAGCGTCTGTTTCCGTCGGGCTATTATCTCTATCCTAACAAACGAGAAAACTTCGACTCATTTCATAGGAGCTTTTTTAGGAGCTTGCAATAACTGCGGTCTCCCGTCAGATGATATCATATAAAGGAAATTGATTCTAGGACAATACGTTTCTATCATCAGTATTGTTATGAAAGTTACGAATTCTTAATCCTACTGGTTGTTTGGTTGGATTGAGTTTTATTTCGTAAGGTCACATTTGGTCAAGCTTAATCCTACGGGAACGGAATAAGAGTTCATGCGTTTTTTAAATTTTCTCAATTAGGTCAGGGGTTTGTCGCTCTAAGGTTACTTATTTGTTTCCAACTCGCAAACCTCGAGTTGCTAATCCGTTACTCTTCCAACCAGGCTACCGGGACCCACGTGGATTCAAATACCAACTCACCGTAGACGGGCTATATACTCGGGAGCATTATGTTCCCATAGACGTGAAGTATAAGTAGACTGAGCATTGCTATTGAGAGAAGCTTCAAACATTATGACCAACATGTCGACAAGTAGTCACGTGGCTGCTCTGTGAAAACGTGATTGGCCGTTTTGGAACTTTGTCGCCTCGTTGGGTGATATGGCATCTTATGACAGGATGGATATGTGAAAGCGTATTTCTAATTGAGCGGCTTCGAAAATTTCGAAATTGCCAGTCTACAACTGTCGCATGACCAATCATATATACTCAGAATGAATGGATGGGCGTATTCTCTTTCCCCATGGACCCATCAAATGATGAATGCTCGTTTCCATCCGGTAGACTAAAGCTGTCTAAGGGTCACGTGACTACTAGTTTGGGTAACATGATCCTGGACTTGGAATAAAGTTTATCTACTCAATCCTCTTTTATATCTACACTATTATTTTATATCTACACTATTATTTTATCTAAATACTACACACATAATGGAATCTTTGTTAAATTGGTTGCGTGTAAGTGTATCTGATGCCTCAAATGGAAAAAAGCACTCACTGGAACTATGACTCAATCAACAGTTGAGATCATAGTTCTATACAGGGATTTTCTATGGGAAATTGAATGGGAGACAGGAAAGGCAAAATAAAGTCATATTCCCAAAAGCTATGAATGTTCGTCACCACCCGCTAGATGTGCTAGAGCAGTATTTCCGGAAGTGTGATCCTTGGAAAAAACATGCAATATTTCGCGAGACGAAATACATCTTCCAATTCAATATAAAATATTCCATTACTTTCTCCGATTCTTTTATATCTTAAGATTTAAATTTTAGAATTTAAAACAATTAGCGACATACTTCAGAACGCTAATACTAGACGGAAGGCTCGCCACTAATGAAATTCAACAATCGGATTACAGAAAACAATGAGAAATCGGGAAGATAATATCAGTGCAAAGAAGAAAATGAAAAGGCCCTTCACAAGTGGAATGGAATGTACGAGCGAAAGTCAAAAAGTATCCTCACTATTTTTAAAATCTATTTATACAAATGTTAGGGGGTTGAACAAGTTCATCATTTTCTAGTCTCCTTCCTTTTCGATGCACCTGGTCCAGCGGTTCACAAGTTTGAGTATTTACTCCAAGGTTTTCACTTGGTCGCCCAACCACATCATACACTGTGCAGAGAACACGCCAGTGTCGATGAAAACTCGTTGGTTTGCCATTTCTCAAGCTTGCTGAATCTTCTCGTCAGTGGTGCAGGTTGACGGGCGTCCTGCTCTTTCTTCTTGCATCACGCTTATCCGGCCTCTTTTAAGTTTCTCATACACACTTCTGAGTGGTAGAGCCCGTGTTGTGTTATAAGCCTCCGATGAATTTCAGCCCCTGGAACACCTTCCGACCCCAGAAATCGGATCACTGCTCTTTGTTCCTCCTTAGTTCACGCTGCTAGCGGAGCGGCCATGTTCACACTGAAGCACAAGCAAGAAAAATGAAGCTATCCAGGTCAAACTTTAAGGTAGCATCAACTCTAAGCATGCATGCACAAAGGCAATGTTGACAAACCGAAAGATGATTTATTAGCGAAAGTGCGGATCATTTTTGACTTACCCTCGTAATTGAAGTGGACTTTCAGAAGCTAATTGGGTACTTACGTATTAACCGCATCCCAGCGATTAATCGCCAAATCTGTACGTATAACCGCATGCCAGCGATTAATCGCCAAATTTGTTGGAAGGGTCATAAGACGGAAGAGATGGAACAATCTGGTTCTATTCACTGCCAAGTGAACCACAAATCCAATTGCATTGATTCTGATTGTTTCGCAAAACCTTTTCTAGAACCAAAGTTCAGTGTTTAGTGCGTAGTTGCATTCGATACTGGTGTTTTATCTTCTCTGATTTTACGTCGAAGTAAATTTTTACGTAACGCTTGATCCTTACGAAATAATGCTGAAAGAATATTCCCGTCCCAATGGATATTTGGGGCATTTGTCGCGAAACAAGAGAAACATTTCTTGTTATAGTCCACGATCGTAGTGCTACTACATTAATGAACGAAATAAAAAAACACATTAAAGATGGATCGAGCATTTTTTCCAACTGTTGGAAGGGGTATAAGACGGAAGAACTGGAACAATCTGGTTATATTCACTGCTAAGTGAACCACAAATACAATTTCATTGATTCTGAAACTGGCACGCACACAGAATATAGAACGGATCTGGGAAAGTGAAAAATGGCGGAATAAAAACATCGAGGAACATCTCGTCATCACCTCGAGTCCCTACCTCGCAGTGTTTATAATAATAGCGATATGTTTGATGCCATCCTAAGGGCAATTGCTAAACATTTTCCGCCCGAAACAAAACTTGGTTGATATTCGCCAATGGCATGCGGTTAATACGCAAGTACCGCTAATTTTTATAAAATGCCCTTTGTGTGTTTAGCCATGCACCTTATTGACGGTAAGAATACACATAGGTGCGAAATAAAAATATCCACTTTGCACAAGAATTACTAGACCAAACACGATGCCCATAAGGCTAAACTTTCCGTACGGGTCTGATTTTAAAGACGTATTCACATAAAATAGTGTTGGCAAAACCCGGATCTCTGCTAGTGTATTTGGGCCGAGGTAGCCCGTTTGGTAGAGTAACGGACTAGCAAACGGAGGGTTGAGAGTTCGAATCCAACCAAAGAGCTTCGTGTACAAAGAGGGCTGGTGCATGTTTAATCTGTCGTGGGCTCCAATGTCCTCACGTTGGCTTGGTGTGGAAGTTTTGGTATTTTGGTATTTTCAATTAACGTCACACTGGAGCAACACAACGGGCTATTGGTGACGGTCCGGGATCAATCCCAGAGGGAAAGATCCGAGGACAGCACCACGTAATTTTGAACCACGGTCAGATGACGAATGGAAGTTTTGAGAGTGGGGTGCCAACTCAGGTGACCTCGTCATCTGACCGTGGTTCAAAATTTTATGGTTTTGTCCTCGGCTTTTCCCTTCGGGTTTGATCCCAGACCGTCATCAATGGCCCGTTGTGTATCTCCATCACGACGTCAATTAAAATACTACTTACCGGATCTCTGCTAGAGTATTTATAATACAGCCCTTATGGATGAAAACCGTAAACGAATGTATTGATTAATCGTTCAGTATTTCATTCAATCATTCGAATTATTTCGCAATTATCTATTCCTTTATTCCTCCTCCACCCTCGACTACACCTGCTTCACGAATTCATTTCAATTGAAATCGAGTCATTTCATCTAACTATTGAAAAACCGTAACACAATAAGGGTTACTCTTTCCCGTGATTGATAAGTCAAGATTGCCCGATAAAGCATTTGCACTTAGGACACAAAGATAAGGATGGGGCAAATAAAAGCATCCGGGCACACTCCAATTCCACTCTAAAGTAGTGAATTGCGGAGGCAATAAATAGGGGGTATCTTTTTAAAAATGCATCACCTGCGTTTTTGTTCGGCTGCAGGATGAGGATAATTCAATCCCGCTAACTGCACTTGAAGAAGTTGCATTAACTGCAATAGATAGGAGCCGAGTTGTCCGCAGTCTTTTAACGCTGCAAATGAAATTAAGCTCTTAAGATGCGATGATACCTGAGAATTGAAAGAGCTCAATCGGTCGGCAGACTTATTTAAATAATTTAGCGTCGAGTGCACCGTTGCTTTGGATTAGTTGGATTAGCGTCGCAGTGGAGACACGCAACGGACTATTGGTGACGGTCCGGGTAGGTATTTTAATTAACGTCGCACTAGAGAAAAACAACCGGCTATTAACGACGGTCCGGGATCAAACCCGAATTCAAAGATCCGAGGACGACACCATGAAATTTTGAACCACCGTCAGATGACGAGATTATATCTGAGCTGGCACCCCGCTCTCCAAACTTTGAAACCACGTCCAACGTGAGAAAATTGGCGGCCACGACAGAATTAACCAGCAGCATTCTACACGCATACGACGGTCTTTGGTTGGATCGAGTTTCGAACTCACAACCCTCCGGTTGCTAATCCGCTACTCTTCCGACCGGGCTATTTTATTAGGGGGAGCATTCGAGAGGGGTAGAATTGATGAAGCCTGTCAGTGCATGTGTTAGAAAAAGGCGCCTGTAGAAGTTGAAAGATAAATACAGCTGTTCATAAATATCAAATAATAAAAAATATACTTAAGGTTATTTTCTAACATTTTCACCATCTTAAAGGATGCTATCCCATTGGTGAATAGCCTACTTTGTGCTGTTTATATCCATTGTTGCCATTCGACATAAGAGAAATAACTTTCTGTGTCGAACCGAAGTTTCTTCGGTCATTGTAATTCAAAAGTCACACCGTTTGAAAGGACTTGGAAAGGTAGTTTTGCAAGTGAATTCCACATCAGCAAACGTAGTTAGTTGATTGCGATGACAGTGGCAAAACAATCGAGCTTCCAGTTTCTACAGGAAGGAAGCATCGTGTGAAACCCTTTAATTGCCCCTACCGTGTGCATTCCGCGGGAAGATAAAAATAAACACTGCGTAGAGGAATGATGTTGATGGACTTCTTTTTGTGTTTTCAGGGTCAAGAGAACGCTATTACGCATTCTTAATTCCGAAGTATGTTGGGGTTTGTGCCAATGCTGGTATGCGTGTGGAGCAGGGTATGTAACTCTACCTAATGTGGAACGTGATAGATTGAATAAACGAAGCGAGTTGAATTCCCTTGATGACTTATCTTTCATTAATCGCGTTCATGTAAAAGGGTTGTCATCTCTGTGGCGTTTCTTGCACTTTCAGAGAGGGGTTTTGAAATTATTAGTGATGGGAATATGCGAATACAAAAGTACTCGCGTACTCGATACTTAAAATTATTAGTCGTACTCGATTCTTTTCCAGAGTATTCGGATACCAAAGTATTTGGAAACCAAATACTCGAATACCAAAGTATTCAGATACAAGTATTCTGACACCAAAGTACTCGAATACCAAAGTTCTCGGGTACCAAAGTACTCGAATACGAAAGTATTCGGATACCAAAATACTCGAATACTAAAATACTCGAATACTAAAATACTCGAATACTAAGGTATTCAGGTACCAAAGTATTCGGATACAAATATTCTAATATCAAAGTACTCGAATATCAAAGTTCTCGGATACCACAGTATTCGGATATCAAAGTACTCGAATGCCAAAGTATCCGGATATCAAAGTATTCGGATACCAAATTAATCGGATGCCAAAAGTAATCGGATACAAGAGTATTCGGATACTAGAGTATTCGGATTCAAAAGTACTCACCCTAGGTATTCGGATACAAAGATACTCACCCAATGAAATCGAATACCAAAGTATTGATTCTTACAATCGATTTATCGTTTTTGTATATGTATTGAAATACATTCTCGATTCTTGAAAGAACTCGAATACCAAGTATTCAAAAGTACTCGATTCTGCCCATCACTAGAAATGATACAACCCGAGCCATACGAGAGACTGTCGAGCTAAATATAGGTGGCGCTAGTGTTTCTGTAGGCATTTCAAACATCGGAGAGATTTCCGAGTAGGCTACTTTTGCTTTGCGCCCACAATATGAACGACTCATAGTGTTCCAAAGCAGTTTTCAACTTTTATTCTATTGGACTCATCTCTTTGGAAAATGGCTCATTCCTTTTAATTAGAATCCTTTTGAGATTTTATTGCTCAACGCATCTATTGGTCCTTTCCCTGGTATAGAATCCTTTGGAAAAATTATATTGCTTACTCCTTTAAATTAGGATCCTTTGAGAAGATTCTATTGCTCATTTTCTTAAATCAACTAATCTTCAATCAAATACTTTTGAAATATTCTATTGTTTTTTTAAATAGAACACTTTGGGAAATATCTATTGGTCTTTTTCTTCGAATAGAATCCTTTGGAGAGATCCTATTGCTCATTTTCTTGCATTGGAATCCTTTTGAAATATTCTATTGCGAACTGTTTCGAACTCCTCCGTTTGATAATCCGTTACTCTTTGCTCCAATATTTTATAATCTGTTTTATTGAATGCATTTTGAAAAGAATTGTGTTGTTGCGTTTCGGAGAGTTTTCCTTGTGTCGTTGAAGGGAAAAAAGCTATTTAAAATTGATCGAAATAATAATTTACCACAGGGCCATTGTAAAAAGTAGGAGATCAAGTACACATTTATTAAGTTTGATATATACCGGCTGTTCTTGACATTTCAATCAACGGAAATCGCTTTAGCATAATAATTTGTCAGAAATACAGGGGAGGAAATGTCTATATATTCGGAGACAAGAAAACCTTTCAGAAAATCCAAAAAAAATTGAGACTTATTGTATTAAGTACTTTTAATCCTAAACTCGGATACGGTAGGTTAATACATTGTTTTCATGTATTTTAGAAAAATGTACTTAAAATTGAATCGTTTAAAATTATAAATGTTCTGTCCTTTTATTTTCGTCTCCCATCGAAATAAGGCAAAATTTTTGCTAAACGTATTTAAAATGTAATACAACCCATGAAATAACGAAACTATTCAAGCAACTTTCGATAAAAGTACTACTAGTAGCTGGATACTTTTGTGACCCATTAATTTTCTTATTAACAAATAAAAATATTAACCATCAAAGTGGTTTTGACGAGATATCTCGTCCATCGTGATCTAACCAATTTTGCTAGTGACGATATATGTTGTCATTAAAATGTTGCCGATTTTTTAGGATGAGGTCAAGAACTGATCAGATTTATTCTAATGACGAGATATCTCGTCCATCAAGATCTGGTCAGTTTTGCTAATGATGAGATATCCACAACCAAGAAAATCATCAGGAAGATTAATGCTAAAGTATTAAGATAAAGATTTTATTTATTGTGCAAAATTTAACTGAAGTGCAAGTTCATAAAATGCTACAAAAATTCAGCTTGAAATTAAACGTTTCTTTTTTTGAAAGGATCTTATTTCCATATTTTAATTTTTTTTCAAAAGTTTCTTTGATAAAAGGATAAAAGTAGTTTTATACAACCGTTTTCTTTCATGTTTCGTCAACTATTTTTTCATAAAAATGAATATTGGTAGAAGAAAAATAAATTCTGTTTACATGAAATTTACAAACATGGCCACGTTTTATCTCCCTTTATGATTCTTAATGGAACACTCTGCAGGTAAGGAAATTAATTACAATATCTTTTCACGTCTCGAGAAATTATTCAAGCAGGAAAAAATCTGCTTATTCCAATTAGTTTTTCGTGCAAATGGGACGTAGCCATAGCAACAAATTATTCCAAACGTATTTCTTATTTTTTTAGTATGATTGCACTTTCAATAACGTTTTTGATTATTATTGAGTGCTCTTATATGCTTTCTTTCTACCGGCAAAATAAGCTTTAATTTAAATTTCGCTATCGATTTTGATGAATCCCAGGCTCCCCTTTGTTGCAATGAATGGATTTTCGATGTGGTCAACGAAAAAAATCCCTATTGGGTGTTTGGAATAGTTTTATTTGCATACAAAACTGAATTATACAGTCTATGTCAATCAAGTGTAGTGAGAATTAATTACGGAGGCCGGCTCAGTTGGTAGAGCAACGGATTAGCAACCGGAGGGGAGCGAGTTCGAATCCAACCAAAGATCGTCATGTTCGAAACTAGGTCCAGCCAAACACCGTCGTGTACACAGGGGTTAGTGCACGTTAAATCTGTCGTGGCCTGAAATGTCTTCACATTGAAGTGGTGCAGGAGTTTGGAAAGTGAGGTGTTGCCGCAGGTGTTGATCTCGTCATCTGGTCGTGGTATGAAATGACGAGGGGTCGTCCTCGGATCTTTCCTTTCGGAATGGATCCCAAACCTTCGCCAATAACCCGTTGTGTTACTCTAGTGGACTTTAATTAACTAACTTAATTAATTTACTGGGGATACATATTATCCGGCTAAACTCTAGGATTATGATAGTTTAAATTTGAAGCCCTGAAAGGAAATTATTAACCCTCCAAGTGGTTTAGACGAGTTTTTATCATCAATAAAGTTCTAATTAATTTTACTAATGACGAGATATCTCGTCATCAGGTTATTGCCAATTTTTTATGACGAAATCAAGATCTGGTCAGGTTGCTTTCTTATGTCCACCAAGATCAGGTCAGTTTTGTTATTGCGATACCTCGTCGAGACATCCATCAGGAGGGTTAATTGCATAAAGCTTTAATGTCAATAAACTGTAGTCGGACTAAATAACATATTTCGTGTGGCTCAACCCTGGGGTCGCATGATAGTTTAAAGTAGAACCTCCCAAAGTAAATTACTAACCTTCCAAGTGGTTTATAGGGGCCGTCGTGGCTCAGTGGGTATGCCCACTGCTCAGCAACCTTCGAGTTGTAGGAGGTTCGATTCCTGCCAGATGCATTCCTCCCTGGGTGTATTTCTCTCTTCTGTGCCAGTAAAGCTTTCACCGTGTGTCAGTTACTTGATATTGTATGTCTTGTGTCAACTGCTTGATATTCTATCGCAACATGGCCCAATATGGCCCTTACGCCACGAAACCCCCAAACCAACCAAGTGGTTGAGATGAGATTCATATTTGGGGGTTGGAATAATTTCAACCCTCCAAGTGGCGAGATAACTCGTCCATAAAGGTCTGACTAACTTTGCTAATGACGAGCATAGCTATTTTAAACTGAAATTTGAGGATACAAAATATTTTTGAACTCACACACGAGAAATTAACGATGGCTTTATTGAGCATTACAAAATGGTAAACCGAAAAGAATACCTCTAAATCATATTCCTCTTAACCTGGGGTGTTTTGAGGGTGCAAAAGAGCATTTCCAGGGGTGCGAGAAGTTTGGATGGACGACAGCAATTTAGTAAAAGACGATTTTATTGAAATACGAGCCAATGCAGATGGAATTTGAAATACTGGAACAATCTGGTATAGACAGTTCGAAACTTATACAGCTGGCAAAAGCAGCATTACAGACACTTTTAGCATTTGACCTGTGTGACATGGTATTTTCATCACTTTTGCACATAAAATAAAAGCCAGAATTCGCTTCAATGCAAGTGATGACTTCTTTTCCAATAAAGAAGCCTCGCTTCAAAAGGATTATTATTTTGTATGCATATGTAAATGTGTATGTGTTTATATATATATATTTCAATCAATAAATTATCTTGCAGTAGGAGTAATTTTCTAAATAAAGAAATAGAAACACACTTTTCAAGGTGGAGCGTGAACTTGATTGAAGGGGGTGTCGATCTCTAAAAAGGTGAAGAACCACTGATCCATAAATTCCATGCGCGTCCATTAATATCGGTATCAATAAATGGTGTTAGATTTCGTTTTTGAATAGATTTTACGCACGATCCATCGATATCTTTCGGTGAAATTCAAACTTACTGGAAAACCATTTTATTTCCGTAAGAATTCGTAACTGAAAAGTTGCAAATGTTGAGAAACCGTATTAACGTGTCTCTAAAATCCCCATTTCTGTTCCCCATTCTGTGCTTATGGACATTGGATATTGATAAGAATGAGAAAATAACGCTTGAAAAGCATGTCGAATTGCCATAAAATCCAGTTAGCAGAAGTGGTTTTCTGAAAGAGATTACAGAATGGAATAATGTAATGTTTTTTATAGGATAATTTCAGTTTTAAGATATTTTTCCACTTGAATATGTCTTTGAAATCGGAACAGAACTGGGGGCACGCATGAAAAGGTTTACAAAAAGTGTTACGACTGTTTTGTCTTATGACTTCAGAAGGAACATCCAGAAGATAGAGCGTCGTGTCGATAAAGGAGGTCCGTACCAGGTTGGAAGAGTAACGAACTTGTAACCGAAGGGTTCGAATCCAACCAAAAGACCATCGAGTATAATGTGTGCATGTTAAATCCGTCGCGGCCTCAAATGTCCTCACTTTGGCGTGGTGTGGAAGTTTGGAGAGTGGGGTGCCAGTCAGGTGTTGCCTTGCCATCTGACCGTCGTTCATAATTACGTAGTGTTGTCCTAGGATCTTTCCCTTCGGGATTGATCCCGGACCGTCGTCATGATACTACTGTGGTCACGTTACCGAAGTTTGACCTCGATAGCGTCATTTTTCTTGCTTCAGCGTAAACATGGCCCTCAGCTAGTAGTAGGAGGAATAAAGAGGAGTGATCCCATTTATAGGGTTCCAAGGTGTTCCAGGGGATGAAATTCATTACAACGCAATACGGGGACAGTGCTCTACCACGTAGAGGTGCGTATAAGTGGACAGAGAAGCTTAAAAGAGGTATGTCAAGCGGGATGCACGAGGAAGGAGCAGGACGCCCGTCAACCTCCTCCAGTGAATAGAGGATTGAGCAAGATCGAGAAATGGTACTGGCAAACCGGCAAGTTACCATCGACACTGCAGCATGTTCTCTGCAGATTAAACCGACAAAGAAGGGGTAAGAGGTGCATAAATGGTTGGGCGACCCTCCGAAAACCTTCATCTTGGAGGAAATGCGAAAGCTCGTGTACCGCTGGACCAAGTGCAGCGAAAAGGAGGGAGACTAGAAAAAGGACGAACTTTTTCCACCCTTGCATTTGTGCAAATAAATTGCGGATAATTTTTTACTTCCTCTCGTACATTTGTTAACCGGTGTTGTAAACGATAAATGCATTCAGATAATGACAGCATTTTCGTTGGAAGTGTTTATCTCAGCCAAATTACGGACCATATGGATCTACGTAATTCTTGAACTAGGCTTACGTGATAGGGTTGAATCCAAATTAGTTTAAGTTCTAGGACTGTTGGGCATTCATTGTGCTCCACAGTGACCCTCAGCTGCTTGCTCACATAGTGATATGCAGGGTCAAACCAGTGCTCGTCTAGTTGATCAGGGTAAGATGATAAATAAATTGAATTCTGGGCTCCTGATATCAATAATAGTTTTAATTAAACTGAAAGACACACTGATAACATCTGAGCCGCAATTTCTTATATAAAATAATGGAAATGTCGTTACTTTCCATGCCTTATTTAAATTCGTTTATGATATATCCTCATATATCGATATCCGTAATGATATCCACATTTAACTCTCCAAGGGTTCAACGAGATGACGCCCAGATCCCCCAACACCACTTGCCTCTTCAAAATATTCTCCAAAATTTCCTTCTGTTCAATTACTATCTTAGTCGCCATACTATGTATTACTACTTTCGGGCACATATAGCGGCATTTAATTTAGCGCACACTTTTTATCTTTTTAGCACTTTCACTAGAAGGAATTTTTTAAATTTTTGTTATATATATACACATTATAAATGGGTTTAAATAAGGAGTGAAATGTGAGTAATGATACTTCCACCAATAGATATAAACTATAAAGAAATTTGATTGCCTATGTTCCGAGTTGGTCTGCTAGTATACGTATCTATACAGGGTGCTTCGAAAATGCCTGACTAAATTGTAAGGGGTGGTAGAGGGGCCCAAAATAAACATTTTTGTCAAAGAATGTTTGTACGGAAATGCCACGTTTAGTGGTAGAGGGCGCGTTTCAGATCAGTCGAAAACTTACGTGGCACAATAATTGATATTACAATTCTTACCAATATTCACCTTCTTGACGAATATAATCTTTCCAAAGGATGCTATGCTATAGAAATAGACAGTAGAATCTTTCCAAAGAATTCTATGTTGAGGAAATGTGCAATAGAATCTTTACAAAGGATTCTATACTAAGAAAAGGAGCGGTAGAATCGCTCCCAAGGATTCTATTCTTAGCAACCGGAGGGTTGCAAGTTCGGATCCGACCAAAGACCGTCGTGTACAAAGGGAGCTGGTGCACGTTAAATCTGCCGTGACCTCAAATGTCCTCATGTTAGCGTGGTGTGGAAGTTTGGAGAGTGGGATTCCAGCTCAGGCGATGACCTCGTCATCGGGCCGTGGTTCAAAATTACGTGGTGTGGTCGTCGGTTCTTTCCCTTGGGGATTGATCCCGGACCGTCGCCAATAGCCCGCGTGTTGCTCCAGTGCGACGTTAATTAAAATACCTACCTATCGACCCGAAATCATCATCAGGATGTACCTACTGCCGAAGTTGTTTTGTTGAAGTGGTTGCCAGGATAACCTGGATTCCTATTAAAACAACTCGAGCAGTTGGAACAACCTGATGATCGTAGATTTTAATTTGCCACTGTACACAAGTCTCTATTTACTTGACAGGATTACGTGTGTTTACTCTGGACGACTGAAACTGTCACTCTAAAATTTCACGAATTTTATTTTCCGAGTGAGCAGCCTTTTATTGGCTTAGATCCTTCTCGAGTTTACAAGATTTTCACTGTTCGCTTTCAGTCGAGTTCACTTCCGAAGAGTAATAAATAAATATATTCCCTCCGCACTCACAAGGCGAGCGCCGCCTGTGAATTTTAGGCAGCAATTACATCCCTCCGCCTACGCGGTAAAAATACCTCTTTTCGAGACAGTCTTGACTAAATTATGGAGAAAGACTTTCAAAGCTCCCTTTTAAGTCTAGTTCGTAATATTCTCCAAGGGAAATCAGCGCTGAATAGGAGTGGTTTCAACTTTTGCGAAGCCCCAAAGTCGAGTTATCGCTTACAATAAACACCAGTTCCAGCCATATTTGAACGTTTTGGAAACGCGCAGTGGAGACAGCTAATTAACTTTGAAATGGAGATGAGCGCAAAAACAATTTGAATAAATTATAGAAAGTAAGACAAACCCTGGGAGGCGTCTGCTTCGACAGGTGCTTTCTGCTACCGTGAATTAGCTATTCCCTTTAATTTGCTGGAAAATACATAATCATGCGTGACTTGTAGAAAGAGAAGAGTATTTATTACTTCATAAATGCGCTGATTGAAATGACGAATTTGTGGTGTCGATGGGATTTCTATCTTGTTAAGTAGAAAAATAGAGTAAAAATAGAAAAATAGAGTATGTTCAAAAGCGGAACCAGAAGGTTTCATTTGAATACGGCAAGGTTCCCTCTGAGATTTCCGAGTAGTTTAGCCTTGCTTTAAGCCCTCTCAACCCAACCCCTGACTAAATAACCATACCTATTAGTTGAAAGATTCCATGGATTATTTCAATTAGACGAGATATCTCGTCCATCCAGATCTGACCAATTTTGTTAATGACGAGATCGAGATCTGGTCAGTTTTTTCTAATGCGAGAGACGAAGAGATCTTGATCAGTTTTGGCTATTGATGAAATTCCTCGTCTCATCAACCACCAGAAGAGTTAAGAAAGTCTATCGGTCCTTCCTTTCCTTTGAATGATTCTATTGGTCCTTTCCTTATATATTGGCTGTTTTCAGGTTTTATGGCGCAAGGACAATATTGGTCCAAGTTGCGCCAATTACAAGACAAACAAAACAATGAAGGATGAAGAAAAAAAGCAGAGGGTGGAACTGAAAGGGAAAAAAGATTGCCCGGATGCATCGGGATTGTGATACCCGTACACGCCTATGGAAGATACCCGGTTGGAAGAGCAGCGTGGATTGAGAGTTCGAAACTTCTTCCAACCAAAGACCGTCGTGTACATGGGGGCTCGTGAGAGTTATCTCTCGTGGCCTCAATTGTCCTCACGTTGCCCTGTTGTAGTAAATAGGAGAGTGGGGTGCCAGCTCAGGGATTGAAAACCGAGGACAAAGCCCGTTAAAGTGACGAGACTTTGTCCTCGGGCTGGATTCCGGAAGGTTGTCGACAGCCCGTGTGGTGCTCCAGGTAGGTATTTCAATGAAAGTCACACTGGAACAGCACAGCGGGCTATTGGTGACGGTCTGGGACAATCCCGAAGGAAAAGATCCGAGGAAAACATCACGTAATTTAGAACCACGGACAGATGACGATGCCGTTTTGTATTTTGATTTCAGAACTAAAAGAGACGTCCAAATTAAATAGGGCCGCGGTAGCCCGTTTGGAAGAGTAACGGATTTGCAACCGGAAGGTAGCGATTTCAAATCCAACCCAAGATAGTCATGTACAAGGGGGATGATTCACGTTAAATCTGTAGTGGCCTCAAATGTCCTGACGTTGACGTGGTGTGGAAGTTTGGAGAGTGGGGTGCCAGCTCAGGTGTGATCTCGTCCTCTCACCATGATTCAAATTTACGTGGTGTGGTCCTTCGTGATTGAACCCGGACCACCAATAGCCCGGCTTGTGTTGCTCCAGTGCGATGTTAATTAAAATATCTACCTACCTACCGTAATCTACGCATGGAGCCTCATATTAACTTAAACACCATCTCGATGAAGTATCGTATCGAGGATCCTATCGATATTGCTTTCAGAATATTACTTCCCCACTCCTCGTCCCAGATCGATCCACTTCCGGCAGTGAGAAAATAATCTGCTTTACTCCTCCCCGTATTAGCCAATCGCTGTAACCATACGAATGGCTTTATTTAGAACGGCAGCTGGTCCCAACATTTCGGAGTGGACCTTTGGCCCGTCGTCCTAGCAACGCAGGCACGTGTAACGCACATTGGTGTTGAGGCCCCCTGAGAGAAGCAAGGCTCGGGTGATTGCGTTTCAGGTATTCATTAAGTGCCCTTCGATTGCTTTCTGGAGGGAGGGTTTTTTCGGAGGGTTGTTTGTTGCCTTTTTCCACCCCGCTCTCCCGAAATTCGTTAGTTGGGATCCGGATAATCGCTTGCTAAATGGTGGGGGAGGAGTTCTGTGGAGTTGAAAATGGAATTAGGCTTGTCAGTTAGTGTGGGCTTGCAATGATTTCGATACGGTCTCTAGCAAAAAGAAGATTGTATATCATAGTATAGACAACAAAGGAATGTATCGGGAAGCGGTAGCCCAGTAGAACGGAGGGTTGCGAGTTCGAAATTCGGTCCTGCCAAAGACCGTCCTATCGGTATGGGCTGGTGCACGTTCAATCTGTCGAGACCTCAAACGTCCTCACGTTAGCGCGGTGCGGACGTTTTCAGTGCCAGTTCATGTGTCCTCAATGACCGTGGTTCGAAATGACGAGGCGTTGTCTTCGGGTCTTTCCCTTCGGGATGAATCCCGGAACATCGCCAATAGCCCGTTGTGTTTCTCCAGCGCGACGTTAATTAACTACCTAGCTACTTTGCCGTACCATTAAATGAAAGATTAAAACCTAAGTGTGAAACAGGGAGCTGTGGAATTTGCATCGGACTGGAGCAACTATTGGCGTCGGTCCGGGATCCTCTTCGAAGAGAAAGATCCGAGGACAACACCTCGTCATTTGAAAGCAGTCAGATGACGAGGTCAACACCTGAGCTGGCACTACGAACGTCCACAACACGGTAACGTGAGAAGAGTTGACCAATTTAACGTGCACTAGACCCCACGTTCACGACGGTCTTTTGGTTGGATCGAGTTTCGAACTCGCAACCATCCGATTGCTAATCCGCTACTCTACTGACCGGGGTGCAGCGGCCTCAAGAGATACTATACATATTCGGCCGAAACACTTGCGAAATAGTAGCATACATTTAAACAAAATAGTAGCAAAATGTCACCTTCCAGGTGGTCATCTCGACGAGGTATCTCGTCTCATTAGCAAAACAGACCACACCTTTTTGGACGGGATATCTCGTCGAAACCCTTTGGAGAATAAACTATCAAAGACCATGATTTTTCATGATGAAAAGTTCCTAGTACTACTTCAATGAATAGTTGTTAACCTCAGGCGTTGACCTCGTCATCTGACAGTGGTTCAAATTACGTTGTATCAACGGATCTTTCCCTTTGGGATTGATCCCGGACCATCACCAATAGTCCGTTGTGTTGTTCCAGTGGGACGTTGATTAAAATACCTACATACCCAGACCATCACCAATAGCCTGTTGCTCCAGTGCGATGTTAATCAACTACCATTACCATTAAGACATAGCAACAGAAATTAAACCTGTTACGCAAATAACGATTGTTGTTTGCAACACATTTGACAACCTCCATTTCTGACTAAAGTCAATCGCGAGATACTTTGCTTGAAAGCGCAACTGACAAAGCGAGCAAATGTTGATCAGTTCTTCGCCCATAAAAGTAGACAGGTTGAACTCAACGAACGTAATTCCGCGAAGATGATATGGTATCTTAGAAACACACCCTTCCTTCGCGTCTTCCTGAAGGAGAATATATATATATATATATATATATATATATATTAGTCAATAAAATTGCTTTTACACACTCCCATTTGACTAAGAGCCGGGGAGTGATCCCAAAATGAAAATGGAACACTTTATGGCGATGCCACTTACTTTTGATCGCTTTTGTAGATGACGACGACCCTGTTGTTGATGATGATGAATAGGAGATGACGTACGAGGGGATCGGAAAGACGTGTCTTATTTTCTGCGACATTTTCTCAACGGATAATCTATTCTGTAATCATTCCACGTTTTGTGTTTATTTTAAATATGATAAATGTTTTCAAAGACATTTTCTTTAGACTTAACTCTGGTGTTTTAAAAGGCCAATGTAGCCCACTTGGAAGAGTTGGAGGGTTGCGAGTTCGAAACTCGGTCCAGCCATAGACCGTCGTATACACGGAGACTTGTGCACGTTAAATATGTCGTGGCCTCGAATGTCCTCACGTTGGAGTGGTGTGGAAGTTTGGAGAGTGGGATGCCAGTTCTGGTATTGACCTCGTTCACGTACTGACCGTGATTCAAGTTGACGAGGCGTTGTCCTTGGATCCATCCCGAAGGGATGGACCGTCGCCAATAGTCGGTTGTCTTGCTCCAGTGGATTCCAGTGGTTGCTCCGAGGATTAATTAACCTGAACTTTTAATTCTCCTTGTGGTTGCCTCGACGTGGTATCTCGTCGTTAGCAAAGCTTACCAGATCTTGATAGACGAGATATCCTTTTATTAGAAGAAAGGTGACCACGTCTTGATCTCGTCATCATAAAAATATCGACAATATCTTGATGACGAGATATCCAGTCATTAGCAAAATGGGTCAGACCTTAATGGACGAGATATCTCTTCGAAACCCCTTTTAGGGTTAAACCAAGTTAAGAAGTTGATATAATGGTCAGCTCAATTAGTTTTTTTGCACAAACTAATCTGGAAACAATCAATTTATGAAAACCAACCCAAATAAACCGACAGTTTTAGATTGCGATCTTTCACACCATTATCTCCATTACTTCTTCAGAAGCCTTGGAAACATTTGTGTTTCGCGTTTCATTCTATAGAAACACCTTCTTTTCTGTTAATGATTATTTGTAATTTCCGTTTCGGCCCCGTTTTCGCTAAGGCACCGTTTTGCCTCAAGCTGTTCTGGCTTCTCAATTATCTCATAGCCAGTGACACGTGATTCTTACCCACCCAAGTGTTAAATGACTCTGAAAATCGAAATCGGGTATAATCGGGATGTCGGCACACGGGTTGCTTTTATTTTAATTAAACAATTAAAAAGAGGAAATCGCGCGACTCGTCTTTTGGAGTTCTTAAGATGGATGAAGTATTGGGCATCAGTTTTGGATGCGAGGATTAATTGTCTTACAAACCGTATTCCAGAAATAAGTGTGTCGAAGTCTTGGGTGGTATTCAATTACTTAAATCAATCTCAGATATCTCCACATAAGAAGAGTATAAAGATTTGTTTTAAAGATGGTGTGGCTGTTTTGGATCGGCAGGACTGTATTAACCAATGGAGTGGATAGTCAAATGATTTAAATGGCTAAGATGTAACCGTAGGGGCCGCGGTAGCCCAGTTGGAAGAGTTGCAGATTAACCCTCCAAATGTTTGGACAGGATATCTCGTCCAAGGTCTGGTCAATTTTGCTGATAACGAGATATCTCATCCACACAGAATTACCCTATAACTCCAAAGGGAATGAAAATCCAAGTAGGAGAAACAAATTGTCTCTTGCCCGGAACTAGTGACAGTTTATAACAGGTTTTTGTACCAGAGCTTTCACACTACAGGACAGTTTGCTGCACAAAGATAAACCACCAAGATGGTTAATGTATTTTATATTGTGTTAATACATGTAACACCTATGTAAATATTTCCTGCGTTTGTAAAAATCATCAGGAGGATTAAGAGCCATCAGGATGGATAAACCATCATGAGGGTTAAAAGCCACCAGGATAGATAAACCGTTATGAGGATTAAAAGCCATCAGAATAGATAAAGAATAGATAGGGTTAGAGACGTCAGGATAAATAAACCATCAGAAGGTCAAGAGCCATAAGTATAGATAAACCATCAGGAGGGTCAAGAACCATCTGGATGATAGATAAACTATCAGGAGGGTTGAGAGCCATCTGGATAGATAAACCATCATGGGGGTTAAGAACCATCTGGATAGATGAACCATCTGGATAGTTAAACCATCTGGAGGGTTGAAAGCCATTTGGATAGATAAACCATTAGGAGAGTTAAAAGCGATCAGAATAGATAAAGCTTCAGGAGAGTTAAAAGAAATCACAGGATATATAATCCATCAGGAGGGTTAAGAGCCATAAAGATACATAAACCATCAGAACTGTTAAGAGCCATCAGGATAGATAAACCATCAGGAGAGTTAAGAACCATTAGGATAGATAAACCATCATTAGGGTTAAGAACGAATTTTTTAAAATAAATTATATCCGTTATGTTGCAAGGTAAGCAAATTATATTTTCTAAGAAATATTTCGATATGTGTACCATTATACACACAATTCAATACACTTTTCTCTACCACATTTCCAGGCAGCTTGTCCGTTACCGGACCATGCGCCCTAAAATTCCAACCAACCTGCACATTGCTAATCGATACGTTTCGTTCCTTGCTTCCAAAGAAAGTGTATTTCAGACAGCATCGAATTACTTCTAATATATAGCCCCAGCAAACTTCTGCCCACGCGAAATGTCCAGATTAGCCTCCCCATGAAGGATTTACTCAGTAGTTCACTCCTGGAAAGATTCTGGACTCTCTGCTAATACCAAATCACCTTTAAAAACAAAAGAACAGACAGACACGTATTTGGAAACACTCTGCTTTTTTCAAATCAACAGCAAGAAGTCTTTGTTTTCTTTGTTTCTATTTTTGTCAGAGGGAGGTTTTTACGAACCCAAGAAGAAAATAAAGGCTTATCAGCAACACGGCGAACGCCCCAGTTCCGTGAGTTGTGTTCTTAACTACCCCCAAGAAGTGATTAGTCTGGATCCAGTCCGTCATGGCGGTTTGGAGAGTTTTTAATGTCAGACTGAAATTAAACAGTTGGAACACGGATTTTTTAGTCTTGGGGATCTTACTGATAAGGACACCGAGAAAACCTCGGAGTAGGTCATTGCTATTTCAGAATAGACGATTTTTTTCCAGTTTGATGCTTTTAGTGTAAAATTTAGAACCCAACCGATAATTTGTACTTTTTAGTATAAAATGAAGTTTTCGATCTTTTCAAACACAATGTTCATACAAGAAATTTTTTTTTACATCATTCAATCTACACAATAAAACTTTTTTTAGTAGGTTATAATTTTTATAGCCAAGTTTGATTTTTGACGTGAATACGTCTTTAAAATCGGTATGGAGGTCATCGGCAGAAACGTACGCGTCACGAAGTGTTGATATTTCAAAGCCCCATAACTCCAGGGGGAATCTGCCTATGGGGATAAATGACCTACCAACCGCGAGGTGGGGGAAATGAGTCCCATTTCGGGCATACGCTGACCTGTTGAACCGCTGTAACAGTACTAACCGACGGGCGAATGAATTGAAGAGAACGACGGTTTCGACAATTCCATTAGACTAGATGGCAGTTTAAACCATTTGTGTGAAAATTATGTGCAGTTGAAAGTGACGATGTGTCGAAGATTTCACTACGAAGACAAAATATCCCACTCAATTTCAATTGCGGCATAGGAAACAGTTTGAAAAAGCAGTTCAAGACGAACAAAATGATACCAAGAAGTCTAAACCTATGAGAAGTGGGAGAGATCTAGAGCTTACCGAAGACGCAAGAAGGAGCAGATTGAGCAGGCGCCAGTACGCGGCGACGTCGCTGGACCATCTAACGAGTTGCCACCACGCTTGGAAACACCACCATCGACCTTACCTTTGCCAGGACCAACAGAATCCCCACCATGCCGCTTGTCTCGTACTTTAGCTATCACAGACCCATCATCCCTACGGTCGCCATAGAATTCTAATCATTGCCCACTCTCTAACACCACTGTTATGTATCCACCCAAACTGGCTAAATACACTGCTGGCCACCCAAATTGCAACACCAAGAAAGACAAGAGATATCACAACAAAATTTATTTTGTAGATAACATGTTGACCAAGTATCAAATGATTAAATTTATAGACTTCCGTGAAGTGTGGTTCCTGCCAAAATCAGTAGCCAGAGTAGCCGCCATTGTTGGAGATCACCGCTGCCACACGCCTCGGCATTGATTCAAAGAGACTTCGGATGTGTTCTTGGAGTACAGCAGACCAAGCAGCTTCCACACGTTGCCAAAGTTGATCTGGTGTGGCAGCTGGGGATGTATTCTGGGTCAATCGTTGAGCAACCATGGACCACATGTTTTCTATCGGCGAAAGATCCGGAGAGCGAGCTGGCCAGGGAAGCAATTCAATCTGGCGATTGACGAAGAACCCTTGGACAATGCGTGCCACGTGTGGTCGCGCATTATCCTGTTGAAATATGGCTGTGGGCAAGCCCTGAAGGTAAGGAAGGACAACTGGCTCCAACACCTCGGAGATGTAGCGCTGGCTGTTTAAAGTACCGGCCATGCGTACTAGAGGAGTGCGAGAGTGATATCCAATACCGCCCCATACCATAATACCCGGTGCAGGACCAGTGTGGCGGTGCATAACGCAGCTGTTCAGCATCCTCTCTCCACGGTGTCTCCAGACTCGAATCCGACCATCGTGGTGTTGCAGACAGAAGCGTGACTCGTCAGTAAAGACAATTTCATTCCATTCTGCCGTCCACATCCTTCTTTCATCGCACCATTGGCGGCGGAAACGTCTGTGGTTCTGCTCAAGAATAGACGAAGCAATGGACGTCTTGCAGACAGACCACTCTGCTGTAAACGGCGTCGAATGGTACGCGCAGACACTGGATGATGCGGTACAGACTGAATGTGCTGTGCTATGGTTCGTGATGTGGCTGAGCGATCCGTCACTGCCATACGCACAATATGCCTGTCATCACGTGAAGTGGTGCACTGAGGTGGATGCGATCGAACACGTCGGTCCGTCGTACCCTCCTGCATCCAACGATCACATATCCGCATTACAGTTGTTTGGTTTCGTCCAACACGACTACCGATTTCCCTGAAAGATAATCCACAATCTCGGTAGGCCACTATCCTTCCTCTGTCGAACTCGGATACTTGATCAAAAGATGATCGCTGTTTTCGACGAGGCATAATTGATCGTTTTTTTGAAAAAACCACAAGAAAAACACAATTGCCGTACTTGAAATCGTCGAAATCTCCAAGCCTTAAATAGCGCTTTGAAGTGGCGCCACAGGCGCGCGTGATGTGCGTCTGAGCTGAAATTCTAATCATTTGCATATCTCACCTCCGCTAATGCATGTTGTAAATTTCATATTATTTGCATGCTTCCTTCAGGGTGTTGCATTTACGGTGGCCAGCAGTGTAGATAAATGTCAAACACATACCGTCTTCATTTCACCAGCGACCCACTTACCAGGTATTACCCCAAAAGTATTCACGAATCCAAACCTTACGGTAGAGTGGGGACTGTGCCTACCCGCTGTTTTTTATTGCTGCTTACTGAACGTACTGAGGGCCAAGGTAGCCCTATTGGAATTGGAATTTTTAATTAACGTCACACGGGATCAACAATTCGGACTATTGGTGACGGTCCTGGATCAAAGCCGAAGGGAAAGATCCGAGGACAACACCACGTCATTTTGAACCACGGTCAGATGACGAGGTCACACCTGAGCTGGTACCCCACTCTCCAAATGTCCACACCACGCCAACGTGAGGACATTTTTGGTCACGACAGATTTATGGTGCACAGTCCCCTTTATTCACGACGGTGTTCGGTTGGATTCGAACTCGCAACCCTCCGGTTGCTAGTCCGTTACTCTTGGAAGACAAGAAAAGTTATTACAGATTCTAGGAAAAACAACATGGTTCCTAGAATGAATATAAGAATGAATATATAAGAATGAATATAAATGAAGAGTTAATGAATATAAGAATGTTTTATGTTTTGAATCTTTTAAACACAAGGAGTCATCAGACAATGGATTCTTTTAATCATCCATTTAAATTCCTTTCTCCTTATAATATCCTGGAAGAGTAACGGATTAGCAATCGGAAGGTTGCGAATTCGAAACTTAGTTCAAACAAAGACCGTCCTGTACACGGGGGTTGGTGCACGTTAAATCTGTCATGGCCTCCAATGTCCTCACTTTGCCGTAGTGTTTGGAGAGAGGTGCCATCTCAGGTGTTCACCTCGTCATCTGACAGTGGATCAAAATGAAGTTGCGTTGTCCTCAATTTTTCTTGGGGATGGATCCTGGACCGTCGCCAATAACCCATTGTGCTGCTTCAGTGCGACGTTAATTAACTACCTTTAAAATATCAAAATCTATTTAATCTTTGGGAAAGAAATTGATTACTCTTGTGTTACCATTTTTTTGTTTCTAAACTGAGTTGTTTCGAATATTTCTTCTGTCCTCCCTCTTTCAGCTCCTTTGTACGTAGCTTACGACCTTATAGGTTTTCATATTTTTTTCCTGTTTTCACAGGAATTGCTTTTCCACAGATTTTATTTCACTTTCGCTGCCCTAAAATGTTGGTCATCATCATAAGGATAGAACAAACGGTGAAACTTCGTGAAATTCTAAAAGTTTTAGAATGACGGTGTACATTTCATCCATGCTGAAATCCCGAAATAAGGAATAGAGTAGCCGACATGTATTCAAATGATAAAATACTGCCGCAATTATTAAAACACTTCTTCAGAGAAGCCTACTCGATTGAAGCATCTAATATTTAAGCAAATGCGTAAGGACGTAAATCAATAAAAATCATGTTATAAATATTTTATTTGTCTTAAATATTTTAATTGTCTTAAATATTTTAATAAATTTATTAAGGTAGGTATTTTAATTAAAGTCACACTGGAGTAACACAGCGAGCTATTGGCAACGGTCCGGTATCCAACCCGAAGGGAAAGATCCGAAGACAACACCACGACATTTTGAACCACGGTCTCATGACGAGGTCACACCTGAACTGACACCCCACTCTCCAAACTTCCACACCACGCCAACGAGAGGACATTTGAGGCTGCGACAGATTTAACTTGAACCATCTCCCTTGTACACGAGTGTCTGTTGGAATCAAACTCGCAATCCCCCGGTTGCTAATTACTCTTCCAAACGGGGTAATTCTCCACCCCAATATTGATAGAATTTGAAAATATTTTTATCATTAATTTTGAGTCCTGTAATACTGCAGTACTGAGCTCGATTGGAAGAATGGTACTGTTGCATCAGACATTAGCACAATTAATGCATCAGAATCCGAATTAAATACACACTCTGATCAATATTGGGCTATTATTTGGTCTCGCCCAAAAATTACAGCCATTTTGTCAACTTAGATTCCAGACCTATTATGTGAAGATAGATGAATTGGTTTCGTTATTCATTCCAGCGCACAGCAGTCTAAGTACATGGCTCTGACCCACTGTCTATGTGTTTGATTAATGATCAAAGACTCTCATAAACACATACCATTGTAACGATAATACATAAGATCATACTATTGGTATTCTTAATGTTCGAATTGATTTGGTTTGCCTCTGCCTTTTAGACTAGTGCCCTGGCATGTTTTCGATCAACAGTCAATGCAATTACTTCATGAATTGAGACAATGGTATGTTAGTGCAAAGCATTGTTGGGATACATCTAACAATAAAGGTCCCGAAAAACCTTGAAATATACTTTGAAGATGTTTATTGATGTGATGACGAATGATGAAGACATAGGTAGGTAGGTATTTTAATTAACATCGCATCGGAGCAACACAACGGGCTATTGGTGACGGTCCGGGATCAATCCCGAAGGGAAAGACCGAGGACAACACCACGTAACTTTGAACCATGGTCTGATGACGAACAAATGATGTAGAAACAAAAAATATTTCAGACTATTAATGGCTGAAAGCAAATGTTTCTAAATATTAGAAAGTGATTATTTATCTCTGAATACAAGTATTAACAAACTGAATATTTTAAATAGATATTAAAAATGATTTAGTTGTTTGATTAATATATATAATGAATCCATATTAATTTATTTTGAATAGAAAACTCGCTGAAATAAAAAAATATAAATTAAAAACATTAAAAGTGTATCTCAAGCAAATATTTTTCTTACATAAATAAGAAATGTACGTAATGTTAACAAAATGACACAAAAATAAAAACCTTAGCTATTTACTTTTTAATGATATTAGTTTTTTCGAACTTTGGTAAGTATAGATATTTGTTTAAAAAAGGGCATAAAATAAACGCACAACATTATTTTCGTTGGGTATTTAACTCTACTGATGATTGGCTCGACCAAGTATCTCGTAATTAACTAAAATGACCAGATCTTGATGGACGAGGTATCTCGTCCTTAGAAAAAACGGGCTTGATCTTGATCTCATCATCAAAATATCTTCATTCGGAATTCAATCTGCATTCTTGATGACATCTCGTCATTAGCAAAATTTGTCAGATTTTGTAGGACGAGATTTCTCGTCGAAACCAAATGGGAGGATTGAGATTTCAGAAAGAATAGGTAAAACTTTCCCAGCATAGTGATAAATCGAGAATCGCTTCATTTCTGTGTAAGTACCCGTTAAAAAGCGAAAAGTTTCAATTGAAAAACGCTAAAATTGAATTCCGATCCACAAATCAGTGGATTATTTCGCACTGGACCGAGTAGTTTCTCCGATGAAAACTAGTTTGTTGAATCCTATGCAATAGAGCATCCCATTATGCATTATCGAAAACCATCGTATAGAAGCGTGTAAAACCCAGATACGAAATTCTATATTGTTCTTGGCTTAAAACCTTCCTTAATAGGAAGTAGTAAAGCCCTAGGCGAAGCTATTCATCTCCTCGATCGTGCTTTTCAATGTCGCTTATCTTGTTTCCCGTTTTGGGATGTTGTTCCTGTATGAAAGCACCTTCCGTGTTCCCTCAGGCGTAGTGCATTTAAAACTGGATATGTCAGTGTTTCAAAGAGGTTTACTACATCTTTTTTGAACATTATCTTCGTGTTTTACCTCCCAGGGGTTTAGTCATGCAAATTATAAAAATTCAGGAATTAAAAAACTGTGTCACGTCCCCTCTTTGTTATGCTGATGCATAATCTAGGATTGCAGTAAAATATTCTCGTAAAAGGTAAATACAAAAAAAGTCGGACCAGTACTTGGAAAAACAAGGAAAGTTTTTCTTTAAGGGAAGAAATAGTATGTTACTCGTATGCTTATTTTGCATGCATAGTATATTTTGAAATGTATTTCAAGAATGATAACACACATTCCCTTCCCAATTCTTTACTGTATTCTTTAGTTTTGGGGCCGCGGTAGCCCAGTTGGCAGAGCAACAGATTAGAAACCGGAGGGTTACGAGCTCGAAACTCGGTATAGCCAAAGACCGTCGTGTACCAAGGGGACTGCTGCACGTTAAATCTGTCGTGGCCCCAAATGTCCTAACGTTGCGTGGTGTGGAAGTTTGAAGAGCCGGGTGTTGTTTTTGTCATCTGACGGTGGTTCAAAAGGACGGGGCGTTGTCTTTGGATCTTTCCCTTCGGGATTGATCCCTGACCGTCGCCAATAGCCCGTTCTGTTGCCCCAGTGCGACGTTAATCAATTACCTACCTTCATTTTGGGACCAAAATACAAATATTGTATGAAAATTCTTAAATCTTTAAAACTTAATCCTTAAACGTTAAGATGCATCTTATTTTCAGGTAGATAGTGAATTAACGTCGCACTGGAGCAACACAACGGGCTGTCGGCGCCGGTCCGGGATCATCCCCCGAAGGGAATGATCTGAGGACAACACCACGTCATTTTGAACCACGGTCAGATGATGAGAACCACACCTGAAATGGCACCTCACTCTCCAAACTTCCACACCACGCCAACGTGAGGACATTTGAGGCCCCGACATATTTAACGTGCACCATTCCCCTTTGTACACGACGGTATTGGGTTGGATTCGAACTCGGAAACCTCCGGTTGCTAATCCGTTACTCTGCCAACAGGGCTACCGCGGACCCAGACACTAGTGATGTCGAGCACAAAATAAGAACAGATTGTCAAACAGCTGCTCTGAAAATTGAACCCTTATAGAGGTTTTGCTTATTGTAAACTGTTCGAGGAGTAATAGCACTTTAGACATAATGTCTGGGCTATAATTGCAGTGGCCGAAGCGATACGGTGTCGGTGACACTAAATTTAAGGGGGATACTTTGTTTCAAACAAAGGGGTGTTTTGCACATTATTCTCTTTCACTAGACTGTTTGTAACGAGAAGTGTATGTAGGTATCGAAAAGGTTCTGTATGTAATAAAACTACTTTTTATTTTATTTAACGCATAAGGTAAGACTTGAAGCCTTATCGTTGACTTGGAGCAGAAACACATTAACTGACATTTTTCCTGAAACATTAAATACTTATTTCCATAATGGTGAGCAATGCATTGTCACATTGTATACCATTTAAAATGTATATTACACTATAAAAAAAGACGTAAACGAAGTCTTTAAACAACTGTAAACTAAAAATTTCGTTTTGTCAGTTAATGCGTTTCTGCTGTAAGCAGACGTCTTTTGCGTTTTTGGTGTCTGTCCGAATTAATTTCGTATTTTTAAATTTTGTCTAATTTTAGTTGTAAATAGTGGCAACTGTGCGAGATCGATAGATAATTTCTGTTTTAAATATTTTTTATTTTAATAAATTGTAATTTCTTTTCGTCACATGCAAGCACAAACACAAAATATTCGATTTAAAAGCGGCAAGTAAGTTAGAGTAAAGCAAATTTTAAGTGGAATTTTGCCATTATTGAAAGAACGCTAATGTTAAAAAAATCCGAACAAGAACTTAGAAATATTAAAAATTCTTTGTCATAGCGACAGAAGGCCAAGGTGGCTTATTTTACAAATTTAAGCTACATTTAAAGAACTTATGTAGGAAAGTTTGCTTAAAACTATATGTTTTGGAAGAAACGCTGCCAAATCGATTTACCATTTTTAAAGAAGGGTAATAGGTTACCTTTGATTTGTCTGTACTGAAGACATTCAATTTTAAAACAAGTTATTTTATTATTGCACGTGCCACAAAATGAAATTTTCAAGAAAAAACGTATTCGCCTTTAAAACAAACTTAGTGATAAATATCTTATTAAATTAATTTGTCACCTTTCCCTTAGTGATGACGAAATCCGAAAATGTCGCAAATATATTGGTAGGTGAAGCAGGAGTGCGAGAGCTTTTGCCGTAGATTCGTCATTTTTACGGAATTCAGATGAGCAGGAAAAGAACTTGAGAAAAGGAATTCCTCAAAATGGTCTTTTGTAGCAGTTATCTTAGTATCTGTCACCTTTCGTCTGTTAGTAGTTTTAGCAGGGGTGCGATATATGTGAAATGTATTACATGGATGGATATGCATATAAAGGATTTGTGTCCAAAGTAGGTTGTAGAAATAATAAAAATGTCGAAAAGGGGTTAAAAAAGTATTTTACACACTTAAACGAATTTAAAAATTTTCTACTAAAGTGGATAGTGATTATTATCTGATCATTTTTTCAATCTATGTATAGTTAACAAATTAAACTAGAGTGAGGTCAGGTAATTTTGCTAGTTATCAATATGAGCGGATCAATGAGTTTTGAGCAGACGATATTGAGTTTATTATTAATATGAGTGGAGCAATGGGTATTATGTAAACTTGTACTGTAAAAATAAATTCAGATGAAAAGTTAAAACATCGTTCCCAAAATGGTGCGGTATTCTTATTTCCAAACTTTCAGAGTCACTTCCCGAGATTATTTCTACATTCTATGTTAGACATTCATGGTTTACCCCTAATCAAGACTGCTTTCACGCTGCGAGAGCTTTATGCATTTAATGTAACTAATAAGTGACAGTTCATTAGTTCAATTCTGCATAAGTTTCATACACGTATGGCAGACATTTACTTGGTGTTTTTTAAAATGTTTTCCAAGCGAATAAGTAGAACTACATGAGAGTAAGATAAATTGTCCTTTTTATTCAGTTCAATATATATATGAGGCAAGAGAGGCAAAAGCCTTTACCCAATCTTCTTAGATCACTCAATCGTTTTCGCGAGCCGAGAGGTCACCATATAGGGTCAGGACGTAAGGTATCAACTTGTAAATGGTTGGAATTCCATGCGTTCTGGTGAATGGTCTATGGAAACGATCAAAGCAGAGCGGGATGAAAATTAATTTTATGGAAACACTCAAAGCAGAGCGGGATGAAAATTAATTTTATGGAAACACTCAATTAATTTTATGGAAACGCTCAAAGCAGAGCGGGATGAAAATTAATTTTATGGAAACGCTCAAAGCAGAGCGGGATGAAAATTAATTTTATGGAAACGCTCAAAGCAGAGCGGGATGAAAATTAATTTTATGGAAACGCTCAAAGCAGAGCGGGATGAAAATTTATTTTATGGAAACGCTCAAAGCAGAGCGGGATGAAAATTAATTTTATGGAAACGCTCAAAGCAGAGCGGGATGAAAATTAATTTTATGGAAACGCTCAAAGCAGAGCGGGATGAAAATTAATTTTATGGAAACGCTCAAAGCAGAGCGGGATGAAAATTAATTTTATGGAAACGCTCAAAGCAGAGCGGGATGAAAATTAATTTTATGGAAACGCTCAAAGCAGAGCGGGATGAAAATTAATTTTATGGAAACGCTCAAAGCAGAGCGGGATGAAAATTTATTTTAACTTTAGAACATCGGGCTTCTCGCATGTAGTAGGCAGACCATGTTGGTTATCAGTTTTGTAAATATTCCATCTGCTATATATTTCATCTCATCATCGTTTTAATATACATGTATACATATATATAGTCTCATATTTATGTGTTTATTAAAAAATGGTCGAAGTAATACAGATTACATATCTTACAGTTAGCAAGATAGTTATTAAGATATACAATAAACTAATTTACATATCTTACTAACTATCAAGTTACCCTTGCATTACAATGAACATTTCTGACAGTAAAATTCAAGCACAAAATATATTTACACTATATCACTATTAGTGGAACCTGCGGTAGGCCAGTTGGAAGGGGATGGTGCACGTTTCATCTGTCGGGAACTCAAATGTCTTCACGTAGGCGTGGTGTAGAAGTTTGGAGAGTGGGGTACCAGCTCAGGTGTTGTTCTCGTCCGTGGTTTGATATGAAAGTTGTCCTTGCATCTTTTCCTTCGGGATTTATCCTGGCTGTCGCCAATAGTCCGTTGTGTTGCTCCAGTGCGAAGTTACGTTTCTACCTACCTCACTATTAGTGCTATAATTAAAGTGCAATATCTTCCTTTGCGCGAATCCCATGCAGTCTAGAGCTGATTTCTGGACCAAATACTGAGGGTACAGTTGAACTCTCCAAATGGTTTCGACGATCTAATTTTTGTTAGGAAGAGATATCTTCTTATAGAGATATTGGTCATCATAGACCATGTAAATGATTCGTGTCTACATGCACCCCTCAAAATCTAGATATTCTATTTCTTTCACATTTATGTCCTCATTCTAATTGAAATTCGTACAACTCAAAATTTCTAGACAGCTTTTCTCAGGAAGAAACGTGGTGCATTTATTCTGATTTCTTGGAAAAAATAAACGCAAAACACATCACGTGTACACTTACGAAATGTTAGAAAACCAAGGTTATATTTCTGTAAAATGCTATTCAGAAACCTACGTCGCTGGCATTGTTCTGGACAGAATCAAACTTCATCTAGATTACAACATAATAGGTTCGAATACAATTTCACAATTCATATACGTATTGGAGATTTCATAATAGCAAAATTGTAATTCATTATGTAATTTATCTGGTACTGTTATATAATATTTCCTTTCTTACTGTTTAGTTTATATTTAAATTATATATTTTAAGTATTTTATAAGCACTTTTGATAAAAATGTATAGCAAACAATTCAGAACTTTTTTACGTCAATGATTCTAGAGTTACTTAAACATATATTAGAAACTGATTTTCAATCGAAGCATTTAGTCTATTATGTGTTACTTATCTACTTTCTTTTCTTGATTGACTGCATTGGCGTAAAGGAATCATTGGGACAATCTTTGTGGCAAACAGTAATTAGTGACGAATTATGTTAAAGTCTTAATTTTTGTGAAAGGAATTAAAAAATACATTTACGCTCTTGTATAAAAGGTGTAAAAGTGTCTTGTAATCATTGTTCATAGATTGGAATAGTTAAGGTAGGCAGGTATTTTATTAACGTCTCACTGGAGCAAAACAATGGGCTACTAGCGACGATCCGGGATCAATCCCAAAGGGAAAGATTCGAGTACAACACCACGTCATTTTGAACCACGGTCAGATGACGAGGTCACACCTGAACTGGCACCCCACTCTCCACACTTCCAAACCACGTCAATGTGGGGACATTTGTGGCCACGACAGATTTAACGTGTCCCAGTGTACACAACGGTCTTTTGTTTGTATTCTAACTCGCAACACTACATTTGCAAATCCGTTACTCTTCCAACCGGGCTACATAGCCCGTTGTTTTGCTCCAGTGTGATGCTAATTAAATACATTCCTACCTCCAACCGGGATACCGCGGCCCTGGAAAAATTGAATAAAATAAAATGAGTAGCTTTAGTCTTTTTGAAATTTCTCTTTCATTAATGTGTGAGTACAAACACGAAAATATCCCTGAAATTAATCTGCATCTAATTTATTCTCACAAAACCCGACTACTTATTTCGCAACATCGATACTCAAGAGACAAGAGAAAGAGAGACAAGGAATCAAACAAAAAACGTGGTTCAAGAATATAAATTGATAGAGCAAAACCTCGATCCATAGCATAAAGTCAACATTTATTGGTATCCTATGGCTTTACGGTGCAAATCTTTCCAAGGTTCCAAAAAGACGTTTCGTTTCCTATAGGAGGGCACAAGGAAGAATCTGGCATTGAGGACGAAAGGCTCCTCCCCTCTTTATGATTCGGAAAGACGTAGAATCACAAGTAAATCGGATCTTTCAATATTTTACTATCGTAAAATGGGATGCAAAATAGGGTATGCACCGTGAATTTGGAACGCACGCTTTTTGTTTCTGGAATATTGAAGGCTGCACTTTTACGTGTACTTTTGACGAGAGACTGGTATTCTAAGTATCGGTATTTTGTTTTATGTTCGATAAAAGTAAATCGATGTCTGCACGGAAGTCCTTAGGTCTATTGGGAATATACTGTGCATTGGAGTATAGGGCAGTTTCTTTCTCGGAATGGTGCAACTCAACTCATGTTCTGTATGGTAAGCGGTAGCTCACTCGGAAGAGTAACGGAATAGCAATCGAAGGGTTGCGAGTTCGAATCGAACCAAAGACCGTCGTGTACGAAGAGGGCTGGTGCAAATTAAATCTGTCGTGTGGAAATGTAGGGTGGTGAGGGGAAACTGTAAAAAATAAATAAATATAAAGTAACTTGGCGAGTTATGAAGTATATTATAAAATAAATTGGTGAAAAATAAATTACGGATTAGTCATAAGGAGTTAATTGTTTATTTTTCTGTAATATTTTAGCTATTTAAAATAGAAAAATGTAAAATTATATAATGTTTCAAACTATGTTACGGTAGGTTGTCAATTAACGTCTCATTGGAGCAACACAACGGGCTATCTGGGATGGTCCGGGATCGAACCTGAAGGGATCCTAGGACAACACCACGTCATTTTGAACCACGGTCAGAGGACGAGATTACACCTGAGAGGGCACCCCACTCTCAAACTTCCACGCCAACGTGAGGACGTTTGAGGCCATGACGGATTTAACATGCACCAGCCCTCTTTATACACGACGGTCTTTGGTTGAATTGGAATTTGCAACCCTCTAATCCGTTACTCTTCCAACCGGGCTGCCGCTGCACTATTTATTTTCTGGATGTTTCTTTTAGTTCTGAAATCATAAGACAACACTTTTATCGCTAAACTTTTAATACATGCCGATATTAAAGACGTATTCGCGTCCAAACTATTGCGAGGAAAGAGACGTTTTTTCACAGGTTTCGTTTGTTAGGGAACAACACTTGATAATAATTTTGTAATGGTGTTTCTAATATATGAAATTAAAGTTTTTATGTCTATTGGAAGTTATTTACAGAGCACCATTTATATGAGAAACGTTTCAAAGCTAGACTTCTTTCATATATAAAAACTACGACTCCTTACGAAATTGCTTCACATTCTTAAAACAACTCTCATTAAGGTAGATTAAATAACCTACTCCAGTCTCAGGATCATTAAAGGGAAGTAAGAGTTTTGTAGATGATTAAAAAGTTTCAACTTTCTTCGAATACTTTTCTTAAAACTTGTGATAACTTAGTGATGAATACCATAGAAAGAAACCATGCGGTTTTTTTTGACGGTATTTAAACGCGTTTCAATTCTCATTTCAGACATTGCTTGTAATTTTATAACTCATAGTTACCCAAGGAAGGTCAGGGTATCCCGGTTCAAAGAGTAAAGGGTTAGGAGGGTTGCGAATTCGAAACTAGGTCCAGCCAAAGACAGTCGTGCACACCGGAGCTGGTGCATAAATATTTCGTGGCCTAAAATGTACTCAAGTTAGCTTGGTGTGGATGTTTGGAGAGTGGGATGCCAGCTCAGGTGTTGTTCTCGTCATACCGTGATTCAAAATGACGAAGCGTTGTCCTTGGATCCTTCCCTCGGGGACTGATCCCGGACCGTCACCAATAGCCCGTCGTTTTGCTCCGGTGCGACGTTACTTAATTACCACCCAAGAAAAGTAATGAAAAACATCTATTAGCGACGGATACATCCCGATCTCCCACACCATCCAACGTGAGGTCATTGGAGGCCACGATAGACTTAACGTACACCAGCCCCCATGTACACGATGGTATTTGGATGGACCGAGTTTCGAATTGTCAACCCTCCGGTTGCCAATAAGATGCTCTTCCAACTGGGCTACAGATTTTCAAAGTTATCTTTTACCAAAGAACGGCGATGGTCCGGGATCAAACCCCATGGGAAAGATTGCAAATTCATTTTGAACCACGGTCAGATGACGAGGTCACACCTGAACTGGCACCCCACACTCCAAACATCCATTCCACGCCGACATTTGAGCTTACGACGGATTGAACGTGCATCAGCCCCATGTATATGACGGTCTTTGGTCGGACAAAGTTTCGAATTCGCAACTCTCCGTTTGCTAATGCGATGCTCTTCCAACTGGGCTTGAAGTCGGCAAACATTTCTGCACATATATCACAACTGATGATAAATCACTCAAACTCATCAGGCAAGCTTTTCCAATTGAACGAAAAGTTCACTTCATTTGCTCTCCCTAATGCAATCAAGACGGAACTCCCATTGAAAATCAGGGCGAAAATAAACACCGAGTTCTGTTTTAACACATGTCCTCGATTCGATTGAGAAAGTAGTTTTTCATTCTGCATTTCTGGTTCTCCAAAAAGCGCGTGCTGTTAACGATCGAGATGAACGAGTTCGTCGATGGCTGTGAAACATATCGTAACTACGCGACGACGAACTCGATTCTTTCAATATTGACTTAGTGCCAGACGTTTCTTGATGGTGGAGTTTTACGGGAAAGAACTCCGGGCTGTTTTCAATTCTCTCGGCCTTTTATTTCCCTTTGTTATCACTTTTTATAGCGGGGGAGTTTTGAGATGGAGTTTTTGTTTCGGCAGTCTTTCCTTGAAAGTAATATTTTTTGTGAGGAAGTGCGAAATGCTGGAAGCGAGTTGTGAAGTTCGTTGGATAGAATGGAACTGGGAATTGTTTGGGGTTCAGAAAACGATAGGGGTAGATTCATCATGGCAGGTTGAAACTGTGCTGTTATGGACAGTATGTATTGTTCATTATTGAGGTATTGTGAGAAAATGTCATTATGGTGTATGTATAGACTACAAATCACGAAAATCGACTAGAATATCGATACTTTTTTATTAGTTCAAAATAGTGTCCAACCCCTTAGCTTTCAAACGATACCAAGATCTTGTAAATATTGGAAATATTTTCTAGTTACAAGGTTTTTCGTTAGATACTGTCACCATAGACAAAAGTGTTACCAAAACTTTAAACTCAATTTTTAAGGAACTGTGTTTTTGCAATGGGATGCTTTGTTCAGACGGTGATAACTGAACAATGAGGTGGTCAATTATAATTATTTTGTGTCACTATAATCTATATAATACAGTGGATGTTTTGACTATCGGTCAAAGTTATTAGTTAAGAAATGAATTTTCACTTAATTTTTAATATCGAAATTCTTGAAAAAATCTTGAATTTTTGAACTTCCTTGGTGAAAACAATTGTCGAAAAACCTATTCCCTCTAGCAACTTCACGGGGGTGGTCAAAACATGAAGAATAGTATTGGGAATAATTTCCAATAGTAATTGTCTTTCTGAACAAATTAGAATTTGAGATGTAACTGTTCAAAGTACATGCTGATTAGCTAATTATATCTAAACTAGGTAATTGAAGATTAGGTTAATCTGAATTTCTCACACTGAACTGAGTTTAGACACAAATCAATGACCTATTGTAAAAAATTGGATTTTTAAAGTCAAAATTTAAAACCAATCTTCTAGTGTACACCTAAAGTGAACCTGAAACTAAAACTAGCCTACAGACAAAATCGTAGATCAGGTTTTCGATCCAACAGCTTTTGATATTGTGTGGTCTGGGTCCTGGCCTAATGCAAAAGATAATGTTCTTTAATTAATGGAGCAACACCATGAGTATTGGCGAAGGTACCGGATCAATCCCGAAGGGAAAGATCAACACAAGGTAATTTTGAACCACGGTCAGATGACGAGGTATACCTGAGCTGGAATCCCACTCTCCAAACTTGTTCATTGTGCTAACGTGAGGACATTGGAGACCACGACAGATTTAACGCACACAAACCACCTTTGTGCACGATGGTCTTTGGTTGGATTCGAACTCGCAACCCTCCGGTTGCTAATCCGTTACTCTTGGAACCTGGCTAAGGAGCCGCGAATCCTTGACTGGTATCCTGTGTTTTGCGAGATGGTAAAAGTGTTCCGTGGCATAGAAGAAAGCAGAGGAGGTGTGAGTCGAAGCGATGAAGAGGAACTGTTTGGGGTTGAAGAATAGGGGAAGATTTATCAAGACATGTTAAAACAGTGCTGTTATTGACAATATGTATTGTTCGCTATTTAGGCAAGCATCATTAACCCTCTAGTGGTTTCGACGAGATATCTCGTCCGAGATCTGACCAATTTGCTAATGACGAGATATCTCGTCGAGACAAAACTGCCCTATTATCAGCATGGGGAAATGTTGATCCTAATGGGAGAAACAAATTTTCCTTGCCTAAAACTGGTGACAGATTGGAACAGGTTTTTGCACCAGACACTGGCCACTGCAGTTTTTTTTTCGACGCTAAACCATTTTCGAAGACAAAACCACTAAGAGGGTTAAGTGGTTCTGATATTAAAATTGATCTCTCTTTAACCGAAAATGAGGTTTTCTCTAAAACAGACTGAAATTCGGCTCAGTTGAAAGAGAAACGGATTAGCAACCGGAGGGTTGCGAGTTCGAAACTCGGTCCAGCTACGTGTACACGAGGGTTGGTTCACGTTAAATCTGTCGTGGCCTCAACTGCCCTCACGTTGGCATGGAATGGAAGTTTAGAGAGTGGGGTAACAGCCCAGGTGTTGACCTCGTCATCCGACCATATTTTGTTAGCTGTTGGGAGGTAATAAAATATCTTGTTATAGCAACGTATCAGGCCAGCTATATAAAAATCAAATCTATAATTATATGATAAACAGTTCCGTTCGGGGAGGAGAGAAAAAAACACTGCTGTTCTGCTACATTGTATTTTATTAAGAACTTATGCAAAGTGTCTAAAATTATTAATTTATTGGTAAAAGGATAGCTGATTCATTCCAACAAAGCAGCAGACTGAATTTCAATCAAACTTTCTTTAAATTAATGTAACGCATTCGAATTCAAGATAATAATATTTAAAACAAATGTAGTCTGTTGAAGTATTATTTCCAGATTCCGTCTAACTAAATAGACATGCAATCCTAGAAAAAACAGCAATAACAGGAAAAATTCATATTCATTCCATCTAGTATATATAATAAGCACGAAATTGGCTGCATAACTAGGCATACGAGATCATTAGTAACGTTGGAAGTCAGATGATTTTAAGCATCTGAAAATCATTAAACATGTTGTTAAGATGTAAATAAAATTGAACTGCAATACATGGCGCTCAACATCCATTTCAGGGAATAGGCTCTCAGCAAAAGAATGAGAGGAAGGTATAAAGTATCAAATTGAGATATTTCTGGAAGCTTACTGGTCTGAAATATCTAATATTACAGATTGTTTCATTTCCCCCATATCAGGAATACTTTTTAAATTTTATTAATTGCAAATATTAAGAGAGCGGACTTTTAAAATAATCAAAACCGATTTTTTAATTTCAGAGTCAAAAATTATTTGATATCAAAAGAAATATTTCAAATGCGATCGTTTTTAACGGAGTTACATATGAAACAACATGAAACATATAGTACAAGTTTAGTAAGTCTACTACAAAAACGCGTCACTTTCCAATTCAGAATTCGGGCCGCGGTAGCTCGGTTGGAAGAGTAACAGATTAGGAACCGGACCTCCATGCGAGTTCGAATCCAACCAAAGACCATAGTGTATAAAAGGGGCTAGCGCACGTTAAATCTGTCGTGACTTAAAATGTCCTGATGTTGGCGTGGTATGGAAGTTTGGAGAGTGGGATGCCAGCTCAGGTGTGACCTCGTCATCTGACCGTGGTTCAAAATTACGTGGTGTTGTCCTCGGATCTCTCCCTTCGGGTTTGATCCCAGACCGTCACTAATAGCCCGTTGCTCCAGAGTGATGCTAATTAAAATAACTACCTACCACTGTCCTCTGAAGTATAGAAGAAATTAATTAATGAAAATACTAATTTTTTACACATAATTGAGATATGAAAATAATATGTATACTAAATTATAAAAATCATGCTATCTGAACTTTAATTAAGGAGTAAACATGATCCTTCGATTATTTTAATTAAAAAATACGAATATATAAATGGAATATAAATGACATGTTTTAGAATCGGATAATGAGCAATTTTATATTCTATCTTCCAAGATATTTTAATTGAATCAATCATGCGAAGCTTAATTTATGGGACATTACCATGCACCTATTATAACATACTTTTCCGGTGGTATTCCACATTTGAATTAGTTATCAAGAGGATCATTTACACACATATTTTCAGCACCCGACTGAATAATTACTATCCTACGTATAACAGCAATCAAATTTATAAAAAATTCAGACTTTCATTTTTAACCA
The DNA here is from genome assembly GCA_933210815.1 of Meta bourneti. NCBI lineage: Eukaryota > Metazoa > Arthropoda > Arachnida > Araneae > Tetragnathidae > Meta > Meta bourneti. The sequence continues at coordinate 99,895,275 of OW119928.1, read as the reverse complement.
CACATACAAACTCTATTTCAGCATAATAAACCGAATTTATAATTGTCTGTAATAGAACATATAATTGTCTGTAATAGAACAGATAATTGTTTGTAATAGAACAGATAATTGTCTGTAATAGAAGAATAGATTGTTTACGAATAAAAAACATGTTATAATTCAACACAATTAGAAATGCTTTTTCTTGGAAGCGTTGAAAATTATATGCAAATGCATTTACACTTAATGGGTAATTTCATAATATACAAAACAATAACTTTCATGCATTTCACATCAGTTTTCTAAGTTCAAATCTGATATGTTAATACTAGATACTATATCCGGATATTCTTTATTGCTAAAATGAAATAGAACTCATAATTAAATATAATGATATACGTATATATATAAGAGCTCTGATTCAAAAGTAAGTGCTTTATCAGTAATTTGTGAAATAGCTATTGTTCTCATTGGGATGGGGTTTAACCAGCCCGTTAACCAAAAAAGGCCCTCCATATTTCTTTATCAGGCCCGTAGAGGAGATACGGCCTTCCAAATCTTTTTATCAGGTTCCTCAGATGTGATACGGCCCTCCGGATAGGTTTAACCGGCGCGCAGACCTGATACGGGTGCCAGATATTCCTAGAGGATACTCATTCATAAACAATAAATATTTAAAGAAATATCACATCCGAGGCTTGCGTTATTTCGTAAACAGCGCAAGCAGATGTATATATATTCTTGTTATTTATTGCTTTAACCAGCTGCAACCGGAGACTTGACACGCAACTTCTCTACTGTCTGTGACGTTTTCTAGACTGTGCAATTCTTCAGCCGATGCAACGAAACCGTTGCGCATGTTATTCTGAGTTCATCAAATTTTTGTTGCCAGCCTTAACGACCTTTGCATAAGACGTATTGGAAAGTGCCAATGTTGATTCTTTATATCAAGACAGAACCGAGAATGGGTCTACGAAACTAGGGTTTACCCTGAATCAAAGGCCCAATAATATAATTGGTGCAGCTGTATGCAGCGCCGCGTCCGGTGGCAACGGCCGTTGGCGCGCTTTTTATGTCGCCAAGAAAAGAAATCTTACAAAAAACATTTTTTAACCAGAAAGTAATAAGCTTTTGCATTGCTAGTATAATAAGCTAAACATTCAAAATGAAAATTTAAACTTTCATTTTGCAAAGGTTGCCATCCTGATAAAGATGGGTTACCTTCACCTGCCATAACTCGCTACTAAAAGTGCGCCAAAAAACGCGTCAAAGGCCGTTGCCAACGGACGAGGCTCTACAATAAGGTGTACTATATAATTTTAAAATCCCATTCTTCATGGTCAAAGAAGACACGGATATCGTGAAGCAAACTGAAGACCGTTTTTACATTTCTTTCGTATACCAAGACAGCTCATCAGGAACATTCATCAGGTTCATCAGGAACAAACCGGTAACACTCAAGGAATGTTACCGGTTTCCTATTCTTCTACAAAACGCTGTCTCTTTATTGTCAAAGGAGACACGGAAATCACGAAACAATTGAAGATTTTACTAACACTTGTTTTGAAAATTAGGATATAGTTCATCAGAAGTACGATCTATAGGGAGAAACTGTTCAAAGGAATGAGTTACTCGATTAACATTCTTCTGCAAAACATGTTTAGACACAATTGAAGATTTTATCAGTACTTAATTCGAAAACTAGGATATAGTTCATCAGGAGTACGATCCGTAGTGGCAAACTCTTCACAAAGAATAGTAATGGATTTATACTCTTCTCCAAAACGTTCATGGAAACGATAGTCTTCTCTATGATCAAAGAAGACATGGAAATTACAAAACAATTGAATATTTTATCAACACTTATTTCATAAATTAGGACATCAGGAGTAGATCCATAGGGGCAGATTGCTCACAAGGAATGTTTCCGGATTGTTATTCTTTTCCAAGGCGTTTTAGATAGAAAAAATAGACCACAGTTCAGAGATTAGCGACTGAAAGATCCCTCACCACAGTTTTTCGGCATATCATTGAATTCAGAATTATTTGGATGCAAATACGGCGTTCTGAAGTTCGACTTCCTAGACATGGTTTAATGCTTTTAGTCAAGCCAGACGACTTTTAGTCAAGGCAAGGCGACGTTTTAGAGCAAGAGAGCAAAGGCAAGATTTCAGAAAACAGGATAAATAAGCTAAAATACGACGAAGAACGATGGAGATCCAAAAAGGTGACATTAGTGCTTTCAGCACTACTGGGATAAGTATGTGCACTTTGAAAGATTTGAATTAAATCTGTAAATTTATTTTTCGAGTCGGATACTTTTTGATAGACCTAAAGAGTAAATAATAATACTGCACAGCATGTCCTCATCAATCGAGCCGAAGTCGGTACGGTGAACTAACGTGCATAGAAAGTGTGAAGACGAAAGAAATAATGAATTTGTCTTCTATGAATGGCATTAAGGCAACAAAAATTCCTAAGCGACTTATTAGGTAGGTAGTATAATTAACTTCCCACTGGAGCAACGCAGTGGGCTATTGGCGACGGTCAGGGATCCATTCCGAAGGGAAAGATCTGACGTCATTTTGGACCAGAGTCAGATGATGAGGTCAACACATGAGCTGGCACCAAACTTTCACACCACGCCAATGTTTGAGATTACGACAGATTCAACGTGCACCAGTGTACATGATGGTCTTGGATTGGATTTAGTTTCGAACTCGAAGCTGCCAATCGGTGACTCTACTAACTGGTCAACAGCGGCCCCCAAATGGAATAGGAATTTTGTTCAAACTAAACTCACTTGCTTACGCTATTGCAGCCTTCAACTTATGTGTACCGCCTTTTTCAACTCACATTAAAATACATGTAATGAGGTTTTATATGGAGAGTTCAGTGATACCCTGTAATAACCAATATGGCGTTGCTTCAGTAAGAAAGAAATCTGAATTTTCAACCGCAATATCAAAAGTTATGTGTAAGGAAATCTTTTTACATCCCGTTTTTGAAATTAAAAGTTAGCTTTAAATTGTTTATTACCTTTATTTAAAGATTAAATTCGAAAGGCACAGCCAAACACTATGAACAATATTGATTAAGAAGTCACGGTGTAAAGCTTACCTGTTACACCATTTTTAATTTATTAAATTAATTATTATAGTCAAATGAAATGAGCTATATTAAAAACTAATCTGCTGAATTAGGAGAGTAGTTGTGATAAAAATAAATGTGGCAGAAAAAGTATTCAATCAACAATGAAGTAAGAAATAATGTTTTTATTTGAAAAGCTTCGAGGGAAAATTTTAATCAATACGTTACCAGACACTAACAATACCAGAATTTATATAATTTTGTTTTAATTTAAAACTGATAAATTTTTTTATAGACTGAATGGATCCGAAATCGATGTAGTGCAAAGACGTTGGATTCCATTTTCGAAATCTACCTATGGCCTGAAGCGTTGCAAACCAAAACAAAAGTATCCATTGTTAAAGAAAAAAATGAACCGGAAATCTTAGTGAATACTTGAAATAAATTTCGGATATTTGAATGAGATCACTTTTGCTTTTATTGAATAGAATTATTCTCCTATGCAGCGTTACGTAAGCTGGATTTCAAAATAATGTTTCACAAAAACTTTGCATAATTGAACTGGTTGTCGTGATTCTTTATTCAAGTTGAAATAATTTATTATAAACTAGATGCGTTTCTTTGAATTAATAATTTCAGTGGGAGAGATCATGTTCAGTTCAGTGAATCGTGATATGCAATCAGAGAAGCATTAAAGCATAGGATGGAATATCAGCAAATGTAAAATAAAAATACACTAAATGGCGATATCCCAATGAAGTTCAGTGATCCAAATATTGTAAATTATGAATCACTCTGGGCATTTATCTATACCTAATTGCATGATAGATACTTATTTTTATAGTTAATACATGGCTTTATTTTACTTCTAGTGAATAGGGCCAATTTTCATAGCATAAATCAATTATTAGTAATGTTTTTGAGATCGATTGCTTGAAGTCACTTTTACAAAACTGAACGCGTAATAACTCTTGAGGGTAATACTTTATTTGAGAAAAATAGAGATTTATGATACTTTTTATAATCTTGATATCAATGTTGGAAGCTTTAAAATGCTGTTGCTCGAGTTTTTTTTATGAATGTAAAACATTTTTTTCCAAAATAGAATGAAGATTTCCTCCTTTCTCCATTATAAACCAAGGTAACACAAAAAGAGGTTTAGGAAAGAAATTTAAACATTAAGTCTATGAAAACAGGAAAGAAATTATTTCGTGATTAAATGAACATTTATGATTCATTTTCCTGCAAGTTATGAAAGAATGTTTTTAAAGTAAAATCTCCTCATAAAACTACTGAAATTTCGACTTCAGTCTTATCCAATAGCATACAAGGGAAAGATGAAATTAATTTACGCGTAATTAAAGAAAAATTTAGGACATTTTAAATGGATTTACATTTAAATAATTTTTAATTCAGTTGTGGAATAAAATTCCTTAAAATTGTGAACATTTTATAATCTATAAATACAAATTATTCCATTTTAAATATTTCAGACTTTTGAAACGCAATAATGTAAAAAATTTGCTTTAAGCTCATTTCTTAAAATTAATGTAACTAACGCTTTAGAATGTTATCCTTCAGCTATAAAAATTATTAAAATATGAAAGAATCTTGAAACATCACACACGATCAAAATTTACGATTATGCTTTTAAAATTTAAAAATCGATCATCACGGAGAAATACGAATCTTTTTTCGAACTTATGGAGAAACACTCTCTCAATAGGTCTCAATACAATTCTAGAAAACAGAACGTACTAAAAATTAAACGGTTCGTGATATCTTTAGATTGCTTTTAAAATTCCTCTGCTTCTATAAGGGTGCCGAGAACTATAATCTACGAAACTAAATTTTGAGTATCTCTTATTTCCAAAATTAATAAGTATCTTACAAAACGAGCTGCAATGAGTATAGTGTATGGGAAATATAAACCCCGAAATTCTTGTTCTACTTTTCCAATATTTACGCTTTGAACCATTCGTCAGTCACGGGTTTTCAACCCTCCTGCTCTCGACGGGATATCTGGCCATTGGTAAAACTGATCACTCTTGATGGACGAGATTTCTCGTCATTAGAAGAAAACTGATCAAATCATCATCAAAAAGTCGGCAATATCGTGATGACGAGATATTTCGTCGCTAGCAAAATTGGTCAAACCTTGATAGTCGAGATATCTCGTCGAAATCCATTGGAGGATTAAAAAACATGCGATGCTTTTGTGAGTTGCTCGACGTTTTCTTTCCAAGTTACACGCGCATCCTTTAAAAATGCGTAGTTTATTTGAGGCCATGCTAAAAAATAAATAACTGAAAAATGGCGTATTTAAGTTAATGCGTTTTTAGCTATCTTTTCATTGTGTGACAATGAAGAAGTCACCATGTACCTCTTAGAACCAGTCCGGCTAACATTAAATGTTGTAGGGAATCACCATTTCTACCAATAGACGATTTTCCTATTTTTCCCAATCTACGTTTTTAACTATACGTATCATTCAGGTTTTTTTAAAACAAATCCAGTGCATTCGTAAGCTGCTCCTTTCCTCTAGTTACACTCGCATTAATTATTCATAAAATTACGTAGTGTATTTTAGGATAAACTGAAAAATAAGTAACCGTTAGAAATGTATTATTTAAGTTTATAAATAATACATTTCTTACGGTTATACCCTTTTGATTGTGTAACATTGAAAAAAAATTCACTGTTCATCTCTCAAGACCAGTGATGCTAAATGTGGATTGATTATTTAAAAAATTCGTAGTGTATTTTAGGATATATTAAAAATCAATAACTGTGAAAAATGTATTATTTAGTTTTAAAAATAATAAATTTTTACGGTTATACTTTTGATTGTGCAACACTGAAAATAGTAACAGTGCACCTTTCAGAACCGATGCAGTTAACGAAGGCTAATGTAAGGAATCAGCGTTTCCACCGATAGACGATTTTTCTGTGCTTAATAATCATTTACTAACTTCCTCGCACGCGTTGAATCCAACGATGTAATAACGATATACAAATCCAGAATATCCAAAAGAAACCAAACTTATCACTGAACCGCGAAGGTTGCAAATTCAAAAGGAACGGAATACGTAGCATATTTTAGGATATAAGGGAAAATAAATACCCGTGAGAAATGTATTAATTGGGTTTATAAATAATAAATTTTTTACGGTCATACTTTTCACTAACACTGAAAAATGTCACCTAGCATCTTTCAAGAAAGGGCTAGGTTAATGTAGTCGTGAATCAGCGCTTCCACTTATAGACGATTTTTCTCTGCGTAACAATCATTTACTAACCCGTTCACACCTTTGATCCAACTCCTATAACTCTTAACAACACATAGTATGACGGTATACAAATCCAAAATATCCAAAACAAAAAAACCGAACTTATCACTGAACCGCGACGGTTGTTGCAACCTCAATAGGAATGCGAATATATTTTAGAAAAAACTAAAAATAAATAGCTGTGATAAATGTATTAAGCTTATAAATAATACATTTTTTACGGTTATACTTTTCATTAACGCTGAAAAATGATCTCTCAGTAAAAGGATAATGAAAGGTGAATGTTATCGAGAATCAGCCACTGATAGACGGTTTATCTGTGGGTAGTAATCATTTACTAACTTCCCTTCACAGATTTAATCCAACTCTTATAAATATTAACACCCTATATTATGACGGTATACAAAAATCCAAAATATCCAAAACAAAAAACTTACCACTGAGTCGCTACGGTTGCAACCTCCAAAGGAACCAAGAAAAGTCTTCGGAGAACTGTGCAAGAAGCGACCGACTCGAACGCGGAAGAATCTCAGACTACCTGTTGAGGGATCCCGGGCAAAGGAAGATCCGAGGGGGCGTTGACGGCCGATCTCACCTGTGCTACCTTACCTAAGGGATGGCGGTATGTGATTCAGAAGGAGCGAAGTCAGTGGCTGCAAACTCTCGAGTCCTGTGCGCATGCGCGCGACTTTCCTCTACCGGGGTTCGGTTTTTGTCGCGGTCCCCGTTATTTTCGGCACCTTTTTTGCGTGCACTTCGAACACTTTTTTTGTTACAGTGAGGGGTTGATAGAACATGTTCTTCCTCCTGGAATGTTGCGATGGTTTTCTTTTCAGTTTCGTCATCGTTTTGTGTTGCGGGTTTTTGTTTGTTTTGGCGTTTTATGTACCTTATTTGGTTAAGCCTAGCCAAACACGAGACAAGTAAAGAATTCGTGAGTGACGGTTTGATTGATTGATTTGAAGACGACACTTAATGACGAGATATCTCGTCATTAGCAAGATTGGTCATATCTTATTGTACGAGATATCGCGTCGAAACCGCTTGGAGGGTTCACTACTCTTATAATAATACCAAAATGAGAGGCATTTTCTGGGACTGTTTCCTGTTGGTATTCCGAACGTGACGTCACTTGAATAGTAAGATTCCAGTACTTCGTCAGTAAAAATTTCAAAGAATGAACCCCAAATTTATGTTGACTGTGTTTGGCGTTTCGAGGACCCTATTTGGCCAATTCTCGCCAAACACAACTTCACGGATTCATTCCGAATGGAAAGATCCAAGAACAAAGCCTGGTCATTTTGAACCAGATCAGATGACGCGAACAGCACCTGAGCTGGCATTCCACTCTCCAAACTTCCATACTACGCCAACGTGAGGACGTTTGAAGATTTAACGTGCACCTGCCCACGCGTACACGATGGTCTTTGGTTGCACCTCGTTTCAAACTCGTAAAATTCCGGTTGCTAATCCGGTGTTCTTCCAACTGGGCTACCGCGGTACATAAGATATTTGAGGTAACGCTGGCTAAATAAGGTTCCTTGGAGACAAACAATTAACGAAATTTTCACCAAGATCTGCAATAACATCATACGGAGAACTCTCCCTAAGCATAAGATGGGATAGGGGAACTCTACCAGGCTATACTTTGGAGGTGTTACTAAATCACAGGCTTTGTCCAGAGTCAGAGCGACCCTACTAACATTCACAAATTTCAAAATGGACATAACATTATTCCTGTTTGCCCTGAATGCATGGTTTTGGACTTTTTAAAGAGAGCAACACAACGAGTCATTGGACACGATCCGGAATCAATCCTCTAGGGAAAGGTCCGAGGACACCACCACGTCATTTTGAACCACGGTCAAATGACAAGGTCAACACCTGAGCTAGCATCTCCCTCTTCAAACTTCCACACCATGCAAAAGCGAGGCTAATGAGGCCACGACCGATTTAACGTGCACCAGCCCACGACGGTCTTTGCTTCTGAATCAAGAGGTATTAGAAATAACAAGATAATGCTAGAAAGTAAGTGATGTGGCCGAAATTCTAGTTTTGTTGTCCAGTAATGGCGTCTCTTGCAAGAGATGCGTTTAAATTTCTGTATTCTCAAAACGTAAAATTTCATATTAAAGATTTCGTTTACTTTCGCATTATATTTTTACATCTTATTTTCCTCTGTTATGTTTTCATTTCATCATTTGTTGAATAAATATTTAAATAGAGTGGGGATTTTTTTTGCTTTCGTTTTGGTAATGTGCAATCCTTTTGATTACCTTTTCTTAAAACTAATTTCCGCAGTAGTTCCTCAATTCATTGAGGAACAATTCTGAATTTCGCAACTTGGGTTTTCGTTTAATTCTTGTCAATTTCTTGCTTCATTTTCAACGTCAGACTCAATTATTTATTGCCTACTTTATTCAATATTTATTATTCAATTGTAAGAGCATATGAATTGCAAAAAATTAAGCTGCCAACAGATACAACTACTGAAACGATCAATTCAACATAGTAAAATATGGTTTGTAGACTCCAAAACTTCATTTTAATTGTTTTCAAGTAATAAATCAGTCGTAAAATGAGACCTTATTTAACATGTTTAGTCTTATATTTTTATAAATATATCTGAAATCTTTCTGATCAAGTTAATGTTTCAAAACCAAATCGTAAATTATGTTCATTTAAGTTATGAAACTCTGCGCAAGATCTCAATGATTTATTTTATCATTTAAACAGAAATTGATGTTTTATGAATATGTTTAAAATCTTAATACGAGTAACGACTGAATCAATAGTAACATAAATAAACCACTAATTAGTAATTCCTCTGGGGTTAAAATATAGTCATAAATATGGTAAAATGCAACTAAAAATTACTTGAAATATAATATTTCCTTCTTATGTAATGTTTTATTTTAATATATTTAATTAAAAGGAATTCATTGAAGAATTTTTAACTTCAAGTATTTCAAAAATGTAAATTGGGAGTATCCTTTAAAATATTTGGATACTATGACTAAAATGATTACCACAAAAATAACACTCAACAATTTGGTGCAAACATAAATTTAGTAAAAAATAAGACTTGCCCAGAGTAGTGTAAGTAATATATGTGCCACTTTCGTAGCATTTCTGTCTAAAGTCCGCGTTAGCCCAATTGGACGAGCAACGGATTAGCAACCAGAGGGTTACGAGTTCGAAACTCGGACCAACCAAAGACCGTCGCAGTGTCATTTTCGCATTCTAGGTGGATAAAATGATTGCATCAAAAATACACTGGTTTTTGGAGGCTATGAGTGATAAAATACTGGTTTGGCATATACTTAACGATTTTTAGTTACTATTTGAATGCAGAAATATGTTAAATTTAAAGAAATTTGTCAATTTATATAAAATATGCTTCGATCAATTATTAACCGTGTTTTTTTACAATTTTATATTAATAAACACCTGAATAATGGTCAGATATACCCATAACAGTTCCATTGAAAAAAGTAGATGTATATAATAGAAAAAAGGTGGAAATCTTTATTTGAAAAATATTACTTTATATACTTGGAATCTCAACTGCCTAAATAGTCTATTGATATATTGAAGAGAAGGTTCTTCAAAGAAATTCAATGTTTTCGGAAACATTTGGCTGCGTTTACTTTTAGACCTTGCTCGTAAACTTGCAATTAGTGAATCTGAGGTGATGACTAATCTATTCATTAAATCGATTCGTATCGGTTCTTGATATTTTTATAATAAATATTTCCCTTATCGCCTATTGTGTTTATTTCTTTTCTCTTGCGCTTCTTAGAACGGATCCATTGGAAGAATACAAGAAGCAAAATATTAGTCTTCGATGGACCAGTCTTTTATGTATAATTTACAGGCACTGGGGGTACCAAGGACCCTAGTGCCTGTTAACCCAGTACTTTCTGAGGTATATATCATATCTTGTACTTGCTTCGTGCTCAGAAAAACATATCAGTTTATCTGGAAACCGGAATTGAAACATTTTATTATGACTTGAAAGCGCTTGATAACATTAATTCCAGTTATTTCACAGATCTCTCAGCATTCCTAAAAAATGTACGAGCGGTGTTTCTATCGTTAGTACTCCCTGTTTGGTCACATCTATCACACACAAAACAACAAACTCATCTTTAAAGTTGCATATTATTATCCTTCTTAGTAGTTAAATCTACTAATTACTTAGTAAAAAGAAATTGGATAGAACGACATTGTCTAGTCAATGGTGGAGCAGGATTTTGCCAAATAAGCAAAGGTACTATAGAAATGCTAAACATACTTTGCTCAGATTGATATTTTTCAGAAAACAATTGCTGGTATCTTTTCTGTTCGGCACCATCACAGCCCCTCATTATAATTGTATTTATGACACTATCTTTTGACAAAATCAGCCTGAAGGATTGTTCATGAATTGTACGTACCCGTACAACAGGGCAGTTGATGAGTGACTAGCTGTACTACAGCTGAGTTTGCGTGATAATGATCCCAGAACAACCGTTTAGCGCTTTTAATTTTGCTATACGGAGTATACAAATTAGAGTTAATGTTCGCTACGTTGTTTACATAATTTTATATTGGTGCATAAAAAGATTAGTGTCAACTATAAGCCCAAGCACTTGATTTGCAGATAAATTTAGAAATTTTTTAAAGACAAGATCGTTTTCATAATTGCACCTCTTTCGGGAAAGCACCAGAGAGCTCTGACGATTTGAAGTAGAATATCGTAGATCTGATTTCGTAATTTACTTCAGAGGCCATTGAGAATTCTTTTTGACTAGTTGTCTCTACAAGGTTACTACTTTCGTTTTTTGGTACTACAGGTTTAAAAATCGTTTTGAGGTCTCCTAGGCCAAATTTTCAAACCACTTTGTGAATTACTCAGTAGATCTTCAATCATAGCATGAGAAAAGATAAGATTTCCTTTAAGTCAAGAAGAATTATTTCTCAGGAATAGTTCTCTGTCTGTTCACTTTACTCCTCTTTTGCTCAATATTTTTCAGGTAATTCTAAAATTTTCGCTTTCACACCATTTAAAACAGTATCTGGTAACAAATGTTCATCCGTTTCTTGAGAAACATTTGTTAAAATAGCATCTATTTTCGTTTGCTTCGAATTTATCACCCAAATGTCCAAAATGGTCGGACGAAAATTGTCCATAGTCATTCCGAAATTTAAGGAATATCTATTAGTTTCACAAACTTGCGCAAGAAAGTTTTTGTTCTGCGCACGTCAAATGAATCAGGCTATAAAACACATGTAATGTTTTAGTAATATGCGGGTATATAATGTGTTAAAAGAGTCTAGTTGAAATTTGAAATCAGCAGTTGAGTTGGACGCTAAATAGCGACAAATTCAAAAGGATCTTGTAAATTAATGAAATAGTATCCAAGAAAATAAAAGCATGTACACATTCCACAATGAACAGAAGATACTGATAGTATCCACCCAATAACGCTAAAGAAAATATAGGACCTATACTTTTCAGTCTTTCTCACAGTACTAATACCTCAGATTGGTTTTACAGCTAACGTAGAAAGTAAGACTTTGGACCACTGTACTTCCTGTTAGCAGAAATTGTTTAGAAAACTACCCCCGTGGTCTTGCTAAGGGGACATACGGCTTTTAAGATACGATTTTGACAATATGCGACACTAGGAAAATTGAATTTTATCCACCTAGATTGCGAAAATGCCTCACTGTGCGGCGGCTGGTGCATGTTAAATCTGTCTTGGCCTCAAATGTCCTCACGTTGACGTGGTGTGGAAGTCTGGAAAACGGGGCGCCACTTTAAGTGTTGTTCTCGTCATCTGACCGTGATTCGAAATTAGGTGGTGTTGTCCTCGGATCGTTCCCTTAGAGATGGGCCCCGAGGGATCCATTTCGTATGTCTTGTGCCTGGCGCAGCATGTCCACATATGGCCTTTCGCCATAAAACCCCAATAGCAACCAACCCAATTGGGAACTCAGGGATTGAAGAGTTTATAAAAGCATTTCTAGATGAGAATTTTTTACAAATTTCAATGAAATCACAACTTCACATAATTCTGAGATTCAATGGATTTTTCTATTCAGTTCTGTTCTCCTTATAAATTTGATACATTCGAAACGTTTTAGATGTGTTCGAATGGGATGCTTCGAAAGCGATATTCGTATGCGTGAAAAGCGTAAAACTACACACTAGATGACTCACCGCCCCTGAGATCCCCAGATCAGCTGCCTGGGTCATAGTTGCAGTTCAGATGATTCAATTAAAAATGTCAATTCAAAGTGTAACAATGCATGTATTGGTTAGGTAGGTATTTTAATTAACGTCGCAATGGAGAAACACAATGGGCTATTCAAAAGGCGGATCAAACCGGAAGATCCGAGGAAACACCACGTAATTTTGAACCACGATCAGATGACTCTTGTTTAGGACCTTGGGCTTTAAAATTCAAAATCCAATCGAATCGAAGAATAAATAACAATGCTAAACTTGTACACATTCAAATTGCTGGAGTCAAAGTTCGAGTTAATTCTTAGTATCACAATTAGCTCCTGAACTTCAATTACAGCTTATCCAAAGGGAATTCTTTACTTCTGACCCTATTTTACAGTTGGCTCATATTCTCTGATAATTTCTATCGTCTAGATTTCTCACTGCCTTCTGTCATCAGACAGCTGAAGAATTTAGTTAGAGCGCTTTTCCGTGCAGTCTAACAATATAATGCATCTCCCAGCTCCAATGTTGGCGTGGTGTGGTAGTTTGGAAAGTGGGGTGCCAGCTCACACACAGGTATCATCTGACCCTGGTTCAAAATGTAGTGATTTTTTCCTCGGATCTTTCCTTTCGGGTTTGATCCCGTCACCAATAACCCGTTGTGTTGCTCCCGTACAACGTTAATTCAAATACCTACTTTAAAATAACTTAAAAATTGAAGAGTCGTTGGTTGGTTTTCGGGTTTTATGCGCCATATTTGGCGTCAGTTGTGGCGTCAGACGCAATCAAGTAAAAGACATACACACACAATGACAGCTTTAATAAAATAAACACAGGAAGGAATGCACCTGACAGGAATTCAACCTGCGCCGCCTACAACTCGAAGGTTGCTAGCGCAGTGGACATACCCTCTGATCCACGATGGCCCTTACTAACTTTTGGCACACACAGACGTGCATACATATTAACATGACTGATCAGTCATGTAGACAACTTGCTCTTAAGAATAGATACTAATAAATGGTTATACACAAGGCAGGAAACACAGAACCAATAAAAGTGAAGGCATGACTAAATATTTAATTTTCTTGACCTTAAGATATTCCGTTTTAACTGACATTTCACAATCATTTGCAATAAAACGTATGTCTCCTCGAAAGATTGATGAAATCCAACAAGGTTCTTTGAAATATTTATGGGTATATCAATCGCTAGAGATAAAACAGCGGGTTCTCATGAATTAATATTACCTTAATTAAAATATCAAACATTTAAAAAAAACGCGATTCTGACGATCTTTTGCCCTATGAATTATTTATGTTTCGAGAGAATGAAACCAGAACAGTTAAGGAGCTAAAAAAAAAGCGATGCAGTTCTTAATCTGATATAATTAAAGCAACAAGAAGAATTACAATATGTACTCAGGAGGATTGTACCGTTTTTTAAAAGGAAACATCTAAATGTAATAAGAGTAAAGGAGAATTCTTTTGTTAAAGAAAAGCTATTTTCTCTAAGATTTGAAAGGAAATTTTTTTCTATGGTTAAGATTTCGGAAAATGAATTTTTTCTGTGTGATGTAAGTTCTCAAAAGTACTATTTCTTAGCTTAGAATAAAAACTTGATTCTAATTCCACTTCAGTACCCTGCATTTACATGATTTAGTTTTTAACCATCGCGATAAACTATTTCCACATTGCCGTCAAAAACAACTAGTAGTTTTATGCTTTAAACCTGTGATCGTCAAGAGATTTCCAAGTAGTGTGCTTTAACCACATAACGCCAAAATAACGATATCTATTGCTTAAAACTCAGTCTTTAGATTTCATTTCAGTCTTTATGAACATTTCAGTCTTTCGATTGATTCTAAACAGAATCCTTTGGAAGCATCTATTGTTCCTTTCCTTAGAAAAGAATTCCTTTCTCTATAATCCTTTCAAAAGATGTCTTCTCATTAGAATAGAATCATTTGGAAGGATTCCATTGCTCCTTTTCTTAGAATGGAATCGTTTGGAAAGATTATATTGGTCCCTTCCGAAGAATAAAATCATTTGGAAACATTTTATTGGTCAAGATGATTAAAAATGGCTAGAAGGTTAGAATTTATTATAATCCGTATTTACACAATTCATCGATTAATAGAAGAGTACTTTCGCAATGATCATGTATTACTGTAGCAATTTACTAATAAAAGTATTGTAATGTACATTTATTTGCTCCTCTAGTGTGTTTTATAAATGTGTTTCTCAAAAAATCTAATCTTCATTGAAAGAAAAGCTGACGACTTAGTTCAACAGTCTAAACCTCCACATTAAGGTCTGGAAAAACTCATATTTTAATATTTTGACTCAATGAGTTTCTTTTGTAATCCGGCGTACTAAGAATTTAATTTTAAGAGCCCTAAATATCGAGAAGTATTAATTGCATATTGAAGATATAGAATGTAGTTTGTATTGGTTCTGCGGAGTAAATATGGCAGACATTCCATTTTCCTGAAATTCATAACGTCATCTGACTGTGGTTCAAAATGAATTTGAGTTGTCATTGGATCTTTCCCTTCGGTTGCGTGTTCGAATCCAACCAAAGACCGTCGTGTACAAAGGAGGCTTGTGCACGTTGAATCTGTTGTGGCTCCAAATGTCCTCACGTTGGGGTGGTGTGGAAGTTTAGAGTGGGGTGCTAGCTCAGATGTTACCTCGAAATCTGACCATGGTTCAAAATGACATGGTGTCGTCCTCGGATGTTTCCCTTTGGGTTTAATTCCGTCGCCAACACCCCAGTGTGTTACTTCAGTGCGACGTTAATTAAATACCTACCTGAAATTCATAAAGAGTAAACAAAATTTCTGTTTCTGAAACCGTTCCGCCAAAACGTATGAGAACATTTGAAATGCACTTTACATTTAATATATAATTAAATGTTTAAATTTATTTTTAAAGATATGTGATAATTAGATGTAGAAAAGAGAATTCTTCTCAGTTCAGGATTTGTAAAACAATGATGCTTTTAATAAAATATCTAAAGTATTTATTATTTTTCTTTTAGGTAGGTAGTTAATTAACGTCAAACTGAAGGAACACAACGGGCTATAGGTGATGGTCCGGGAACCATCCTTATGGCGAAGACTCAAGGACAAGCCTCTTAATTTTGAACCATGGTCAGATGACCGGAACAACACCCCACTCAGCTGGCACCCCACTCTCCAAGCCAACATGAGGGCATTTGAGATCATGGCATATTTAAAGTGCACCAGCACCTTTGTACACGACGGTTTTGGGTTGGATTCGAACTCGTACCCCTCCGGTTGCTTATCTGTTACTCTTCCAACGCTACCACTACTTTAATGCATGTCTCATTTTTTCTAACAAGCTCCATGTATATGTTACCGTGACAGATCGAAATTAGAGAATGTCAATATTCTCCAGATATCGGTCTTTCACAGTAACAGATACATACATAATTTGCAAATTGATATTTCACTTTTAATTGACGCATTCTGGTGTCACACCTACCAATAAAATAGCGTACTAATCGTCTATTCGTTTTCCTACTAGCTTTTTTGCATTCTTAGTTGTCTTTCGAATCTTTGCAGATAATTTACTTGTTATGGTATTTTTTAATTAATGTCACACTGGAGCAAAACAACGGGCTATTGGTGACGATCCGGGATCAATCACGAAGGGAAAGATCCAAGAACAACGCTTCGTCATTTTGAATCACGGTCAGATCACTAGAACACCTGACACACCCCATTCTCCAAACTTCCACACCAACGTGGGGACATTGCAGACCACGAGAGATTTAACATGCACCAGCCTCCTTTGTATACGGCAGACTTTGGTTGGATTCGAACTCGCAACCCTCCGCTTGTTAATCTGTCACTCTTCCAACCAGGCGACCGCGGTCCTTACGTGTGCTGACTATACCGCATAATAAATATACTCTACCAAACGAATTCAACCGTGAATCACACAAGTTTCCATCTGTCGTTTTTAATCAAACCTTATTTCACGAAAAGCATGCCAGGGTGTGATGTAAATCTTTCGTTAAAACAGACGATACATCCCGGAGAATAACTCCAAACTTTCGAGATTGCTTTATAACTCATTGTGGCGCCTTTCAGACGTGTCTCGTTCATTTCATTTCACTTCAAAGTGAACTTATTCATCGAATCAATCTACTCTTGCAGACAAAACAACAATGAAAATAAACGATATGTCTAAGGAAGATTAAGCTGGTGCTTCGTACCAAAAATCTACCGTGTGATCAAAAAATGGGAAATGGCACAGCTTTGATATACGCATACGTTTGTGGCAACGCTTCTGGCGCACTTTGAATGTCACCAAGGCAGAAATTCTTAGACATCCTTTTTCAAAATGGAAAATAATTAACTCTATTATCGCGAACACTTCTACAAGTCCAAGCGTAAACAGTCTACGAAACCGAATTCCTTGCAGCAAATTCCCATCGGAACGTTGCACTTATCGCACAAATATGCGATTTTTAATTCATCCCGATTCTTTAAGGTAGGGTGTCAAACTCAATTAAAACATGTGCCATTTAATGCAACTGGTAAGATTCACGCGGGCCACATCACATTTACAAATTTTCTTAACATTATATTTTGAAGTGAGGATTCACAGGAATAGGGATAGGATAATTAAAACGCATTATGTCATTAAGTGAATTTAGGGTAATAATTTATAATATTGCTATAAAAATTGCTTTTATTTAGACGTTTATTTAATTTAATGTATTTATAAAATTAAAATTATTTTTTTTACCGGAAACTTGCCAGCGCTTTCCTCCTACTAGTTTTCCAATATCTGGATTCAAAGACTGAGAATAGACAATCTTCATTATGGCAGATAGATGTTTATCAGTTAATCTTGATATGTAGTCCGTTTTATTTAATTTCATGGACGAAAATAGTTGCTCACACATTTTTAACATGACGAAATTGTGTTACGGTATTGCCTCGATCTCTCCTAAGTGCTATTTCTTCATAACATATTGTCATGTTTTGATTTTATTTCAGAGCATCGTGGGCCACAAAAAATTACCTCGGGGCCACATGCGGCCTGCCAGTTTGACACCCCTGCTTTAAGGAAATCCAAAAAAGCTGCTTATCCTGACATAAATGTATACAAAATAAACGCTCCCCCCTCACTTCCTAAAGTTGCACTACCACCACAAAAATTAAACTTCGAATTTCGCGAAAGAGTGCCCTGAAACGTATCTAATTTCCATACAAATTATCTACACGTTAACTACAGAAGGCATTTAAAAATAGAAAAAGGACGATTTTCAAAAATAGCAAATAGCAAGAAACCTGATTCGATTGCTATGGCTGAACTAATGCGACTAAACTCAGCATTTTAATTCAAGTTTACGAAGAAAACGGGAAATATTGGAATTTTTTTGGAAGAACCGATGAAATCACAGGATAATTTAACGGAAAAGAAAAGGGAACATTACTGAATATTCAAAATGAAAATGTTTAAACTTTCCGCTTGCCATAAAAGCGGGAATAATCCTAGTAAAGATGGGTTGCTTTTACCTGCCAAAACTCGCTACAAAAGTGCTGCGCCAAAAGCTTTGACACAAAAGTATGAGTATATCAATGCTGTACTACAGCTTATACGTAAGCAATGCATGATGTTATTTTTATTGACGTTTTCCTGATACGAGTACAAGAATAGATCAGAGGTTGATGTCGAGCGATTTCAAAAATACGAGGTTCCCGTTAGATTGAGAGTTATGTATCATATTATAGTAGTTGACATCAGTATTTTTTTTAAGTTTATCCATATAATTTCGTATTTAAAAGCTTTATATATGCACCTTTACTGAACAAACTTAATTTACCATCCCTTCTTCTATAATTGTTTGAAAAACCGTAAAAGATAAAATCATCAAGGCAACTGATAGTTAAAAGTGAAAAAGCTTCAAGAAGACAAATAAGGAAGATACAAAAAAGATGTAAAAGTGGTTGATAGCCATTTTGGTGCTTGGGTTCGGGAAGAAGCTAACAATGGCAAAAGAACTTTTTCTGGTACTGACACAAATAATAGATTAATGTAACAAACGCGGAATTATCCAAACGTAGAATGAGTAACTACAAATAAATTTAGTTAACAAAACGTCCTCCTTTAAAAAGTAACAAAAACGTAATATTTATAAGATAAGAATTATATGAAAGACAAGATATGAATTATATTGTCATTCCATTAGATTAAGATTATTATTGTAACATAATATTTATGAAAAGGTATGGATTACCTTGTCATAATATTAGATTTAGATTATTATTATAACGTAATATTTATGACAAGATTAGATAATTTAGATTTAATTCTAAAGAAAGAAATTTCGAAAAAAGCTTACAGTTCTTTCTGGAAAAAATGAATCTTTATTAGATTTAATAATTCCAAAAAGAAGAGAAGTTTCCAATATACCCTCGCAGTTTCTTTTGAAAATCGAATTTTTGCGCAATGATTGAAAAAGACTTTAATTATACTGAAATGTTGCGTTCCGGAAAAACTTCCCAGTGAATAATCTCCCACAATGCACTCGTGTGCGAACCATTATACAGTACTTGGTATTCTAAAAGGTGGTTTGCAATCATGACGATTGAAATGGAGGCAGAAAGCAATATCGGCCACTCCAATCTTGTGCAGTCAATTCAGTAAGAGAAAGTAATTTATGAGGGCACTTTGAAACTAGGGACTACTACGGATTGTATGTGAGGAAATTCCTATTTACTAATTCAGGGATTTTCCTTTCTCCCAAACATAAACACTCTCCAAAAGATTTTGTGCCAATCTTTCCTTTCTCTCTAGGCAGATGTATTGAATAGATAGATGTGTTCAGGTGCTTGATTTCCTTCTATATCACATGTATTATATAACGTGTTGGGTTGTTGATATAGGGTAAACACAGGGTAGACAGGCAGGTGGTTCATTAAAGTCCGGGCTACTGGCGACGGTCCGGGATCAATCCGAGGACATCATTTCGAACCACGGTCAGATGACGAGAACACCCCCCTTAGCTGGCTCCCCACTCTACAAACTTTCACACCACGCCAACGTGAAAATATTTGAGGCCACGACAGATTTAACGTGCACCAGCCCCCTTGGTACACGACGGTCTTTGGCTGGACCGAGTTTCGAACCCTCCGGTTACTAATCCGTTGCTCTTCCCCCACCGCGGCCCCAAAAGACAGGATAAGGCTCGGTGCATACCGATTTTTAAACGTGCGGCACCGTATGTGCGGTCTGAGGTACAGGAGCTCAGATAGTGTAGTGCACACATACTTCCGGTGATGTACGTCCACCTTACGTGCAATTTGTGCCGCTGTTCCCCACGTAGCCGCACAATAGCCACTCCGGTCACCTTGTTCTCTATTGAGCGGTGCACACAACCGTTATTTTTATGGTAAATGCGGCGTATTATTTTACATGAATTAATCATACTTTTAGAGTCGTTCTTTAAGTTTAAAAAACACTAAGAAGAATATGAATCGGATATGCATACAAATTGGAATACGAATAGATTATTAATTGGTATTTGGTATTTTTTCAATTAACGTCACACTGGAGCAACACAACGGGCTATTAGATTACTAATTGGACTCCAGCGTTCCAGCAAGACTGACTCCGTAGATTCAAAGAATTTCGGTTCGGAGTTAGAATGCTTGTTCTGTTTATGTTCTTGTTGAACGTTAGTTTGCATTTTTCGTGGCATTTCACTGGCCTTACTCAACAGCTTCAACTTATCCCCCAAACCCTATCTGGATTTTCTCGTAAATCCGCAAAAGATGTACAAAATATATCTCTTGTAAGTCTTAAATCAGTAACTGGATGCATCCAGTAGCGTCTATTTTATTTCAAAATATGTTTTTGTGCGCCAAGTAAGCGAAACAAACACGTTTCCTGCGATCCATCGCAACTGGCGGCCCAATGAGAACAGGCGTCATTTCACGGTGGTGTATGCAGAGTTGGCGACGGTTACGCAGCGGCGCTGTACGTTTAAAAATCGGATGTGTACACCGGGCCTAATATGGAACGCCTAATTTTAACACTCCACGTGTTTCGATGAGATATCTCGTCCTGGTCAATTTTTCTAAGGGCGAGATGCCTCGAACTGTCCTGTTACTACGAAGGGAATGAAGAGCCAAGTAGGAAAAACAAATGGTTCATTGCCAAGAACTGCTGACAGTTTGGAGCAGGGTTTTGCACCACATTCTGGACAGCTTTTCCTGGATACTACAGGACAGTGATCGACGCGGAGATAAACCACCAAGGGTGTTAAATTATTAAGGTTTTTTGAATGAACCAAACGTCAAATTATTAAAAAAATAGTGAAGATTCCTGTGTATAAAAATGGTCGAACATTAAAAATATACTGACAGTAAAAAAGGCAGATTTGCAAAAACGATGTCCAATACGAAACACCCGATGAATTTTGTCGAAATGTATCGTGCTGCTTCCGAGTCGGTTCCTGATTCACTTGGAGATGCAGTCTCACTCTATTTGCTATTTGAATGATCGGAATAATCCATACACATGCGGACCCCGGTAGCCCATTTGGAAGAGCAACGGAAGTTCGGAGCTAGGTCCAGCCAAAGACCGTCGTGTACACGTGGTATCCTGCACGTTAAATCTGTCGTGGCCTCAAATGTCATCACGTTGGCGTGGTGTGGAAGATTGGTAAGTGGGGTGCCAGTTCAATAGGATGTTGTTCTCGTTATCTGACCTGGTTCAAAATTACGAGGCGTTTTCCTCGATCTTTCCCTTGGGGATGGATCCCGGGCCGTCGCCAATAGCCTGTTGTATTGCTCCAGTGCGACTTTAGTTAACTACCTACCTACCTACAGTAAAATTGTTGGTACATAGAGGCAAATGTGCCGCATTGAATGAGTTTCACATTGCGATCACAAAAGCACCATGTTCATGTTATATACCGAATTGGAATCGCAGGGTTTAGTTGAATTAAAGTTGCATGGGGCAACGCGCTATAGGCGACGGCCGGGAACCATCCCTAAGGGAAAGTACCAGGTACCAGGGACCTCGTCATTGGGAACCACGGTCAGATGACCAGGTCATCACCTGAGCTGTGGCACTCCACTTTGCACGCCACGGTAAAGTGAGGACATTTGAGGTCACAGCATATTTAACTTGCACCAGCACCCGTTATATCCTATGTTTGGTAGACGACTGTCTTCGGTTGGATTCGAATTCGCAACCCTCCGGTTGCTAGTCCGTTACAACAGGGCTACCTCGGCCCTGGTATGAAAATTGATTTATCTCTAATTTGGTATTAATATTTTTGTGAGCTGAGTCAAAATCCGATGAAAGGAAAACTGTTAAGTTAATTCAAATCACAGCTTGATTTGACAGGATTTTTCAGTTTTAATTGCTCCTAATTCAAATACACCATTGTTTGCTCCATGAAAATACAAAAGACTAGAATACCATACTCTAGAAAAAAATACCCTAGTTTTTTCGAAACACGGATTACTTCTCTCTAAAGCAACAGATAAACTTTTTAAAGCATAGAAAATATAATTGATTTACTGAGGGGTGATTAAAATATCACCCAAAGGTAAAAGCTATGTTATGCTTTTATGTTTTATGGTATCGCCGCGATAGGAAATTGAGTTTAATTTATTCTTAAATTTGTGGGGAAAATATGAATGAAATTACTCTTTCTAATGATTATTCCCATACTTTTGTTTTTTTCATTACTTCGTGTACGGAGCTAATATTTATGTTTGGTGGGATATAAAGGTATGCGTATGGATGTATGTGGATGTGTGTATGATAATAAAGGATGTATGTATGCATTTTAATTAACGTCGCACTGGAACACCACAATGGGCTGTTGGCGACGGTCCGGGATCAAACATGAAGGGATAGATCCGAGGACACCACATAATTTTGAACCAGTCAGATAACGAGGTCACACAGGAACTGGCACCCCACTCTCCAAACTTCCACACCACGCCAACGTGAGAACATTTGAGGCCACGACAGATTTAACGTGCAACATCCCCCTTTTACACGACGGTCTTTTGGTTAGATTCGAAAGATTATATTGAGTTGTCAGACAGAGACGCATGATCAAAATTCTGGTGTGGGCTGAAAACGAAACATATTTTTGAATCCCATCTCGCATCTTTGAAGCCAATGTTTGGCCCCATATGAAGTTAAGTGACAAATTGCGTCATCATTATTCCGTATGAGTAGCATTCGAGGAGGCCCACACAGAGCACCATCGATTACTATCCCATTCCATCCCGTCACTGGGCAGAGAACAAAAACCAAGAGAACATAGCGGCCCTGAAACGCAGTAGCGTCCCGCTAACCTTGCGTTTTATTTCTAGGCGTTAATTACCAGAACTTCTTTGTGCGCTTCCCCTCTCCTAATTTCAGCTCCTCAAAGGATTATGCGGGATCCAATTTAAACGCGCTTGCCGCTGCACTGGGGTGAGGAACCGGGCCACAATGGATTGGAGATAACATTCCCGCTAATTCCGTGTATTTTGAGAATTGCTCGTATTGGGTGGTGAGTCAGCGCTTATTGCAAACACAGGGGCAATGAGGCGGCGCTTCCCTCACAATGGCTGAGAACTAAAGCATTCGGAAGGTTGCTACTTCCAATACAACCAAAGACACGGCGAATGGTGCATGACCTCAAATGTCCTCACGTTGGCGTGGTGTGGAAGTTCGGAGAGTGGGGTGCCAGCTCAGGTACCGTCAATGATATTGTCATCGGATCTTTCCTTTCGGGATGATTCCTGGACCGTCGCCAATAGCCCGTTGTATTGCTCTTGTGCAGTGGGTGTGTGCTCCACTACGGGTGCGAGAGAAATTTTCGATAGAAACTACCGCCTGTGAGAAGCTACGTCGACTTTTGGGATCGCTTCTCGTACCCTCTCTACCCTTGCTTCAGCCACCGAGGTATATAAACTGGAGTAAACGATGCTGCTTCGATGACGGACCCAAATGCACCAGGCTAGAGAAACCTATTTGCTGAGAAATGTTTTACCCTGCAGTAATAAAAACTTCTCTTTTCAATAAATAATCACAATTTTAGGTTGCATTCATTATTTCTTCTACGAATGAAATGCAAAATTGTTTTATCTTGCAATAAATAAAATTTCCTTCATGAAGAAATAGAAACACATTTTTCAAGGGGTGCGAGAACTTATTTTTAGATTCAAGGGGATGCCGATCACTCAAAAGTTTAAGAACCACTGCTCTAGTGCAACGTAAATTGATCCAGCCCACCTGCAGTCTTTAGAACACGTTGCAAGTCAAACATATTGAACCACAACATTCTTCTGAAAATGGTGGGGTCGAAGTAGCCCGATTGAAAGCGAGTTCGAATCCAACCAAAGACCGTCGTGTACCCGGAGGCTACTGTACATTCAATCTGCCGTCACCTGTAATGTCTCTACGTTGGAGATGCATGGAGAGTGGCGTGCCAGCTCAGTTTTCGTCCTCGTCATCTGACCGTGGTTCATAATTACGTGGTGTTGTCCTCGGATCTTTGCATTCGGGTTTGATCCCGGACCGTCGGCAATAGCCCGTTGTGTTGCTCCAGTGAGACGTTAATTAGTTACCATAACCACCATAACCAAATAAAAATAATTAATTGCTACGAACTACAATAATTGCAGCTATCCAACGAAGAAAAAATATCAAATAGTATTAAACATTAATGAAATATGGGCGTTGTAGAAGCCTTTTTATAACTTCAATATTGGTGCTCAATACATACAAAAACTAATAGATTCTAAGAACGATAAAAAATGTTTAAATTCCATTTAATCCAGTTTAATAAAAACGACTTTATGTAAGAAAAGGATAATCCCAATGCAAATGAGCATTGACTGATTGGACGATGTTGGTTGGGGTCTATGGCACAATGGTCACCTTTTTCAAATAATGGACGCACGCACACAAGAAAGGTTTACTGACTAAAGTGCACCTATGATTAGTTCACTGATGACTGATTTTAATTAACGTCACACAACGGGTTATTGGCGACGGTCCGGGATGAAACCCGAAGAGAAATTTACGAGGACAATACCACGCAATTTTGAACCACGGGCAGATGACGAGGTCACATCTGAACTGGCACCCCACTCTCCAAACTTCCATTCCACGCCATCTCGTCATTGATCAAATTGGTCAGATCTTGATGGTAGAGATATCTCGACGAATTTACTTGGAGGGTTAGATGCAATAAACATTTATTTTAAAATATTTAACATTTATATTTTCAAAACTATTGCACATAATATAATCAGTAATACATGAAAAATAAAGAAAAACGTTCCAAGTTTTTTTCAACATCGCTCGATAGATGGCAGCACTCCCCTACAACGTGGTGATTGAAATTGAAAATGGCGACAATGACAGAGAAAAGTTTTATAATATTCAAGGGTTTCTTCCGTTATTTCTGTGCAGCGTGCATTTAAGAATCGAGGATCTTTCACAACGCTGATTGGACATGCGGATGACGATGATTTACCCTTATTCACATGGCCACCAAGATCCCATGATCTTACGCCATGTGATTTCTTTTATGGGGTTACATTAAATATCTTGTTTATAAACCACCATTGCCGAAAACACTCAATGAAATTAAAGAACGCATCAGTGCTGCATTAAGAACCGTTGACAGTGTAAAATTGCAAAATGTGTGGAACGAACTTGATTACAGATTAGATGTTTGTCGTGTTACGAAAGGTTCACACATCGAACATTTGTAACTGATAAAAATCTTGGAGTGTTTTTCTTTATTTTCAAGGTATCACTGATTATATTATGTGTTTTGAAAATATAAATGTTCAAAATCCGGTCATTCATTTATGTTAACCCTATATAACTTTTTTGCTATTAATTTTTTCAATTTTTTTTCAGATTATTCATATGTAATCCATAGAAAATAGTTATGGAGAAATTGACGACAGATCAACGAGTAAAAAGTAATCCAATTTTATCTACGAAATCAAAGATTGATTGTGCTAACCCAAAGAGCTCACCTGACCTTACGACTCCAGACTTTTCCTTGTGATGATATCTGAAAGAAAGAGTATACCGTAACAAACTTCGGACCATCCAGCAATAGAAGGTCAATATCCGTGAAGAAATTGAAGGAATAAGCCAAGAAACATTACGAGAGGTAATGGAGCACTTTAGAAAGAGCCCGCCACGGTCAAGAATAAAATATTTGCCATTTGAAGGACATAATCTACAAAACTAATTAAAAATAATTTCTAAGAAGTATATTTATTGTTTATAAAAGAATAAATGTGAATTTTTAATACATTAAGAAGTTATTCAATTTTTAAATGGTCTAGTGACTTTTGGTACTTCTATTTTTAGACTGTCAGCAGTATGATTATTTTGATGTAATGCAAAGAATCTTTTACCAAAGAAACATTTATAAAATAGATCGAGGTAGAATGATGGATTCCGCCGTAAAATAAAAAAAAAGAATTCCTCTTATGAATAAAGACAATTTAATTTGATAAGAGAAGAGAAAAACAGACGCACAGCCTTCACATTCTTGCATCCAATATTAACTTATTCTCGAGGTTTGTTTATTGGCGTATCATTGCACCATCACCTACTGAAATGATTAATTTTTAAAAGAATTCACGATCGTATCGGGAATGGAATATTAAAATGAGTCCGCAGTGTAAAACACGTGACATTTCGAAGAGTGAAGAATTTTTGATTAGTCGTTGAGGAATAAAAAAGGAAAACTCGAAATAATAAATGTCAAGTGGTGGCTTCACTCCCACATATGTTATGTGGGCGTTACGGACAGAAATGTAGGTTTTATGATCCAAAGAGAATATTTCACAAATGTCTGTAAAAAGACGGTGTGAATCAACGTTCGTTGGAATTCTCCCTATTTGGATCAATGATTCGTGTATTTAAACGTACTTGTTTCTAAAAGGTTTTCAAGTGATTGAGTTAAATAGTCAGCTTACAACTGCAGTACAGGCAACGAAATTTCATGGCAGGTAGGCAGGGTAATTCTACGTTCATGGGACAAACTTCAGGGGATGTACAAAACATGAGAAACTTTCCACATGGAAATGAAACGACATGTACAAACATCAGTCGGTAAGTACAACGCACAATTACAGAAGCTGTTCAAAATGTCGACCACCACACCTGATGCAGGCCTCGCATCGCCGACATAACGCTTTTATTTGTTTGTTTTATTTCACCGTTTGACTGCGCTCTCTAGCGGCCAACCGCTGCACTTGCGACCCTACATTCTAAGGGGAAAAGTGTTTGTTTTGTTGTGTTCTATCACCCCCTGAAGTTTGTCCCATGACCGTAGAATCACCCTGTATAATTTACGTCGCACTAGATCAGAGGTCGCAAAATTTCTTTGTCCGTCCATCCCTTCAAGACTTTCCCGATTGGAAGAGTAACGGATTAGCAACCGGGGGGTTGCGAGTTCGAATCCAACCAAAGGCCGTCATGTACAAAAGGGGCTGGTATACGTTAAACCTGCCGTGACCTCAAACATCCTCGCGTGTGCGTGGTGCGGAAGTTTGGAGAGTGGAATTCAGCTCAGGCGTCGTTCCCGTCATCTGACAATGGTTCAAAGTGACTAAGCATTGTCCTCGAATCTTTCCCTTGGAGATTGATCCCGGACAGTCGCCAATAGCCAGATGTGTTGCTCCAGTGCGACGTTAATTAGCTACCTACCTATAAATGTATTCAATGGTAAGGCAGGTTTTTTAATTAACATCGCACTGGAGCAACACGAGGGTGACGGTCCGGTATCAAACCCCAAAGATTCGAAGACAACACCACGTAATTTTGAACCACGGTCAGATGACGAGGTCATACCTGAGCTGGCAGCCCACTTTCAAACTTCCAGACTACGTCAACTTGAGTCCACGGTGGATTTGACGTGGACCAGCCTACCTTGTACACGACGGTCTATTCGAACTCGCAACCCTAATCCGTTAACTCTGGCTACCGTGGACCTAATATGCAATGTGTGGTAAGACTTGCTCTTATGCAATATTAATTGTTCCGTCTCATGCATTTGGAGATCTAAAAAACGACTGATCTAAGCAGATTCATCCGTGAATAATGTCTCTTTTCCCATACAATCGAGTCAATAAAACGCAGTCAGGTAAAATATGTCACCGTTTGTCGATTCTCCCAGCCTCTCCCTTTGAATAATGCAATGGAACGTCATTTAGCCCTGTACTCGGGGGAAGCCCGCCTCGGCGTAATAGAAATAACAAAGACCGTCTTTTAAATAGAGTGAAGCATTCTTTCATATTTTATGCATGCCGACGCAAGCTTTCTAAAATGTAAGCCACTTTTCTGAGCGAACTTTGATGTTTTCCTTTCCTCCGCGCATTTTTATTTATGCAGAGTTTATCTTTTCTTTGTGCTTTTTGCACAAGCGCTCCGGCTATTTGCAATTTTTGAATAAACGTGACGAAATCTTCAAGCGCGGGATTTTAATTTTTGCTTTCGGCTGAGTCTTCTTTTCGCGAGTTTCGGATGGATGCGAATAATACGTGAGGTATTTTGGGTTCTATGATGATGTTCGGAAAATATTTTTTGTCACATGCACGGGCTTGGATTGAGGAGGTCTTTTTGTCCAATTCGGCTGACTCGAAATTGATTAGCTTTTCCATGGACTTTATTACTCTGATAAATCGAATGTACTTTTTAAACTTCTGTGCAAGTCAGGATTCCAATACCTCTAACAGGTTATTTAACCCTCCAATTGGTTTCGACGAGATATCTCGTCCGTCAAGATCAGACCAATTTTCCTTATGATGGGATATCTCATCATCAAGATATTGCCATTTTTTATCATGAAGGATTAGGATCTAGTCAGTTTTTCTAACAAAGAGATAACTCGTCCACCAAGATCTGACCAATTTTTTATTGACGTGATATCTCGTCCATCAAGATCTGACGAATTTTTCTAATGACGAGATATTTCGTCATCAAGATAATGCTGATTTTTTATCATGACAAGATCAAGATCTGGTCAATTACTTCCACTGACGAGATATCTCGTCCATCAAGATCTGATCAGTTTTGCTAATGACGAACCCTCCTGATGGTTATCGCTTAAAATATCTCTTAGAGACAACCAACCTTACAGAAGGGTTAAGGTTGCTTATCAAATGCTGTACGTAAGTTAAAAAACAACTCTCAATTAACTGTTAATTGGTTTAGTTTGTAGATGTACGGTCATGTTTTGTTACCAAGCTACTATCTACCACAACAACAGCTCCAGACATAAAGCCTACACCTGTCTGTTGCCTTAGAAACGAACTTTAACCCATTCTCCATAGGGGTTGCTTGAAGAAACGTATTTAACCCTCTGAGACTCAAGAGATTTCTGAGTAACGTAGTGTTGCTTTTACCGCACAACACGCATAATGAATAAATAACCACATCTTTCTGAAAAATCCATGGATTCTTTCAACTTTTAGAGATTCTATTGGTCTTTTCCCTGAATATAATCCTTTCTAAAGATTCTAATACCCATTCCCTTAAAATATAATATTTCTAAGGAATCCACGTATTCTTTCAACCTTTAGAAAGATTCTATTGTACTCTTTTTAGAATAGAATTTTTCTTTGGAACGATTCTATTGCTTCTTTCTTTGGAATAGAATCCTCTGTAAAGATTCTATTTGTTTGTTCTACCTCCGACCATTCTATTGCCTTAAGTGGTTTCGATGTGATATCTCTTCAATCAGTATCTGACCAATTTTGCTAATGACGATAGATCTTGTCAAGATATTTCTTTGATGATTTCGAGATGACAATCTGGTCAGTTTTCTTCTATCGAAGAGATATCTCGTCTGTCAAGATCTGGTCAGTTTTGCTAATGACGAGATACCCCATCGAGATTACCACCAGGGGTTAAGAATCTTTTCACTAGTTTTGCGCTTTACAAAATCATAGATCAGTTTCTGATGATGCATTGATAAAGCATTAGACATTCGCAAACATTAGATTCTAACATGCAATTCATATTGTCATCAATTTGAAGTATGAAAATGACTCATTATCCTCGACATATTTTTGTCCGATCTTGAATCACCGGCTCTGACTATTAATAAACACTTTACCTCAAGCACTTGTAATTTCCGACTAATTTCTGCAGAAATTTCATCTGAATTAACGTGTTGACTGTCAAGCCACTACTGAGAAAAGTAGTTCCCGGAGGCATGCTAAGTAATTCGTATGACTTGATGCAATATCTCATTTATGAGCCTTTTTCATCATGGAACTTAATGGAAAAAGGATATTAGAGGGAATGCTTGAAAGCGTCAAGAAAAGAAATATTCGTTTTGTATAATAAATAAATTTTCTTTTCATCTCAAATTAATAAACTGCACATGCATGTTTCGCTGAAATATGAAAAACAAGCCTTTTTTAGTATAACGGAGCTGTCGAAAAACAAAATTTTGAATTTTTGGACCAGCATTCAGGAAAAATGAATAAAGGCATTCAAGATCAATCGAAATTTGCCAGACTATACTGATTAGAAATTCAATATGTCAGACTGTACCTATTAAAAATTAAATATGTTAGACTATACTGATTAGAAATTCAATATGTGAGACTGTACCTATTAGAAATTCAATATGTCAGACTATACCGATTAGAAATTCAATGTCAGACTGTACCTATTAGAAATTCCATATGTCAGACTATACTGATTAGAAATTCAATATGTCAGACTGTACTGATTAGAAATTCAATATTTCAGTCTATACTGATATATAACAATATACAAGGTTTTCACAATGCAGACGGTTCTTTCGTCAAAGTTATTCTCTGAATAAATTATGAATGGATTCGAGAAAAAAGTTAAGCTTTATTTTTCGGGAAGGATACAGTACAGGCTTACGATAAACTGTCTTACCGAACAGAAGTTTGTATAATTTCTTGCCCTATTTCAATTGTTATGTCACCATCATTTTCTCGAATTAGTTCAAAATTAAAATTCAGAATAAAGGCCCAGTGGTTTGTCAAACTGTTTATCAATGCATCAACTGTCTCTGCCTTTGAAATATTTTTCTTTGTTGTTTTCTCTAAAAGGGGATAGTAAAAGGACATATAATTTGCATTTTTCAAGCTATCTAACGAGAACGTTATCAACTTCAAATACATGCGTGTGTTTGTCTAAGGCAGTTCAATGCTTGTGTTATATGCTCATGTTCAGACGCTTCACCCATATTCTTAGACGGGGTAGCCCACTTGGAAGAGTAACGTATTAGCAACCGGAAGGTTGCGAGTTCGGAACCAACCAAAGACCGTTGTGAACAAAGGGGTCTGGTGCGCGCTCAATTTACCGTGACCTCAAATGAGCTCACGTTGGCATGGAAGCTAGGAGAGTGGGGTGCCAGCTCAGGTGCGATCTCGTCATCTGACCATGCTTCAAAATTATCCTCCGATCTTTCCCTTCGGGTTTGATCCCCGACCGTCACCAATAGCCCGTTGTGTTGCTCCAGTGCGACGCTAATTAACTACTTTAATCAAGATAACTAAGATACTTACCGAATATTTAAAATTTTTAATAATACATCAAAGATGTTTGTCGTTAAAAACTTTTAATCTTAGATATATTTGCACTCCACATTCAAGTTTCCAGACGTGATAGCAGACATCTGCTTCGTATATCCAAGACACTATCCAAAGCCCTCTTTAGAAGGATGCCATCCACTACGCAGCTGTTTTCACAGCTATTGAATATGAGAAAACATTTTGATCTGAGATCACGTCAAAGAAGAACGGAAATAAGTGTAAGGAATCTTATCTTTCTTGAGTGGTCACGCAAGCAAACAATCAAAAATGCACGGAATGATTCGACTCCTGTAAAAGTCACTGTTTTAATCTATTCTCAGAGAGGGCCGCGGTGGCCCGGTTGGAAGAGTAACGGACTAGCAACCGAAGGGTTGCGAGTTCGAATCCAGCCAAACACCGTCGTGTACAAAGGGGGCTGGTGCACGTTAAATCTGTCGTGGCCTCAAATGTCCTCACGTTGGCGTGGTGTGGAAGTTTGGAGAGTGGGGTGCCAGCTCAGGTGTTGCCTCGTCATCTGACCGTTGTTCAAAATTACGTGGTGTTGTCCTCGGATCTTTCCCTTTGGGATTGATCCCGGACCGTCACCAATAGCCCGTTGTGTTGCTCCAGTGTGACGTTAATTGAAATAACAAATAACAAATAACTATTCTCAGAAATATTAGTCACAATGGAATATTTTTTAAGATCTCCATTAACTTTGAATACCCCAAACTTCTGATAGTTAGGTATATTATTTAACGTCGCACTGGAGCAACACCGCAGGCTATTGGCGACGGTCCGGGATCAAACCTGAAAGGACAGATCCGAGGACAACACCACGTAACTTTGAAACACGATCAGATGACTAGATAACACCCGAGCTGGCACCCCACTCTCCAAACCCACACCACGCTGACGTAAGGACATTTGATTCGAACTCGTAACCCTTCGGTTGCTAATCCGTTACTCAAAAGTTCTGGCGTGTTAGGCATGTATTTATAAGTAATAAACTTGAATTCGTATAACTTGACTCAACATTCCAATTGGTTTCCACGAGATATCTCGTTTGGATGACGAGATTAAGATCTGATCAGTTTTTTTGTCATGACGAAATATCTCGTTCATCAAGATCTGGAAAGTTGTACTACTGACGAGATACCTCGTCGGGACCAGGTTTGGTTTTTCGGAGTTCTATTGCGCAGGTGCCATATTTGGCAAAGCTGCGTGAGGCCCACGGTGTTTACTAGACACGATTGGATTGATTTGAAGACGAGATATCTCGTCAGTCAATAGCAAAATGGATCATATCTTGATGGACGAGATATCTCGTCGAAACCACTTGGAGGGTTAACTACTCTCATAGCACTTCCGATGTCAGAATGAGGTGTTTTACGAGCAGCGGTATGCTGGTAGCGGTGGTGTTTCTAGAACCTATTCCGAACGTGACGTCACGGCTTGTTTTTCAAATAAGATTCCAGTACTTCGTCAACAAAAACTTCAAAGAATGAACCTTTCGTCATATGATACAAAATTACGTGGGATGTCGTCCTTGAATCTTTCCCTTAGGGGTTGGATCCCGCACCGTCCCCAATAGTCCGTTACGTTGCTCCAGTGCGACGTTAATTAACTACTTACCTACCTCACAGAACGATCCAGTGAAGATCGATATTTGTCCATTGCAGGAGTGCTTCTGAGCTCTCTCGTGACCTTCATGCGGCCAGAAGACACGTTTCAAGGGCTTCCAAAAGGCTACTCGAGAGAGGAAGACCTGTTGTTTGCGTCACTTCTGCGAACAGGAGAGCCCGTTGGTGCAGAGAACATCGACTTTGGTGGGGGACCGTTCTATTCGCTGATGAGTTCACTGATTCTCGACGTACTTTCACCCGCTGCAACATCCCAGAAAGAGGCCCAGCGGAGGTTGGATGGTGTGCGCAGGCATTATGTTGGATGCGCGCACATGTCTTTGACGTAGGCTTTGCGACTGCTGTGAGGTATAGGGATGAGATCTCGGAGCCCTATGTTCGTCTTTTCAGGGGTGCAGCTGATTTCCTTTTTATGGACGACAACGCTCGTCCACATAGGGGTCATAGGGTCGACGAATATCTGGAGAATGCAGATATTCGCCGGATGGATTGGCCAGCGAGATCTCCAGAAGTAAACCTTATCTGGGACGCTCTTGGGATGGGAACTCGCCTCCCAGAAGACTCGAAAACAGCGTTGCTGGAGGAGTGCCACAGAGACTGCCTCATTTCCAGCATCAATTCACGTTGTGAGAGCTGTAAGAGGGGACCACTCCTATTAACCCATTTCTTGTGTCGATATTGTAACCTCTGTTTTAGACCTACCTGCGCTGATCAGTCTTACGCAAGATCATACGTGTGTATCATAACTGTTGTAGGGTTGTTTTTTGTATTATTTCAACCTATGTACAGAACTAATTTCATTAGAATAAGTCCAGTAGTTCTGGAGATCATTCCCCCAAAATGAAAATTCTCTTAATTTTGAACAAGTAAAGTTGAACAAGTGTGTAAGTTTCTAGTTTCACACAATTCTTTATCCATTTTTGTTCACACATACAACTATATTCTATACGGAATTTATAACTTCAATATGACATCAATTATGTTTTCATTACCCTCAACATTTTAAATTATTGTTTTACGTAGCAGTATATAGCATAAAATGTTAAGTGAATAGTTTATATATGTATATAAAGGTTGAATCAGCAGGATTCGATTCATATTTTAAATGACAATCTCTTGTATTAGTTTCAAACTAGTGAAAGAGAGAGGTAGGTACTTTAATTAACGTCGCACCGGAGCAACACAACGGGCTATTGACGACGGTCCAGGATCAAACCCTAAGGAAAGGATCCGAGGACAACACCACATAGTGAAAGAGAGAGACTGAAAAATGCATGAAAACAGCTACAAGAAACTGCACTTATTAATAATGACAATAAACGCTTTAATATACTTTAGTTTGTTCAAATTCTTGTTCTTCGTTATGTAATGTGTACATATATAGAGGGATCGCGGGAGCCCTGTTGGTAAAGACATGGATTGACCCTAGAGAGTTCAAAACTCCATCCAACCAAACACCTGCGTGGGGTTTGGGGTACGTGGGGTTTGATGCACGTTAAATCTGCCGTGGCCTCAAATCTCCTCACGTTGGCGTGATGTGGAAGTTTGGAGAGTGAGGTGCCAGCTCAGGGGTGTTGACCTCGACATCTGATCGTTGTTTAAAATTGCGAGGTGTTGTCCTTGGATCTTTTATCAGGACAGTCACCACTAGGCCGTTATGTTGCTCCAGTGCGACTTAATTTCATTTGCCTAC
This sequence comes from Meta bourneti, assembly GCA_933210815.1. Classification (NCBI taxonomy): domain Eukaryota; kingdom Metazoa; phylum Arthropoda; class Arachnida; order Araneae; family Tetragnathidae; genus Meta; species Meta bourneti. The sequence goes on along the minus strand of OW119928.1, from coordinate 99,860,768 downwards.
CTAAATATAACATTGGATGAACATTTAAGCAGTTTTTTCGTTCTGCAGTTTTTAACAGAGCATCGATACGTAGCTACGAGGTCAAATCTGTTTTCCCCTTTGAGCGCAGGCATAAATTATTCGAGACTACAAATACATCCGCATTTCGTATGCGGAGGGGGCTTAGAGCACAAAACCAGGAGCCATTTGAGCGGTTGCTCTTTCTCTTAAGGCACAGAACAAAAGTTCGTCTTCTGACCTTTTGGGAAACTTCATCACAAGCAATATTCTCCATTTTATAGACGAACAGAAATCATTATGTAAATACCTCTCCCACTTTGCCAACAATCTTCGGTAATGCTTAGCGACTGCCTTCATTCTAGAGAAAGGAAAAGCATTTTGCTTCTACTTTATCACGGTAGTGCGTCGTAAAGAGTAGCACCCAAACTAGAAAATGCAAATACGAATGATACTGGCTTCAGAAAAGGTGGTGCTCTGGAAAAGTTCAATGGTGGGAGATAGTCCTAAAGCTACACAAAGTCTGTCCAGAAATTCAGTATGGACCGCTTTTTCATGCGAGACGGGCTTGAGTGAGTAAAATTGGTAATTTCTATGACTTGGTAAGGGTAAAAGTAATTATTTAACGTCGCACTGGAGCAACATACAGGATCTTGGTGACCGTCCGGGATCAATCCTCTAGGGCAGGGGTATAAAACTGGCGGCCCCCGAGGTAACTTTTTGTGGCCCACGATGCTCTGAAATAAAATGAAAACAGGACAATATATTACGAAGAAAATAGCATTTAGATGAGATCGAGGCAATACCGTACACACAATTTTAATTAATTGATTTCCAGAATGATTCGGTTTTAAAAGACAAATATCGAGAAGTAGGAATTCCCAAAATATATTCTTATTTAGGTGAAAAATACCCGGAAATTAAAAAGTTTGCTGCACACATTTTATGCTATTTTGGGAGTACGTACTTGTGTGAGAAACTATTTTCGTCCATGAAATTAAATAAAACGGCCTACAGATCAAGATTAGCTGATAAACATCTATCTGCCATCATGAAGATTGTCTGTTCTCAGTCTTTGAATCCAGATATTGGAAAACTCTAATAGGAGGAAAGCACAGGCAAGTTTCGGGTAAAAAATGTTAATTTTAGGTTTATAAATACATTAAATTAAATAAACGTTTAAATAAAAGTAAATTCACTTAATTACATAATGTGTTTTAATTATCCTATCCCTATTCCTGAATCCTCACTTCAAAATATAATTTTAAGAAAATTTGTAAATGGGATGTGGTCCGCGTGAATCTTACCAGTTGCATTAAGTGGCCCGTGCTTTAATTGAGTTTGACACCCCTGCTCTAGGGAACGATCGATACCCAACGTTTGCTATTTCGCTCTACTCTTCCAAAGGGGGTTGGTGAACATTAAATCTGTCGTGACCTCAAATGTCCTTACTTTGGCGTGGAAGTTTGAATAGTGGGGTACCAGACCAGCTTAGGTATTTCCTCGTCATCTGACCATGGGTCAAAATTACCTGGTGTTGTCATCGGGACTTTGCCTTTGGGATGATCCCGGACCGTCGCCAATAGTTGTGTGGCGCGACGTTATTTAAATGCCCACCTACCAAATGGGGAAAAAAGATCACTCGAGTAGATTGGGCCCATGAAGCCCGTACACACCTGAAGATGTGTCCCTTAGGGCGACAACCACCAAGAGGATTAATAAAGCAAAAACTAGTAAAATAGTACACAGATTGAACGTTCACCAGTCCCGTGTAGATGACGATCTGTGGTTGGACCGAGTTTCGAAACCTTTTGGTTGCTAATCAGTTACTCTACCTTCCCGGCTACCTTTTGAAAATGGAAAAAATCACGTTGAGGTATTTTTAGCACAGACGTAAGCTTTCTTGATAATGGTTTGACGAAGTCGCACTTCACTATCAATGATCCATTTTTAGCCTTTACTATAGATGCTTTGATTGTATCCAAGAAGAGATTCATAAGTAAGCCTGCAATGGTTTATTTTCTATTTGTAATTCCGTCCGACCTCAAATGTCCTCACTTTGGCGTGGTGTGGAAGCTTGGAGGGTGAGGTGCCAGATCAGGTTCTTACCTCGTCATCTGACCGTGGTTCAAAATTACGTGGTGTAATTTTGAACCTTGGGGATTCATCCCCGGACCATCGCCCATAGCCCGCTGTATTGCTCCAGTGCGATGTTAATTAATTACCGTTACCATCTATTTTTTATTCACACATGGAATTACAAAATATTTACTGATGTCTTTGATTTGGTCATACCACCCAATTTTTCTTAGTATGAGGTAGAGAATTGAGAACAACAGAGAATTATAATTAGCCTCATACATATATTTTTAACACATTTAGATATTTTATTTTCAAACATTCGCTTAGTATGCTACCAAACCATATGGCTTATATTAAAGCTAGAACTTTAGTTTGATTTTATTAATTATGTCAATCATGGGGGCCGCGGAAGCCTAGTTGGAAGAGCATGCGAGTTCGAAACTCGTTCCAGCCAAACAGCATCGTGTACATCGGGGCTGGTACACATTAAAATCTGTCGTGGCCTTACATGTCCTCACGATGGCGTGGTTTGCCAGCTCAGGTGTTCTCGTCATCTGACCGTGTTTCCTAATTACGAAGCTTTGTCCTTGAATCTTTCCCTTCGTGATTGATTCCAGACAGTCGCCAATAGCCCGTTGTGTTGCTTCAGTGCGACGTTAATCAACTACCTACCCATGTGAATCATAAAAAATAGTTACTTCCTTTTCAATTAAAATGTTTATTATTCATTTTGACCAGCCTTGACATGGTTAGTTTTCGTTCAAATGGACTTAGCGTAATTCAACCATCTCTTTTAGTATTCTCGAATGGTTCCTTCATTTCAAAATGAAAAGAAACATTTTTGCTTATTGTTTTTTGCGCATTAAGAGTGCGTTGTTAATTAGGAAAAAAACCCACCGTAGAACACTGTTTCCATAAGATCAATTCCTGCTAAAAAATTAGATGAAAAACTGTAGCGCGAGACTCACATGAGTTCCAAATTTCAAAGCTAAAATCATTTGAAATGAATGCATAAGAGAATCAGAGACAGCGTTAACATTAAACGTACAGCAGTTTAAACATAATTTAGATTTAAAAAAGTATAAGTAATTAGACCATACTGAAAAATATGTTTCATACTTTCTTTTATTAAAATTTAGGTAACAAACATTCGATAACTATGATCAAGTCATTGTAACAGTGTACAATTCACCATCTACAATATATGACAGGACAAAAATTTTCGAATTAGGTTTATAATGTCAAGTAATTAAAAAGTGCTTATATTAAAATCCTTAAGCAAATTTAAGGATATTAAAAATTTAAAAAGAATAGATGTGCCTAAATCGGGTTGTTCAGTGAACAAAACAAATGAAAACGTGTAAGATTATGGACAATACAGTTCAACTAGAAAGATTGCAGAAGTCAAAATTATGCTGCAAGCGCTATAAGCACTAAAATTAGAAAATTGTGAAAACATTAAAGTAAAAATTAAATGTGATAAGACCATTCGCGAGCAGTCACGTTTGCAAAATGTTATGATGTGTTTATTAAATGAACGATGTAATGACAATGACAAGGTAGAAACAAGTACAGGGTTAGCATAAATGAATGACCGGATTTTAAACATTTACATTTTCAAAACACATAATATAATAAGTGATACACGAAAAATGAAGAAAAACATTCCAAGTTGTTTTCAACATCGCTCAATAGATGGCAGCACCCCCTACAACGCGATTATTTAAATTGAAAATGTCGACAATGACAGAGAAAAGTTTTTGTGTATTAGAATATACAAGGGTTTCTTTCGTAATTTCTGTGCAGCGTGCATTTAGAAATCGCTACGCAAAGGAAGCACCAAGCCACAAAAACATTTTAAGGTGGTATAGGCAATTTAGATATACAGGTTGCTTGTGCAAAAAGAAAAGTGTTGGCCGACCAAGCGTCTCGGAAGAAACTGGTTAGGGTGAGGCAGTTATTTTCGAAGTTCACTGAAGTCGACAGTAGCTGGTGCCCGTGAACTTGGAATTCCACAGCAAACGGTATGGAACAATTTACGAAAACGATTGCAATTCAAGCCCTATCACTTACAATTTCGGCAAAATTTAAAACCGGAAGATAAAATCGACTTTTGCAATCGCATGCAAGAAGCATTGGAATGTGAAGATTTCGCCAATAAACTGATATTCACAAACGAAGCAACTTTCCATTTATCAGGAAGAGTTAATCGTCACAATGTTAGAGTACGGGACAGTACGACGCCTCCCCATGAAATTGTGCAGTTGTCGGTTTGTCGTGTTACGAATGGTTTACACATCGAACATTAAATGAAAAAAAAAAACTTGGAATGTTTTTCTTTATTTTCAAGTATCACTGATTACGTGTTTTGAAAATATAAATGTTTAAAATCCGGTCATTCATTTATGCTAACCTTATATAATGAGCACGGCTACAACAAAGTAATGTTATTAAAATGAGCGAAGTAAATGAGTAGGTAAAAAACATTGAAATTCTCTTCTTATAGTTGACAAACTGTTATTTATGGTTGACAAACTGTTGTTTTATGGTTGAAAATTGTTGTTTTATGCTTGGTTTATACTTGACAAAGTGTTATATGCTTGATAAACTGTCTTTATGCTTGAAAATGTTGTCTTTATGCTTGAAAATGTTGTCTTATGCTTGAAAACTGTTGTTTTATGCTTGAAACTTATTTTATGCCTGATGAATTGCAAACATGATCAAATCAATTTCTGAAAATGAGTACTATTTACAAATATGGCCTTAGGCAATCATTGGAGTGGTTTTTAAATCTGAAAGTAAGGAACATATAACATCACGTTTTATCTGTAGTGGATCGTTTATTCAATTTTTTTATTTACCAAGTTCAGTTCTCGTGGTAAACATGGTCAAAAATGTAATACAAAATAATATAAAAATACTCGACATCATTCTTTAGTAAACATGGACAAAACATTTTGTCATAGGCTATCATTGGATTAGTTCAATATGGAAGTAACATATGTGAAACCACATTTATTTGTAGTGTTTCATTTACTCAAATTTTATTTTTTGTTTTCAATTCTAGAGTCCATTTCTCTTCAAGACGAAAGTTTCAAATTACTATTCTTTTGCAAATCGTAAACGCAAGATCCAAAACTAATTAATCTTTTAATTTTACTTTAGTTCCCATGGTAAACATCGTAAAAAATGTAATATAAAATACTAAGCCTCATTCTTTAGTGAACATGGCCGTAAACATTTTGTCGCAGGCAATCATTGAACTACTTTTCAATCTGTAAGTACAGAACATATGAAACCCATTTAATTTGCAGTGTTTCATTTACTCTATGTTTATTAATTTAAATATAGAGTCCATTTCTCCCTTCCAGACGAAACTGCCGAATTAGTATTCTTCTACAAATCGCAAACCCATGATCCAAAAAGTACTTTAACATTTTAATTGCCTAGTTTAGTTCTCATCAGAATTCAGCAACGTAAACAATTCACCCATATTTTATTTCTTGCTTTCAAAAGTCAAGTCGCTTTGCAAGGGATTCACGTCTACTTGTTAAATCAACAATTGGTGAACAATACATTTCTTTTCAAAACTTTTTTTCCTTCTGTTTTCCCATACGAATTCGCGCCATCAATTCCACAGGATGTTGTCAATTGAGTTGTCCCAATAGCTTTGATTGTGATTGAATTACGTAGCTTCTTTGATCTTGGTGGTTGTCTCGACGGGAGCATCCCTTCATTAGAAAAATGAACCAGATCTTGATGGACGAGATATCTCGTCATTAGAAAAAACTTATGAGATCTTGGTTTCGTCATCATAAAAAATGGCGAGATGTGCCGTCATTTGAAAAATTAGTCAGATCTTGATGGACAAAATATGTCGTCGAAACAACTTTGAGAGTCGATAACATCTGAAGTAACCAGAGTTCTCTGATCACGAAATGGTTTCAGAGCATTGGCATCCTGGCTTATGCTAAACATCAACTCGAAGAAGCCACTGTGCTGAATCTATTTACGTTTCTGGTCCACATCATGTCTTCTTAGGAAGATTCAGACACTTTTCTCAGACCCCATTCATCGTTTTTTTAGGTAGGTAGTTAATAACCGTTGCACTGGACAAACACAACGGGCTATCCGGGATGGTCCGAGATCCAACCTGAAGGGAAAGATCCTAGGACAACACAACATAATTTTGAACAATGGTCAGAGGACGAGATCACACCCACGTCGACGAGAGAGAGGGCATCCCACTCTCAATCCTCCGCACCACGCCAACGTGAGGAGATTTGAGGCCACGACAGATTTAACGTGCACCAGCCCCCGTGCACATGACGGTATTTGGTTGGATTCGAACTCGAAACCCACCGTTTGCTAATACGTTGTTCTTTCAACCGGGCTTCCGCGGCCCATTTCTGTGGAGAAACAATAAGCATATAAATAAAACAAAATTTTGCCTAACTTTCCCAAATGTTTGATGAATAAGAAATACATCTGTTATAGTGTTACTAGTATAGTTTGCATAGATAGTTTACATTCTAGACGTAAACAAGTAAATATCAAAAGATTTTCATTGCAATTATTCAGTTTTGTATGTTTAGAGAAACGAGGTAGCCCAGTTCGATGAGTAACGGATTACTAGCACCTGTAGGGTTGTGAGTTCGAAACTCGGTTCAACTAAAGACAGTCATGTACGCGGAATGCTAGTGCCCCCTAAATCTGTCGTGACCTCAAATGCCTTCACGTTGATCTGGAGTGTGGGGAGTCGGCTAAGTTGTCGAACTCGTCATCTGGTACAAAATGACGACATGTTGTCCTCGGATTTTTGTCTTCGGGATTCATCCCGGACTGGTTCCAATAGCCCGTTATGTTGCTCCAGTGTGACGTTAATTTTTTTACCTACGTTTAGAAGAGCAATCAGGCACTTCCCCACGTGATCTGTTTGTGTAGGGAATTCTGCAACATTTCCTACACATATTGATCTTCCTCTGTATGAAGTTAACAAAAACATACGAAAGTGAAGTTTTCCTTATAACGAAATGAAAGTAGCATGAGATGAAGGATGGGGCAGGATTTCGAACAAAATCACGTCATTTCACAAAACGAGAGGCTTCTTTTTATTAAAATATCTCGAGTACGTATTTTATATTTTTAATTAATGTTCCATTAGTGCAACACAATGGGCTATTGGCGACGGTCAAACCCAAAGAGAAAGATCCGATGTAATTTTGAACCACGGTCAGATGATGAGGTCACACCTGCGCTGGCACCCATTCTCCAAACTTCCACACCATGCCGATGTTGGAACTTTTGAGCCACGCAGATTTAACGTGCATCAGCCCCCGTGTACACGACGGTCTATGGCTGGATTGAGTCTCAAACTCGGTACCCTCCGGTTGCTAATCCGTTTGTCTTCCAACTAAAGTTTCATGTGTGTTTTTCCTTTTTGTTTATGAATTATTGCATGAGTTTTTAAATCTCGCCTAATTCATGTTGATTTTTAAATTTGTAATGGCAAAATAACAACCGCATTTCTTTCTATAATTCTTACACAAGGTAGAATGAATTTTTGATTTTGTAGTAACGCGTTTGCTGAATAAAGTGGGTGCAACAGGTATGACTTGTTTTGTGTTGTACAGAGGCTATTCGGACATTTTTTGAACGATTTGGATGAGCTGTAAAAAATTGTATGCTACGAAAGAATTTTATTTTCGCAGAAGTTAAATAGCTAAAGTATAATTTATCGTCTAATAACTCAGAGTTTTATTTACTTTCAAAGTGGCGCTTTTAAATAAGCAATGGATGGAAGGCTGTTTCCGCTCTTTCCGAACAGAATTATGATTATTCAATTATTCAAAAACGCTGTAAAAGTCATGGTTTTTCGATATCTAAAGGTACGATAAGCAATATTATTAATGAGAAAGGAAAAAAAGGTAAAAGTGGAAAAATACTTCCAAAAAAGAAAAAAATTCTGACAGTATTTGTAAGGTAAGATCCTTAATTTTAAAAGAGAATCCGCCAAGTCAAAGGACTATAGCAAAGTGAACGCGAGAACTTTCTTTAAGAGATTTATGATTGTTGCCGGTTTTGCATATAATGGAAAATTAAAAGTAAAAAGAGGGGGAAAATTTAAAAATCAACTCCCACATATTATCAAGACCCTATTTAATCCCCACTATTCAAAAAAGAAATACCATATCTTTACTCACAGTGCCAACAATCAGTAGAACTGCATCAGGGTAAAGCAAGCACATCTAAATCGACTATTAAACTCTTGGAAAAAATGGAACAAGAAACTGGTATCAAGACAATAACCTTTACTGATATTCCTGCTAAATCTCCAGATGTTTTACCCATGGACTTTTGAGCTTTTGGACTTTTAAAAAGGGCATTATCGAAACGTCGACCGAAAACCATTCAAGGACTTTGGAGCAAGAATGGGACAAAATACCACTGTTGATACTACAAAAGTCATTATTATCATGGAAATGAAGGTGTAGAAAGATAGTCAACAATGAGGGCTATAAAATGGAGCATTTAAAACAGAAAAATTTCATGTCAAAAATTGAGCTTCAGTCCATTAAAATCGTTCAAAAAATGTCCGAACAGCCTCTGCATACCGTCAAGTAGTCATTTCATCCATAGGTTTTGGTCTAAGTAGTCCCCATTAGCGGCGCATTGGAGCTACACAACGGACTATTGGCAAGTGACCGGGATCAATCCCAAAGGGAAATATCCTCAGACAATACCTCGTCATTGTGAACCACTGTTAGATGTCGATGTCAACACCAGAGCTGTCATCCCCACTCTCCAAACTTCCACACCACGCAAATGTGAAGACATTGGAGGCCACGACAGATTTAACGTGAACCAGCCCCCACGTACACGAAGGTCTTTGGTTGGATCGAGTTTCGAACTCGCAACCCTCCGCTACTCTTCCAACCTGTCTGCCCCGGCCCCCTCATTTTTCAGAGAATGACAGTGAAGTGACAAATCAAGGAGATACATGTTATTAAATTAAATTAAACGTATTTTCTTTCAAGTCCGTTAGATGGTAGCCGGTACGTGTGTAGCTTCAACGTTTTAAAGCTATAAAAACTGCTCTAGGAAAGCGGTAAATTCGAAAACAGACACACATGAATGTTTATTTTCAGTCCTTGGGCATTTGCAACACTCAGGCAGTGCAAACGTCGTACCTTTATTAATGTAGAATTGTGAGTCTTCAATTTTGCAGAACTCAAATTTTAAATTCTTGCGTGTCTGATAGATGGCAGCACATACGTTTATAGCTTTTGATTTGAGAAATTTCTTTGACGTAATTAAAATCTCGGTTTCACAAGAATCGATTTTCCTTTGTTCGAAGCACGTATTTACTCGAGTAAATATGGTTATGAAAATCAATGAGTTCCAGAAGTTTTTTAGGAACGACGTGGCACATGAACTTCATAATTTTACAAGGAATCTCCAAGATCTGTTTTGATATATAACTGAAAATTTAAAGCAGCCCAAAACATTTGAACTGGTAATTTGAAAGCTTATTATAGACTTGACGACGTTCGATGAAAGAACGCAAACATTTTCAGGAATTGTGAACAAATAATTGAAATTTGGACAATAAATTTGGGAGAAGGGAAAAACTTGGGAAAAAAAACCAAGTGGCTATGACAAAATAAAACGATGTTTCAAATTAGGAATTCTAAATAACAAAATTCAATAATTATTCAATAGTTAAATGGATAATTCTCTAGCAGTTAGCCTCTGAAAATACTGGCGCATCAAGATCTGTCATCCCCAATTAATACATTCTTCATCGTAGTTCAATAAAAATAAACAAAACTATAATTTTTAATTCATATACTTTTATACACATCTGCTCTGTTAAAAATATTTTCGCTTTGCTTTCTTTAGCCTACTTTTTACTATATCGCCATATCGTGCTGACTCAATGTTGGATGACTCCCCAAAATTACATTAACATGGCCTTTATTCAAAATTGAAAAATGAGCAGTGATGCTGACTTTAAGTTGAAAAATAAAATTGCACTTAAATTAATAAATGATTAGAACTACTAAAAACTCGACGGCAAAGAATTTTAAATTTTGTAGTTGACTCTAAATCTTCGAATATCGCTACAATTGATTGGATGGTGCTGAAACCACCTCCTGAATCGCAATCATATTTAACACCATTCATATTCTAAAAAAATAATTCAAATACAATCAAGAAAGTTAGAAAAAAATCCGCCTGAGAAAAACAATCACACTATATTGAAACTAAAACTGAATAACTGCAATCTAAATTTAAAACAGATACGTCGCCATCTATTGACAAACATAATAACTAGTGATCCTGAAGAGAAACGCTTCCCATAACTAGGTAGGTAGTTAATTAACGTCGCACTTTAGCAACACAACGAGCTATTGACGAAGGAACGGGGGGTATTTCAATTAACGTCACACTGGAGCAACACAACGGGCCATTGGTGACGGTCCGGGATCAATCCCAAAGGGAAAGATCCATGTCATTTTGAACCACGGCCAGATGACGGGAACAACACCTGAGTTGGCACCCCACTCTCCAAACTTCCACACCACGCCAACGTGAGGACATTGGAGACCACGACAGATTTAACATGCACCATCCCCCACGTATACGTCTCTTCCCCATTTTTCCTATCGAAGCTAATATTCACTAAAGATAATATGCGCAGTGGTTCTCTTGTGCAAGTCTATCATTCTCTCTTTATTTTTCCTCTTTGTAAAAGACTGCATTGAGCTCTAAGACAGTGATTGCATCATTCAGAGTTGCGATCTTTGTTTGGATCGAGTTTCGAATTGGATCCAAACCCTCCAGTTGCAAATCCACTTCTCTGCCAACCGGGATACCTCGCCTCCAAAAAATCAGATTGAAACATATCACGGTGAGAAAGTCATAAATAAAATGGAATTAAAGCATTATAAAAATTATATTTCCGCTATGGTTCTAAGAAAATAGGATAAGAACCATATCCTATCCTGTATGTAAAACCATATTCTAGGGTATGGTTCTGTGAAAATAGGATAAGGGGACCTTATCGTATATTATAGAAAATAATATTTAGATTCTAAGAAACTATTAGTTATGCACCTATTAATCATATTATTTTGAATTGATAAAATAACGTGAGACTGGGGATGTTTTCAGTCAGCATTGGGTACTTTATCATAGAACGAATTTTAAACTTGTGACCGAGTTGTGTTTAGGAAGCACGAGTTCAGGTTTAAATACAAACCACATTTATTTCAGACACCTACACGATCACAAATATTTACAAAATGTACAATAAGAAACTAAGTGTAAATTTACAAAAGGGGGATCTCGGGGGACAACATCCTACTGTCATGAGTTCTCGCTGTCAAATGAATAGTTACGTTTTATGCACCGCGAGGGGGCGCTCTGCACTTGCGGATATTCGCTACACTCCCCCTCTGGTTCCGGGAAATCGTCCTCGAGGAGGAACCAGCAGAGTCTCAGTTTTTGGTCTACCTCGTTTTCTAAGTGGCATTACCGGAGCACTATCATTGTTCTCGCACAGACGGAGTGCAGAGGTATGGTATTGTCCAAGAATTTCACCAGGATTGTCCGGATGGGCAACTTCGTAAGTCGTAGAAGAACGCTGAGTTACAACTATGTACGGTCCGTCTCTCTTGGGCATGAATTTGGCTGTCTTTTTATGAGCAGCGCTGCTGAGGGGATGGAGGGTTACCCAGACTTTATCGCCTGGTTGATACTGAGGAGCTCTACGACGTCTTTTATCTGCATACACCTTCCTATCATCCTGTTTCGTTTCAATTCTTTCACGAATCTCAGCAGAAATGTTTGCTAATCTTCTCAAATAAGGAGTTATTTCCGGTACAAAATTGTCATTATCTACGATGGCTCGGAAGTCGTTTGTAACATCATCTATGGTTCTCATTTCCCGTCCAAATTGCAGGAAAGAAGCAGTTTTACCTGTGGTGTCACACTTTGCACTATTCAATGCGAAACGGATAGCAGGAAGTTTATCCTCCCACTCATCGTGTCGATCTTGAACCAAGATGGCAATTCGAGGCTTCAAGTCGCGATTTTTCCTCTCTACGGGGTTGGCCTGGGGGTGATATACAGGGGTTATATCTTGATTAATTTTCAGTAAGAAGCAGAGTTATTGCATAACTGAACTCACAAATTGGGTGCCTTGGTCACTGATTAATCTTCTGGGCAAACCATATCGCAATACGACTTCTTCCATCAATGTTACGGCACACTCTCTGGCGGTGGCCTGGGTGAGAGCGAACAACTCAACCCATCTCGTACAACAATCTTCTACAATAAATATCCATCTCTTGCCATTTGAGCTTTCGGGTAAAGGTCCAAACAGATCAATGGAAAGGGTCTCATAACGTTGAGAATACACTGGTGTTCTTAACAGTCCAGCTGGCTTTTGATTTGAGGGCTTGTACCGATTACATTCTGCACAATGTTTTACATAGTTACTTACGTAGGAACGCATTCCGGTCCAGTAGTACCTTTTTGAGATTCTGTCAAAGGTTCCATCGGCTCCATAATGTCCAGCGTTCGGAGCATCATGGTGAATTTTCAAAATTTCTTGTCTTTCGTGAGTTGGTACAACTAATTGGGCCTCTTCGGTATCTGAAGTAGGAGAATAACGGAATAACATTCCCTGATTCATGATGAATCCTCTTTCTGTCCAATTAGCAAAATTTACTCCTTTTTCAGAGTCTTCGAAACACTCAATGATCTTCCTCAGCTCATCATCCTTTAATTGTTCTTCTCGAATCTCTTTTGGTGAGCGTGTGGGAAAGTCCACTAAGACAGTAAGAACTTCACAACTTGCATTTATTTTCTTGTTCACAAGTAGGTCGTGACAGCATATCTGCTATATAATTGCATCTTCCTGGGATATATTCAATCTTGAGATTAAAAGCTTGCAACTGAAGAGCCCATCGGGCCAATCGTCCTGATGGTGTCTTTAAGCTCATTAACCATCTAAGTGGTTGGTGGTCGGATGCCACGATGATTTCACTTCCTTCGACATAACCACGGAATTTTTGAAGGGCCCAGACCACAGCAAGAGCTTCCCTCTCTGTTGTCGAATAGTTCCTCTCTGCAGAACTCAGTAGACGGCTGGCATATTCAACTGGATGTTCGTCAGATCCATGTTTCTGTAAGAGGCATGCCCCCAGGGCGTAATTACTAGCATCAGTACGTATACTAAAAGGTCTCATCTGCTTGTTTCAGGATAGGCGGAGATACCAGACTATGTTTTAAAGCTTCAAAGGCTTTTTGTTGCTCTTCATCCCACTTCCATGTCGCAGTTTTTTTTGTAAGGGATGTCAGCGGTCTAGCAATTTCTGAGAAATTTGGTATGAATTTGCGATACCAAGAGCAGGTTTGAATAAATGATTGGAGTTGCTTGAGGTTTCTAGGACTTGGCATTTCTGTTATAGCTGATATCTTGTCTGGATCAGTCTCAATACCTCTTGGAGTTATCCAAAGTCCCAGGTACTTGACTTTTGTGCATGCAAATTTGCATTTTTCCCTATTGGCGGTTAATTTGAATTTGTCGAGTCTATCCAATACAGCTTTCAAATCTTTAAGATGCTGATCAAATGTCGGTGACAAGACAATCAAATCATCTAAGTAAACCAGTAAATTAACTGAAGGGAGACCATTACGGAACTGATCCATGAGTCGTTGGAATGTTGCGGGTGCATTCCTTAATCCAAACGGCATGCGCTTAAAACGATATGTACCAAAGGAGCAGACGAAAGCAGTCTTGTCTCGGTCAGAGGGATTGACGTCAACTTGATGATACCCAGATTTCAGATCTATAGTAGACATATACTGGCTTGACTTGGCGTCGTGCATTAAATCGTCCATTCTAGGAAGCGGGTAAGTATCCGGTACTGTTATAGCATTTAATTTCCGATAGTCCACACATAACCTTACCGATCCATTCGGTTTAGGTATTAAGACAACAGGTGCGGCATATGGGGACTCGCACTCCTCAATGATGTCTTTCTCTAAAAGGTCGTCGATTTCTCTCTTCAAGACTTCTTTCTTCGAAGGTGGTAATCTATATGGTGGGGTTGACACGGGAAGGTGATCACCGGTATCTATGTGATGTTTCATGTATGGAGTAGCTTCTCCCCCTAGACGGAAAATTCTATCATCTCCTCTCAACAGGGCGTTGAGTTGTATTCTTTGTTCAGGGGTCAAACTTTCTCCTTCATTTTCCCGTAAGTCACACGAATTTCGCACCATGCTACTTTCTGGTTGAGGACTGCTTGCATCTTCTCCAAACGGATGATGAGGGTCATCATAGAAGTGCCATCTTCTGTTTCGGAGGTCTATTCCGGCCTTTTCTAAGAAGTCAAATCCAAGTAGGGTTCTATTTCATTTGGATTCTGGCAATATTACAAACGTTGTGGGAACATTTCGTCCTTCTATATTCACCATTAAGTCGGCGATAAAGGATTTAGTAGTTGAAAGCTGACCATCAGCCAAAAACATAGTGACAGTCTTGCTTGTCATCGGGACTTGTTTATCTCTAAACAGCTGATAGAGTCGTTCACCAGCTACAGTACAGCTTGCACCAGTATCAGCACAAACACGTGCTTTTTGACCGCAGATAGTTATGTCTACATACGTGATGGATGCTGGGCAATTTACATGCATGCTATACATTTTCAGACTATTGGCTTGTAATTCAGGCTTCGTCAACGAGGGCGAACATATTGGACATTTGGATTTAACAAAACCAGGTTTTCCACACCCAAAACATGTTAAAGTTTGTGACCTTTCGGTCTTTTGAGGCTTAGATTTATCTTCTCGATTCGTTCTTGAGTAGTTGAAAGTTCTATTTCGATTCGGTGGGTCATCTGCAAAAGTGTTAATCTGGTTTCTCCATTTAGGTAGTCGTGTCTTTTCAGATGGTTTGTCCCTCTTTGTACTGTTTGCGCAAATGGTTCTAACATTTTCGTATTCGTCTAATTTCTCAGCGAGTTCCTCGGGAGAGATCAACTCACTCCATTCGTCTAGGAAATGTTGCTTATATTCAGGAGGACATTTCTTCTTCATTTGATCGGCTATCATCAAATTTTTAAGTTCTTTAAATTGAGTTACATTTGATTCCTTTAACCAATTCTCAAAATAGCTTTGTATCTCAAAGAAAAAGTCCCTCCACGTTATATCTGTAGTTTTCTTGTGGGTCACGAAAAGCTGCCTAAATTTTTCAGCTGTCAAGTGGAAACGCTTTAACAATAGCTTTTTAACGTGTTCATAATTTTTGGCATTTTCTTCCGTTTCTCTAGCGACTAAATTAGCAATATTAGGTGGAATTGCACTAATGAGATATGCAACCCAGAAATCTTCAGGTACATTAAATAGTTTAAGCTGCCTTTCAAATAAAACAATAAAGAGAGCGATATCTCCATCTTCAGGATTAAAGGATGGTAGAAGCTTTTGTATTTCAACTTTAGGATTTGAATCCTTATGTATATCTCCATTACCCCCAGCAGCCTGCGGAATAGCAGACTGTAGCCTAAGTTTTTCCAATTCAATTGTCTCTAACGCTAACCTTTGTTCTGATTCTTCACGTCGTTTTCTTTCTTCGTCTAAACGAGTACTAATGATCGTTGCTAAGAGTTCTTTACAAAAATCTTCTTCATAGTCTTTGCTATCAGTTATTAATTTTTTTATCTGAATTATTTTGAGTGTATCATTTAATTCTACCCCTATTTCAGTTCCTAACTTAATAAGGTCTTCTTTTCTAGCTCTAGCTAAATACATGTTTAACAGAAAGAAATAAAATATTGCAACATACGCAGATTCTAAAAATAGCAGCAAAAGAAAAATATAAACAGACAAGTTGGCGGCGGGAAAGGAAGAACCACACCTGCGGGTCATGTGACCGACAACACTCTTTTCTTTTAAGTAATGAAATAATCTTTATAAAAATTCAGTTTTCATCAATTCTAACGTTAAATGAAAATAATATCATGCTAAGAATGACACTACAATATCAATAATAAATGATATACTAAAGAATACAATTTTAAGAACATTCATGAAATCAAAACACTGAGATTTTACTACCAAATCAGAAGTAGCAAATATGAATACTTTATACATAAACAAATGCTTTTAAAACACACATTATATTCAAATGAATTAATATATTTTCAAAAGAAATATTTAAGTATGTCTGGGTGACATTTCTTTATGCAAGGAGTGCATTAACTAACTCAATTAGAAATTATTCAAACGAATTGGAATTAATATCTTTTTAGATATATATAAGTATGTCAGGTTGACAAAATAACCACATAGGAAAAGAACACTTCATCAGAAATTATCCAAATTAAATATAAATATTTAACGTACTTGTAATCAGGTCGATTACTAATTTTAGCTTTACCACAAAAACATTTGATATCAGAACACCTTCAAAATTAAAAGTAAACTTATCTGTAAATAATTCCATATCTTGGTGATATGTGGATCCTTTCTGATGACGTGCCGTTCCTTTTCTGGAAAATGCTTACTACTTTCCTGAAAAGTAATTCGAGCTGCCAGCGAGACTCAGGTCAGTTCGGGCCACAAGATTGGGCGCCATTTATTTGTGACCGAGTTGTGTTTAGGAAGCACGAGTTCAGGTTTAAATACAAACCACATTTATTTCAGACACCTACACGATCACAAATATTTACAAAATGTACAATAAGAAACTAAGTGTAAATTTACAAAAGGGGGATCTCGGGGGACAACATCCTACTGTCATGAGTTCTCGCTGTCAACTGAATAGTTACGTTTTATGCACCGCGAGGGGGCGCTCTGCACTTGCGGATATTCGCTACAAACTTAAATAATTTAATAGTGTCGATTAAATAGTGTGTATGTTACTTTGGAAGACCGATATCTGGCAAATGTCGATATTCTCCGGTGAATGTCAGCATTCACATAGTCGCTTGGTGCATGTCCGAAATATTTGCTAAGTATCATTATTTCTCACTTACACCGGCAAATGTCGACATTCAGCATGCACTGATGGGGAATGTTGAATAAAAATATTTTTGTTACGTTAAGACAAAAATGCAACTTTTTAAATAATACTTTATTATTAAAACATGATGTATGTAAAAACTTAAGTAACAACACATGTAAATAAACTGTTGAACCTAAAACGAACAGTACATTCCAAATGAGAAAAGAAAATAATACCAGTAATAAACTTACACATAAATTGTGTGTGATTAACGTTTCTAAATCACGTTATACAATCTGATTTATAGCAACAACTCAAACTGAAGGCGGAGAGGCCTCTCTGGCTGTGACTTCTCATTTCGACCCCCACCAGAACTTATCTGTGCTTGTCGACATACACCGGCGATGGTCCGAATGTATAAGAATATAACCAAATATTCGGTCTTTTATCGACTATTTGGTATGTGTGTGTCGACATTCACCGGAGAATATTGACATTCTCTAATTTCGGTCTTTCACGGGTAACATATACACTCAATTTTACAAAATGTGTCTAATGAATATTTGAGATAATGTGTACTTTTAATTATTTAATGATTAAATTCATACTACTCTTCACATACTTCGTAGAGTTCCATGCGTTTGCTTTTTTATCTTGATTAATCAGAATCTTTGCACTTCCATAAACATGATTGCTTTGCATTCAAACTAAAGTTTTAAGCATTAAACTTTTACCAACGCGAAAATTCTGTGTGATGGAATAAATTTTGATAAGCATGTATGTCACTGTGCTATTCTTTCGTAAAAACGATACACTACTGTTTGCCTAAAAATGTGCTTAAGTGAAAAATTGCTGCAGCTATTCGAGAGCTATGTAAACAGATACTTTAAATTGTGACCTCTTCACGAATGCATATTATAAATGCATTTACCTCCTTTTGGTGTAGCGGAACAAGATTTTTAATGACTAAGGTAAACAGAAACGTAAATTCCATTCCGCTTCAAACATGTTTTCCTTCCTCTAATACAGTGGTCGCAAAGTGGTGGATATCGACAACCAGGGGTCGATATAACGTTGTTAGAGGTCGATAGAAAAATATGACATCATTATACTGTTAATATTTAAATCGGTTAACTTGGATCACCTCCATCCTGAATGACAACGCAATTAAGAGTGAAAATAGAATTTCATGGCCGATTTAAGGCTGAAACTAATTTTGAACTCTACATTGCTAATCTTGTCAAGAATCACGACGCACACCCTTCACATTGACAAAGCTAGTAAATTGCACACTAAGTTAATAAAAGTCTTGTTTTCATATATATGAGGAAGATTGTATCATTGTTATTCTGTTATCTAAATTCAATTTTATATAATATCTATCCCTCCTATCCACTATGCAATGTTAAGAAGGACGTCCCAAACCCAAAACGTATCCCTTTGATGTTAAGCCAATATAATATATATTATGTTATAGATACAGTAATAACTGTAACTATAAAATAAACAATCTAAAAACTCACATAAGCGTCTTTTTGACTTGTCCTATTATATTGGGTCGGTGCGAATGAAATGTCCGGAAAACGACCATCACACTTCGATGGCGATAACAGAAAAATACAGTACCTGACCTACTCGAAATAATCTCCCTCTGAACTCTGACCTAATCGAAATTCAGAAATTGACACACTGTTGCCACTTGTCTGACAAGGCCATGATCCAGGAACGAAAAAAGTCTTGTGTCTGGGATGCGAAGAAGTCATCAACTGCACGGTGAACCTCCGTATCTTGGGTGAACCGTTTGCCAGACAGAAGGCGATCCAGGTGACGAAACGGATGAAAATCTGTAAGTGACGAGTCAGGGGAATAGGGGCATGAGGCATCGCTTCATAACCCAACTCACGTAGTATCAGCATCGTCCGTTGTGCGATATGATGACGGGCGTTATCTTGCAAGAGGAGAACGCCATGCCTGTTTACCAAAGCCGGTTGTTTCACCGTCATTTTCCGGTGCATCTGTCGTAATTCCTCACAATATCGATCTGAAGTGATGGTTTGGTCACTTGGCATGAAACTGCGATGAATTATTCCAGCTGTTGACCACCATACAAGAAGCATACCTTCCTGGGATGTAAGGGTGACTTGGGATGGCGTCCAGGAGGCCATCCCAAGCTGTTGCTCAACCATTGTGCAGATCGTTTCCGATTGTCATAAAGGACCCACTTCTCATCACAGGGTAACGATTCGTTGAAGTAGAGGTTCTCTTTCATTCCTGGAAAGGAGCGATGCAGAACGTCTCATCTTGTTGTCAATTGTCAATTCGTGAGGCACCCAAGAATCCATTTTTTTGACCTTACGCCAGACAGCGAACAATTGTAGTGTGGTGGACACCTAGCTGGGCCGCTATCTCACGACAGGTTTTCCGCTCTTCAGCTTCAACCTCACTTAGCAGAACATCGTCAGAAACTGCAACTTCTCGGTGACCACGTGGTTCGTTTTTAGGTCCATATCTCCACTTTGAAACTTCGCGAACCATCGCCGAATGGTTCGTTCATTGGCTGTATGCTCCCCAAATGCTGTGTTAATGTTTCGAGCAGAAACTGCTGCAGAATGTCTCAGTTTAAATTCGTAAAGGAAGATGACTCTCAAATCTGAGTTTTCCATATCGAATTTGGAATCACCTTACGCCCAAACAAATTGAATCTGGAATTTGTACTTCACACGCGTGATAGCTATTTATAGCAGCTCTGTGACGTAAGATGCCGGAAGCTTGTAGGTAATTACTTTTAGCTGTATGGGGGCATTCCCAAAGATATTTCTCATCGGACATTTCATTCGCACCGACCCAATAATTTAGTAAAATGGAAGGGGTCGATTTAAAGTCAAGAACCTCTTGAAGGGTCGACGGTCAAAGAAGTTTGGCAACCTCTTACTCTAAACGCTTATAACTTATCACTTTTGCTTACTTGGAAAAGTAATTTTTCCCACTTAATGAGTTATTTTCATTAAAATAATCGAAGTTCTCTTATAGGTAATAAAATACTACCGAGAACATTTCGCATTGATTTTTGTAGATGCGTTAAAGTTAAATCTATTCATAGATGTAGTTGAATCAATGAAAGACATATTTTTCTGACCTCTGGTGTTTAAATTTGAAATACGCACTCTGTAACGGTTGGTTGAGTTGAATTTTATGACACAAAGGGACAAACTTGAGTCAAACAAAGTCACAGATTCAGTAACAGTGACGTTGAATTGGTTGGTTTTATGGAGCAAGGGCCATATTTGCCCAAGCTGCGCCAAACAAGCCTATAATAGAGAATACCATACAATAGAATATACAGAATATATTAGGATGTTGCATGGAGGATGTCAATTACCTGTCTTTCGATAAAACAAAAGAAATATGTCATAAATTCTTCATTTCAATCTTTTGAATATATCAAAAGCCATGAATGCTTCATTTTAATAACGAAGCGAGTAACAAAATCATAATTACTTCGAACTCTGTACAGTAGAAATTAGGACACAGTTTTAATCCTTATATAGGAATAACTTGAAACATATTTACATAATGCTCCTGAAATACTATCTATGAAAAAACGTCCCCAAATTATAAAAGAATAACGTCTTGAATAAGTCTTTTTAGTTAAAAAGTTAGCAGATAGATGGCGACACGCTATTATACTCAGAGATTTCAAATTCAGTTTTAATTCATTCAGCTTTTTAAGTCATTAAACATTTTATTTTGCAAAGGCTATTCAAATTCAGTGGGAATACACAATACTCTACCAAATCAACTAATTGAGTCATATTGCATTTCAAAATTACAATTAAAAAGGAATGTCTCAATTCAAGTACAGATTTCTTTCTCGAATTATTATTAAAACATTGAATATTTGTTATATTTTTATAAGTATAAAATTATTTTTGTCTTTTGAATGAACAATGACAAGCATTTTCAAAATTAAATTTTTTAGACATGTACAGATACTGAATTTCTTTTTTAAAGTTAAATATAATGCCTCCTCCTCCTGCCCTCCCCTTCAAGACCTTGTAATATAAAATTCTTATTTTTTATGTCAAACAAAAAATGACAAGTTTTCGCTTTTTTCATGCGAAACAAATATTGATTTATTTCACTGCTCCCGTGTCTCAAAATTATTTAGATCACAAAATAAACATAAAATTGTTTGTTAATTCATGAAATAGGTTCATATGCCTTGTTCATAATTTTTAAATATGGCTTTTTAATTTCACATGCTGTGTCTTGTCACGTACAAAATAAACTTTTGAAGTTATCCGATTACTATAAAATTTGTAGACTGTTTATTTTGTATTAAAAGATCCGTATATAAAGTTTGATTCAAAAATATAAGTTACCCCTATTACATAAGCGGAAGGCATTACATAACACGCAGTCAAATTTTTTTTCAATTAGTAAATACTGATAGGTCTAATGCGCATTAATTCTCCATGTATTGTCAATATTTTAATTCATATAATAATTTTTATACATATAAATCCATTTTTCTTAACTACATTTGGTTAAGTGTATCACGCAATAGTAAAGCAAAACAAAAATTTGTACCAAAACACCTAAGATTTTCTAAATGAGTATAGGTAAAGCAACATTTAAAACGAAAATTTCTAAATTTGGAAGCATGATAAATTTCTCATTTGCACTTAGATATTCACTACATGATTATCCAAAAACAATTTCAGCTCAGCCTTTTTCTGGTGTTTGTGCCTTACAATTCAAACCTACCAAACCAGGGCGGTAGCCCTATTGGAACAGTAACATATTACAATGGCCTAAGCAGTAATACATACTTGTCTAGTAATTATGATCCCAATCAACGAATACTGTTATTTATTGTTTTCAAAGGGAAGATGATTTTCAGTAAAATTTTGGGGAACTGATTTAAAAACAGTTATAACTTATTTTTTTAAAATAACATGCATCTTGTACAAAATTATTTTATTTTCAATATTCTTAACTCCGATGGTGGTTGTCTGGAAGGGTTGTCTCATCATTAGCAAAACTGACCAGATCTTGATGGACGAAGTATGTCGTCATTAGAAGAAAACTGACCAGTTGATCCTATCATTGTAAAAATTAGGCAATACTTGAAGGAAGAGATATATTATGGAAACCACATGGAGGGTTAAACTTAATACAGAAAATTTTAATTAAAATCGATGAATTTTTCAATAAAAATAACTTGATTAAAATCGATGAATTTTTCAATAAAAATAACTTGATTAAAATCGATGAATTTTTCAATAAAAATAACTTGATTTAAATCGTGATTTAAATCACATCTGTCCCTTTCAATACCAAAAGTCATTCAGAAAGCTGAAATAGAAAACATGCCAATTGAGAACAAGAATAGTTACATAGAAAATGAGATTACCATTTTACAAAATTAAGTATTATAAATCACAACTATACTTAGATATTTTAAAAAGAAAAATCATACCAGCGCCTGCCAAGCATAAAATGAAGGAAACAATAGGAAAATTAATTTAACGAATGTGCAAAATGGAAATTAAAGTAATTGAAACAAAGCGTTAGTTCTTAAACAGAATATGTCAAATGACATATTAAATTTAATCAATAACCAAATGAAAAAGGATATTACGGTTGAATGAAAAATAAAATAAGAAAAGGTTTCATAATTCCAAATAAAGTAACACACAAATAAAATTAAAACGATTCAAATAAAGGAGACCGCTACTTTGAAACCGTGGTACTTTGAAATATTAAATGAACTACTTTGGAACCGTTATATTCAAAGTAATCTGTGAAAGACAAAGATCATTCTGATAGTTTAATGAATAAGCCACGTCTAAAAAGAATAGGATAACAGACAATACATTTTAGTTACAACGAAAATGATAGAAAATTTCAAAACAATGAGACCGCTTTAATGTTTACTGAAAAAAGAAACTTATATGAAGCATACAAACGGGAATAAATTGATCAACGAATGAAAAAGCAATTTGAACGAGCTATTAACAAATCAGTATTGAAACTCCTCAATTCAGAATTAAGAATAAGGCATTCATAGATGCAAAGACAAGGAGAAAAAAATTAGATTAGTAACTTAAGCCGTTTTTGTAAATTTTGGTGGTGTGAAAATTGTATTCGTCTTCAGAGTATTTTGAAAATTGAGCAATCAAAACAAATAGTAAGTATCTAAAGAAATGAACAATAGAATCTTTCCAAAAGATTCTATTCTACAGAACGGGAGAATAAAATCATTCCAAAAGATTCTACTCTAAAGAAAGGGGGAATAGAATCATTCCAAAGGATTTTAAGGACAGAGGCAACTAATCTTGCCAAAGGATTCTATAAAAAAGAAAGGAGCAGTAGAATATTTCCAAGGGATTCTAGTCTTAGAAACGGAGCTATAGGATATTTCCAAAAGATTATATTCTACAGAATGGGTCATAGAAATCGTTCCAAAGGATTCTCTTACAAGAAAAGCGCCAATATAATCGTTACAAATTACTCTCTTTTAAGAGAAAGGCCAATATAATCTTTCTAAAGGTTGAATTCATGGATTCTTTGGATTAATAGATGTGGTTATTTAGTCATTCAGTGTGTTGTGAGGGAAAAGCAATACTATACATCTTGGAAAGTAGGTGATCTGCAATGGCCAATGTATACATCCTCTTCGTATTGATGGATGCTTTTCCCAATACTAAATCTTCGCAAACAAAAAATTATATCAATGAAAAGCTGAAAATCTCATAACAGGGCCGCAGTAGCCTGGTTGGAAGAGTAACGGATTAGAAACCGGAGTGTTGCGAGTTCGAAATTCGGTAGAGCCAAAGATACAGGTGCACGTTAAATCCGTCATGATCTCAAATGCCTCGCGTTGGCGTGGTGTGGAATTTGGAGAGTGGGGTGCCAGCTCAGCTGTTGCCTCGTCATCTGACCGTGGTTAAAAAGGACGTGGTGTTGTCCTTGGATATTTCCCTTCGGGAATGGATGTCGCCAGTAGCCCGTTGTGCAGCTCCAGTGTGACTTTAATTAACTACCTACCTACCTTATAACGGAAATAAAAAGGAATTTGTTATCTAATGTTGTGGGAAAAGAAGATAAAGGAAACAAAGTGAAAAAATATTTTATAATGTTTACGGGTAGCGATGCAATTGAATTTCAGTCGAATTGGCTCATGAATTCTTTTTGTCATAATAAGATCGTGAACCCTCTGATAGGTTCACATGCATGTGTCCGTTTTGCAACCTGCAGTCTTCCCTGCATGACGATTTTGACCTCCTTGACCAATAGAATCTTTTATAGGATTGCATTTGATGGGGTTGTTTATTCATTATGTGTGTTCTGATATAAAAGCAATGCTACACAACTCGGAAAACTTGAAAGGTTAAGGTGGTTAACCGTCTGATCGACGCGAAATTTCCGAACAGTGTTATCTTTAGGCTACACACACAACACAATGACTAAATAACCACATCTTCCTAAAGAAACACTCTTTAGAATGATTGGATTGGGCCTCTCCTCACATTAGAATTGTTCTTTGGAGCGATTTTATTGGTCCTTTCCTTGGTATATAATCCTTTGAAACGACACTATATTGGCCTATTCTGATGAATAGAATCCCTTGGAAAAATTCTATTACTCAATAACATAGAATATAATCCTTTGGAAATATATTGCTCCTTTTCTAGGACTAAAATTCCTTGGAAAGATTCTAATTTCCTTCCTTTATAAAATTCTTTGAAAAATTGTATCGGTCCTTTATGTAGAATAGAAACCTTTGGTGAAATGGGTCCAAGGTAGAAAAAGTTAAAAGTCATGTAGGGAATACTGCAATGTGGAATTATGCGTGTAAGTCCTTCAGAGGGTCAAATGAGGCTGGGTCACCAGATTTATGGATTTCGCATGGAATCCTGTCAGATCACCAGAAAAAGTATAATTATTTTGGGTCATACTTTTTATTCTATCGAACTTTACTTTTTCAAGACAATACAGATAAATCAATGCAATTAATTACAATAGTAACGGAATAGTATTTCTTATATTACCAGCTCTAATTGAGGAATTTACCAAATTAAGATTATTAACAGAATAATATGAAAACTTAAACAATTATCATTACAAATATAACCTTTCTGTATTTTTTGAAAAGCATCACTTCCATGGGAATTGTTAACATATATTTCGTACTTCAGCTCAGCCCAAAACGAAGCATCTCTAAATTTATTCCTATGCTTATTATTTAACACGATGTCTTTTTGACATAGTATTTGGTAAAAAAATGTTCAGAAATCTATTCATTCATACATAATTCCTGTCTTTGAATAATTAATAATTCTAATCAACGTTCCACATCATACTATTTCCTGAGTATATCTTCAATTTTCATCTACGTCTACTCTGATTAAAATATTAATATATTAAGTAGTTTATTATCATATCTATTTAAAGGTTAGTTTTAAAGAACATGTATCAGGAAATCTATCAGAAGCATAAGAAAACAGAAACCGAAAAATGATGAAATTTTAAGACGTTCCTTGAAACTAAGTAGGTAAGTAGTTAATTAGCGTCGCACTGGAGCGACACAACGGGCTATTATCGACAGATATTATTCAGGTTCAATCCTGAAGGGAGAGATCCAAGGACACACACAACGCCTCGTCATTTTTAACCACAGTCAGATGACGAGAACGGAACATCTGAGCTGGCATCCCACTCTTCAAACTTCCACACCACCCCAACGTGAGGACATTTAAGACCACGACTGATTTAACGTGTCCTCGTGTACACGACGGTCTTTGGCTGGACCGAGTTTCGAACTTGCAAACCTCCTGTTGCTAATACTTTGTTCTTCTAACTTTAAGCCACTTTGAAAATTTAAAATTCCCTTTGTATGTAATGCATAAGTTTCTTAAGTTTTATCAATTTGTCAAATTTATATTTATTTGTGCTGGAAGTAAGGCTATTGGACACTAAGATGGGTCAGGCATGCCTTAGCCACGCCTATTCTAAACGGTCAAATCCTAATAAGGAATCTTCATTTGGGCGTGTCTTAGGTACTGAACTTGCGCTATTCACATGTGTAGGTATGAACTAAAGGTAGATAATTAATGGACGTTGCACTGGAGCATCACAACGGGCTATTGTTGGCATGCAACATTAGAGGACAACACTTAGGTTGCGGTAGCCCGGTTGGAAGAGTAACGGATTAGCAACCGGAGAGTTTGAATCCAACCAAAGACCATCGTGTACAGGGGAGGCGTTCAAACTGTCGTGGCCTCGAATTTCCTCCCGTTGGCGGGGTGTAGAAGTTTGGTGCTAGTTCAGGTGTGAACTCGTCATCTGACCGTGGTCCAAAATTTCGTGATCTTGTCCTCGGATCTTTCTCTTGGCTTTGATCCCGGACCGTCGCCAATAGCCGGTTGTGTTGCTCCAGTGCGACATTAATTAAAGTACCTACCTACCAATGAGTGGTCATGATGCATTTATTGAAAAACTATAAAATGAAAGAGAAATACAGCATAAATACATGCATCCGTAGCAACATAAACAGATACAATTTAAGTACAGATAAGACAAAACAATATAGTAAAGATGCAATTTAAATATACGATACATATACAAGATACACTATAAAGATACAATTTGAACACAGCAAACAAACATGACCGTTGGATGGATCCATGACATTGATGTCAATCGTTCGCCCTTGTTTCATATGGTATTACGTCTACAGAAGCACCACCAGATGGCGCTCCTAATAACGATTCGTCGGCCATCTTGTTGTAGTGACCAACATACAAATGCAGTTTTATGACAGGGAATCCGTGAACGAGTTAGGCTGTCATCGTGATACTTTGCTTTTGGTGTTATTCTGACTTGGGTATAAGTGCTACGCTTTATATGCCCAGTGATTTATTTGAATATATTTATCACCATCGCAAAGACCTGTTTAACAACGCATGAGGAAGAGGATTCCATAATTCCCTACTAATGTCCATTGATAGTTTTAGATTTCCTGAAAAGTTATATCCGATTTAAATGGTAATGGTATTTAATTAACGTCGCACTGGAACATCACTAAGGGCTATTGGCGATGGTCCGGGATCAATCGCGACAGGAAAGATCCAAGGACAAAACCACGTAATTTTGAACCACGGTCATATGACGAGGTCAACACTTGCCTCTTTGGAGAGTGGAGCTGTCACTCCACTCTCCAAACTTCCGCATCACCCCAACGTGAGGACATTTGAAGACACGACAGATTTAAAGTACACCAGCCCCCGTGTACACGACGGTCTTTGGTTGGACCGAGTTTCAAACTCTGAAATCCTATTTAAAAGTAGACCAAGTATTTTGTTTTTAGAGTAGGTATAATCATGTTTTATATTTAATCCTTCCTTTCCTAATTTCCTTGGGGTTCCAGCTCAGGTGTTGACATCCTGTCGTGGCTTACAAATGATGAGGTTCTCTGATCTTTCCCTTCAGGATCGATACCGGACCATCGCCAATAGCCCGCTGTGTTGCTCTATTGAACGTTAACTCAACTACGTACCTACCCAATTTCCGATAGTATTGATATGAATCATAGTTACATTTTTAGTTACTGCTGTAGGAAAGTTTCTATTACCTCAACGTTTATAATGCGGCTCCAACGAAGTCTATCTTGGGTCAGTCGATTATTGAATAGGTGGGGCAATTCATTAGGAGAAAGGCTGCCATACCAAAAGAATGAATGGTGATCGCCGTGGATGGTTCACTATCACTGCTATAGCTTTCGGCTCAACGCTAATCTTAGTCGATAATCCGCCCTAACGATGCCAATTGTGAAGCGCTTTGTTTAAGGAAAAGACTCGTTCAAAACCGAGTGATTCAACGCTGAAACCTGACTGCACTCTTCGAATAGTTCGATCACACCAAATGAGAACATCAGCGTTTTCATGACATTTTTTGGCCCGTTAATCAGACATGTGGAGGAGGCAAGTGAAAATTTCGACCCAAATCTTTTACTTTAGTAAAAGTAATTTAAAATAGGATAGAAGAAAAGTTTAACCCTATTATGGGTTCACACTCAGATATATAACTCTACAACCTGTAATCTTCCCCTCGATGACATTTAACCGGTTTTGACATTCTCGTCCAATAGAATCATAGGATTCTTGAGATACCAACAGAATCTTTCGTAGGAATTTTAGGGATACCAACCAAATATTTCCTACGATTCTTAGAGATATCAATAGAACTTTTCTAAGGAAAGTTAGAGATGCCAACAGAATCTTTCCTAGGATTCCTAATGATATCAATAGAATCTTTCCTAGAATTCTCAGAGATACCAATAGAATCTTTTCTAGGATTTTTTAGAGATACCAATAGAATATTTCTTAGGTTTCCTAGAGATACCAATAGAATCTTTCCTAAGATTCTTAGTTCCCAACAGAATCTTTCTTAGAATTCCTAAATATACCAGCAGAATCTTTCTTAGAATTCCTAGATATACCAATAGAATCTTTCCTAGGATTCTTAGAGATACCAATAGAATCTTTCAAAGGATTTTTAGAAATACCAATTGAATCTCTCAAAGGATTTTTAGAAATACCAATTGAATCTTTCAAAGGATTTTTAGAAATACCAATTGAATCTTTCAAAGGATTTTTAGAAATACCAATTGAATCCCTCAAAGGATTTTCAGAAATACCAATTGAATCTTTCAAAGGATTTTTAGAAATACCAATTGAATCTTTCAAAGGATTTTTAGAAATACCAATTGAATCTTTCAAAGGATTTTTAGAAATACCAATTGAATCTTTCCTAGGACTGCCATCGGCGAGGTCAAGTGCGTCCCTTCATCTTTTGAAGTACTTGGTACAATCTTCTGCTGCAACGATGAAATGCCTATCTCCACTGTCTGCACACGCCGTGCCTAATATTCCATTTATTCGTAACTGTAGCTTCGCCAGACATGGCCGAAGTATAAATTTAAATATTCTCAAAATGAACTGATCTTATGGAAGGATTGCAGGTTGGACAGTTCGTTTTTTATGAATCCGGATTCGCCACATCCATAACAAGTTAGTGCTGGTCGCTCTTGGAAGCTAATAGGGTTTGATATTTCATGTCTCACAGCTGGCTCAATGATGTTCTGTTTCATTTGAAAGTTCCACAGATCATGGAGGTTTATAGCTCCGCAGCCGGTGCTGTACCTGCCGCGTACTTGCTATAGAGTAAATTATTTCCAGCTGATTTCGCAGTTCTTTCGTTACAAAATTAGTTATAGTCCTTCAAAATTAATGAATAAAATTAACTAATCTTTCTTGAAATAATGCACTACATAAAATCTTTTTAACTATTCCTAAGTAATTTTTCAAAACATGCTGGCTTATAATTTGGTAACTAATTCAATACATTTGGTTTTCCTTAAAAGCAAGTACAGTCACAAATAATACTGTACTTGCTTTTCGTTGAAGTCATTAAATTTACATATATTAGATATGAAAAAGAACGAAATCTTTTAATTAAAACTTCTTAAAATAACTTTTCTCTCTCAAATCGTAGGAAATAATTAAAATTAAATCTGTTTACAAATATAAATAAAAAAGCTAACATCTCCATATTTATTTGATTTAAAAACCTTAAATGCAGGCTATATGTTTCTTATATTCAAAATTCTGCGTTAAATCGTCGTAGACAGCTTTTTACGGCGTTGCTTGTGAAGTTCGATTACAGAACTGCCAAAATTGTATTAAACGTGATTAGAATTTGTTATCCCGAGATCCTTTAACTGGAACTTTGGAAGAACGATAAGAACCAGTGTCGAATATTGGCGTTCATATAAATTGATTTACCACTTGAACGTCAACTCGAACGTTCATATTGATCTGTATCTCTTATATGTTAAATTAAAGAATAAGTTGGGCCGCGGTAGCCCAGTTGGCAGAGCAGCGGTCCCGGACCGTCACCAATAAATAGCCCGTTGTATTGTTACAGTTCAACGTAATTAACTACCTATCTAATTAAAAAATACGTTCCTTTGCAAATGAGTTTTGAATTCACGAAAACATAACAGCTATTGGGGCCGTCGTGGCTCAGTGGGCATCTTCACTGCTCTAGCAACCTTCCAGTTGTAGGCGGTACAGATTCGATTCCTGTCAAGTGCACTCCTCCCTGGGTGTATTTCTCTCTCTTCTGTGTCAGTATAAAAGCTTTCGTTGTATGAGTCTATTACTTGATATTGTATGTGAACGGGTGGCTGATTCGGACAGAGATGGATGATCA
The DNA here is from genome assembly GCA_933210815.1 of Meta bourneti. Classification (NCBI taxonomy): domain Eukaryota; kingdom Metazoa; phylum Arthropoda; class Arachnida; order Araneae; family Tetragnathidae; genus Meta; species Meta bourneti. Next base: position 99,830,389 of record OW119928.1, on the reverse strand, counting down.
ATAGAAGACGCGCTCTTCTGTCTTATCCCATGACAGGGATAAGACAGAAAAAGATAGCAGGTATTAAATAATATTTAACATTACACAAGTTTTCGTGTTTTAACGAGAGTCCTAACTTAATCTGCATACCCTAACGTAATCCCCTCCCTTTGAAATGGCTCTACCAACGAAATGAGTCGATAACTCATCTGTTTCCAAAAGAATGCAGTCAAATTTCTCTTTTATTTCCTTATCTTTGAACAAATACTCCATTCAAAATTCGCTTTTATATCTCCTTCCCTCCGGCAGATGGCGTTGCGCGAAACAACCACGTGCTCCGCATCCCGCAGCATCCGCAAGAGGTCGCCGCGGTCGTCCTCGTATCTCATGGCGGACGGCTATTCCGCACAGAGCGAACTGTAGTTCAAATATCGGTATCTCTCCCCTCAAAACACAGGCGATTGCTTTAAGGATACGATCGCTCGGTTTTGATCTTTATTCCTATGAAATTTTGAAGTGCACTTTCGGATTGTTCAGTGTTCGAGAGGCCGGTTTTTCCCACCTCGCTTCGAGACTCTATTGGAATTAATATTTATAAAAAAGGGAACTTCAGGAGCAGAGTGGAAAGGTAAGGATGGCTTTTATCTTTTGCATGGGGAGGAATGAGAGGATGCTAAAGGGATGCGGTCGGATCAAAAGAGAGCATGGTATCGACCAGAGTTCTGGGTTAAATCTCCGACGCTTTCAGAGACGGATAACTTTTAGTCTTACTTTTGTCTTTTATCTTGTCGGATACCCCTCTTTCGTGGGATGGTTTGGGATACAGGATTTTTCGTTTCGTGTTTCTAAACATTATTTAAAAATTGAAGAAAAATAATTTTGTGGATAATTATTAAAAAGCTAAGCAAGATTAATTTATATGTTGCTTTTTCACAGATATAACTATTGACTCAATTATTTGAATTACGAAAATAGAAATTTTTATAAACTATAAATTTACGTTACTACGCAGGAAACACAGGATTTTAAAATTTTATCCATACTGTGACTAAACTTTCAGTCTTACTTTTGCTTTTTATCTTGTCGGATACCCCTCTTTCGTGGGATGGTTTGTGATACAGGATTTTTCATTTCGTGTTTCTAAACATATTAAAAAATTAAAAAAATAAAATTATTTTATGGAAAACTATTATTAAAATGCTTAGTAAAAATTTATTTGGTTGCTTTTCAGATTTATCGTACGATGTACAAAATGAAGGTGAAACTCAAAATGCAAATTGTTCATCGTTACCTTAAATAGAAACAATTTCGTGCAAAAATAAAATTTTCTAGAACCGTACAGTTTTAAGTTACTACGCATGAAACATGGGATTTTAATAACATTTTATCCATAGCGTAACGCAACATAACTTTCAAATCTGTTAATATGGAATGTGTAGATAACTTTTCGAATTAAAAAGAAATTGGGATAAAAATCAATATGAAAAATCTTGAAGTTTCGATAACCGTTAGAAGAAAGTTTTAAAAAAGTTTTTTAATTCTTTTTTACTCTAAATGAAAAAAATGACGTATAACCGAATAATTTAATTTAATTAATGCTTTTAAATTCAAATATGTTATTATTTCAAAATATTAAACTAATAAGAATTGGAAATTGATCTTTCGTTAGAATAAAACATTTATAAATCGATATATTATTTACTCATGCTACGATTTTTCCCATTTATTTCATGGAGTGTAGATCTGAAATTTGAAAATCTTTAAGGTATGACCTAACTCTCAATGCAAGAATTACTCATATTTTATACTAATCAGTCTAAACTATATAGTTTGTAAATAAAATTCAACCCACACATTTTAAAGATTTCCCTAAAAGTAGTACATTTAAAAAAGACTGTTAAACTAACTAATTAGTTTAACCGTCCTTATATAACCTTCTTAGCTAACCTAATAATGAATTAGTTTAACTTATCATTAGATTGCTTAAATTCATTAGATTTTAAGCAACGTAATAAGTTAAACTAATAAGTAAAGTGTCTCTAAAGAAATACCTTGCTTTGGAAACGTATATTAATACGTTTGTTGTCATTAGTTTGCATTATTTTCTCAATTTTAAGCAAAAATATTTGAAGCCATCAAATTTATATTTTTATATATTTTAAGCATAATATTTCAATGTAATAAGTAAATTAGTTAACTACATGTATATAATTTTTTGTTGTGATTTAAATTTTATAAATGTTGAGAATACCGTAGCTTGAAACGAAACTGTACATCGACTTCATTGATGGAGACTTGTGAGATCAATATGATTATTAAGGTTGTGTAATAATCGAAGAGAATTTTTTTGATGCATGGTAAACAATTTTTAAATAAAAAATGAACATGCCTATAATTATATATGCATTATTCTATACGTTCACTATTTCAATCTTTTTCGTCCACCCCACCCAAATAATTAAACAAAAATAGTTCCGTTAAAATAGTCACGAATTTTAGAGTTCATAAAATTACATCTAAAATATTTTCCGAAAACTGTAAGAATGCATATTTTTTAAGTAATTCGGAATAAATGTGCTTGCTTCGCCTACTTACAGGCATATTATAAAATGTGTCATTAAATTAACAACCATTGATTTGTTTCACTATACTAAAACGTAATCCTTCGGGTGGTTGTTTCGACGAGGTTTCTCGACATTATATAAAAAACTAGATCTTGGTGGACGAGATATCTCGTCAAAATCACTTGGAAGGTTAAACAATGAGAATCAGAAGTATACTTTTTTCTTCAGTATACCTATAAATTTTGTTTTTAAATAATGAGCTACAATCTCATTCAAATGATATTGTGCATATCATTATTATTTCTCATCTCATCCTAAATCTTGTAATAGTGAGAAAGAAATGCATCTATTATGCATAGTCTATTGTAACTAGTTATCTCAACCAATATTTTGATACGTCTCATTTACTATTTGGAATTGTCTTATGAAATGAATTAATCCTCTAAGTGGTTTCGATGAGATATCTCGTCCATCAATATCAATTTTGTTAATGTCGAGATATCTCGTCTATCAAGATACTGCCGATTTTGTGATGGTGACGAGACCAAGAAAGATGTGGTCAGGTTTCTTCTAATAACGGGACACCTCATTCATCTGATGAGTTTTGTTAATGACAAGATAGTTCGTGGAGGGAAGATTAAGAGTACGAAATATACTATTGAAATTGAACTTTTAGGAGATTGAATAGCCAATGTTGGTTCAGTTTTCATCCTTAATAGGGTACAGTCCTAAAATCAAAACTTATTTGTATCAACTCAATGCAGTATTGAATGTTGGTTCAGTTTTCATCCTTAATAGAGTACAGTCCTAAGCTGAAAGCATACTTGTATCAACTCAATGCAGTATTGGAATGCCGTATGCTTTTTAATGTAGCTTTTTAAATAAAATTGAAGGTTAACTAAAGCAATCTGGCAATAATAGCAAATGTTACTATCATTCTATTATCCGTCCGATTTGAAATGGTATCTATTATATTCAAACGCATTCTACAATCTGTAGCAGATTGCCAACGTAATACACCGCATAATTTAGTAAATATTCGACGCTCTTCGAGGTTTGTAAATAAAATAGTGTCAATAGTGTCGTAAGGAGCTTACGTCAGCTTTGAACACGCTGCAGGCAGATAGAGGTGATAGTTGTAGTCAATGTGACTACACGTTTAGTTGAATGAATTCAGTAGAACAAATGCTCTCATGAGATCCAAGTGACTATCGTAGAGTGTACCGATCTAAAGCAAGTTTTCAAGAGAACATTGGTAAGGACAATATTGGATTAATATTGACATGTATGATTGAATAAGTTCAATAGAGCAAATATTCTCATGAGATCCAAATGGACATCGTACACAATACGATGCAAGTTCTCAAGTGCAAATTGTCAAAGGCAAAGCGTCAACAGGGTTCAACAAGTTCCCTTTCACGTGTACGGTTTTCGGTACTCAATGAAACTCATTTTCAGACTAAAGTAGGTAGGTAGTTGCATTTGCTTCGTACTGGAGCAACACAGCGGGCTATTGGTGACAGTACGGTATCAATTCCGAAGGGAAAGATCCTAGGACAAAACCTCGTAATTTTAACAACGGTCAGATGATGAGATCAACCCTTGAGCAGTAACCCCATTCTCCAAATTTCCACATCACGTTAAAGTGAGGACATTTCAGGCTATGACGGATGTAAAATACAACAGCCCCCACGTACACGAAGGCTTTTAGTTGAATCGAGTTTCAGAATAAGAGATACATTATTTTGTATATTTTCAATGTCAAATGGACTTATTTGTTTGCTATATTGTGCATTTTGCAGTTTCAATATTTAGTCCACTAATAAATTAATTTCCAACTCACAAAAAATCAAACGGAAGGATGGTTTAAGCATACTTAACAAATTCTGTAACGTGTACCGTTCATGGTACACGTGACCTGAAAAAATACTTACTAGAAACGGCTTGAATGGAAAAGTGTTATTATCGACACGTATGTTTAAATGAGATCAGTAGAGTGAATACTCCTATGAGATAAAGTGAACATCGGTAGAGTGCACCGATCCAGAGCAAGTTCTTAAGAGAAAATTGTCAAGGGCAAACGATCGCCTCGGGTAATGTTGACTTCTGTGGTTGAAAACATTCAGTAGAGTATATATTCTCATGGAATCCAAGTGAACATCGGTAGAGTGCACCGATGTAGAGCACGTTTTCAAGAGCAAATTGTCAAGGGCAAACGACGTCTCGGATAATGTTGACTTCTGTGGTTGAAAACATTCAGTAGAGTATATAATCGCATGAGATCCAAGTGGACATCGGTAGAGTGTACCGATGTAGAGTAAGTTCTCAAGAGAAAATTGTCAAAGGCAAACTATAAAGGCGGATTAATATCGACGAATTTATAGAAACCATTTTCGTTCGACTGTAATGCGAATATGATAATTTTGTGCGTAATACTTCATTGTGTACGCAACGTACATTATCATGTGACTGAAATAGCGAATGCATTAAGAGGTAGATAGCCTATGGAAGGCATCCATATTCACCGGATACGAGTTCTCGTGTGACAACTACTCATTCGCATAGATGAAAGAGGTGATACAGTTGATGTGATGATACAGTTCTGATGTTGATACAAAGATTATAGAGTGATCATAAACTACAAACACTTATTCACACATGTAAGTTTGGTTATCATTAAATGAAAGAAAACAATAAATTGTAAACAATGCAATATATAAATTAGAATTTTAATGTCGGGCAATAACTTGCTTTAATAAAATGATGGACGTTTTTGTGTTTAATTTAATCGGATAAAAATAACAATTTTTGATTGCAAAGAATTACAATCTTAAACACTATATTTTAGTGATTTTTCTTTAAATCAAAATATAATTTCTTTTATAAATTATACTAAGGAGAATCGTGAATAAATTGTAATTGAATTATTTATAATTTATGTAATTACTTATATAAATTTGACACGAGCGTTAATTTTTACGATTATGCCTGATACAAAAATGAAAGTGATGAATCCATTTTTGTTTTCCAAAATAAATGCCTGGAATTAATATTTAAACAATATTTACCAAATTAAATTTGATAGTCCGTTGTGTCGCATTGGAACAACACAACGGGCTATTGACGACGGTTCAGGATCCATTCCGAAGGGAAAGATCCAAGGACAACATCTCGTCATTTTGAACCACGGTCAGATGACGAGGTCAATACCTGAGCTGGCACCCCACTTTCCAAACTTCCACACCACGCCAAAGTGAGAACATTTGAAGTCACAACATTTTACGAGTACCAGCTCCCGTATGCACGACGGTCTTTGGCTGGACCTGGTTTCGAACTCGGAACCCTCCTGTTGCCAATCCGGGGGGTAAGCGAGTTCCAAGTGGGATAGGGTTGCTGTAGCTCCGTTGGCAACCGGAAGGTTGCGAGTTCGGATCCATCCAAATACCGCCGTGTACAAAGAGGGCTGGTACACGTTAAATCTGTCGTAGCCTCAAATGTCCTCACGTTTACGTGGTGTCGAAGTTTGGAGAGTGGGGTGCAAGCTAAGGTGTGATATCGTCATCTGACCGTGGTAGATGTCCCCGTAGCCAATAGCCCGATGTGCTGCTTCAGCGCGACGTTAATTAAAATAGGTAGATAATCTACCAAAAATAAAAGCCTGAAATTAATATTTAAACAATAGTTACCACACACAAATTAAAAAAAAAGTTTACTTAATTACATATCTTTACACAGGGAAAACTTAAATTCACAAAAGCAGACTTGATAAAGTTGTAGGAGCTGATTCTATCTTTTCGCATAGCTCATTCCAGAAGATAAAATGGAACCTAACTGCGACTGTATTTCATCTCGTATGCAAATAGCCAAAAAACCAGCGCACTCCTCCATATTGCCCAATGAGATGGCTGCATATCTAAGCCAATGGCCCGAGAACTGATTGTGATTGAGCGTAGCACTTGCGTCTCATCTAGCGACTCAATCAGCGTTAAGGGAAAGCATTGCGAACTGATATCCATTTAATATGGCATCTTTTCTTGTCTGAGGAGTTTATGTGCTCCCTGGTTGACGGTAGCTCTTGCGCATATGGCGGCCTAAATGTGGATGCATTAAGTGGCTTTCCAACTAATTCTTTGAGATAGCGTCCAGATGGCGCTGCGCTCGTTGTGTGAAAGTTAATGGGTTTTCTTTAAGAGGCCGTGGAGGGCAATATGACAAAAGAAATATGCTGGATTGTTAATTTTAAGGAAACGTAAGGGGGAGGTGGAATTAGGAAATATTACGCATTCCATTACGGAAGTGTTTTCAAATTCAAAATGTGTCGTTTACTTTGTGGGTTGTAGACGAAACACTTAAAAACATGGGAAATGAAATGGTGAGAGTAATAATTTTTAATTGCGTTGTACATTTATGTTTCGTTTGTGGAAATAGTATTCAAAAAGCGCAATTTCTTAGTTTTCAACATTCGTTACTTTAGAGGAAGGTAATTAGGTTAAAGGCTATTATATTATAAAAGTAAAGTTTGTAGGAATGGTCATTGATATTTATGGTATAACGATGATCTAACAAAACTAGTGTACGAATAGGATGGTAATGATAATTAACTAACTTTGCACTGGAGCAAAATACCGGGCTATTGGCGACGGTCCGGGAACAATCTCCACTGATAAGATCCGAGGCAATTTTGAACCACAGTCAGATGACGAGAACAACTCTTGAGCCGACACCCCACTCTCCAAACTTACACGCCACGACAGATTCAACGTGCACCACCGCCCGCGTACGCAACAGTCTTTGGTTGGACCGAGTTTCGAACTCGCAACATTCCGATTGCTCATTCGTTACTCTTCCAACCGGGTGTGACGAATTAATCCGAACTTTTGTTGGACATTAAAAAATAACATTTATTTTAACACAGACAAAACAATGGGTTTACAATGGACGCGCGAAACAAAAATGCTTATTTTCATATTAAAATTTACGAATTGCTACGAAGACGTCTCAACTAGACGGAGTCCGTGAGCTAACTGTTTCTCATTCTCCTCACATGCGCAAGCGATGTATTGAAGGACTTTTTTAACAGGAAACTTCCGGGTCTGCAGCCGGCCATTCTAGACTATTAGGCGCTAAGATGTCACAGTCTATTTCCTCCCTCCTCAAGATTCTTTTTCTGCAGAGACAGACACCTGCAAAAAAGATACAAAACAGCAGCAACAGAATTTTCGCGAAGGCAACAACTCATGCCCAAAGCAATATGCAAGTAGACCATACACCCTTAAGATCCTGGCTGTACCGCCTACTTTAATTTAAAAAGAAAACATATCATAATTTTAACAAAGTATAATCAAAATTTTTACTCAGTGATAATCATCAAAGAAGAAATTCAATTTCAAAATATTTACAGATTTTCAATTCAAATTTAAAACTTTTTGCAATGTAAATGTATCAATGTACACTAGGAATAAAGTATTTTTATATATGCAAGATATCACAAATACAAACACAAAAAAATAGCACTTTATTTTTGTACGTGAGGTGTACGACTTAAATTATCAGTGTTATATGCTGTTTTCCCTTTCTATGGACTACCTCGTAATCCTGGATCACAGTAAATTCAACTTTGTCTCGTAACTTTTATGCTTTCTTCAAACGACTTTTAGATTTGTCTAAGCATTCAGTTATTTCACCAACCAAACTTTCAGTTTCAACGTCCTCAAATATCACTGTCCCTAAGGGCAATTTAGTTACACTTACAGCAACTTCCTTGTTGTTACGAGTCTGTATTCCAAATTCAACATCATCGCCAAGATTAAGATTTTTGAACACTTTGCATTCACTAGAGTGGAAAAACATATCCTTTACATCACCCCTTTTAATAAAACCAAATGTTCCTTTAAGAGCACAGATAACACCACGGTATCTCACAGGTAAGGGCTGTTCCGAACGCATTTTACAAGGTCTAAGGTTTCTTGTATTTTTGTCAATAGGAATACTAAAAGTGATCTTTTTAGGAGGATGAAAATCTACATTACCATCAACATTTTCAGCAGAATAGGGCCGTTCGCCACGATTTTCATAAGCAACTTTACCTTCAGTATTTTCCTTTTTTTCAGTGGTTTCAAATCCAGAAACTGTCTCTTTACACATTATTTTACAAACAGAACTAGCAATTGGTTTTCCAGTACGACGATTATGAGTAATTTTAAATTCAACTGCATCACCACGTTTTAAATTATCAATATTTCCAGAAAATTGACTGTAGTGAAAAAAATATATTGCTTGTCTTTCGCAACATTGTATAAAACCATATGATCGTAACAAATTTTCAACGATTCCAGTCTCTTTAGGAGTAACACTGCTAGAACTAAAACGGTTACTGTTACAAGGGCAGTCGTTTTTCGATGTTTCATTTAAATATGGAGAACGTTGGCACTTGGGCGTTCCAGAGTCTTTTACTTCAATTTCAGAGTCTTTGTCTTTTTTCATATCTTCTATAAGTACAACGGTCTTGTTGCTTAGTAAGTAGCGTTCTTTATCTAGGAAGTTATCCTTGACAGCAGCTTTGGTTATAACATGACCCAACTCACACACTAAATTTACTTCCGCTAAAGGCAAGCAAATAGGGTTATCCGCTAAAGGAGATGCTACCCATACATGTTCGCCCGTATACATGTGTGGCTTAACAAACTTCCTAGGAATTAGATCTATGCTGGATCCTGTGTCTCGTAAGATAGAAATCTGAGATCCATTTACAGTTCCGACACTAATGTAGGGAGACATCAAATCTATTATTCCCTTTCCCATAATTTCGTTAGCAGCTATGATTTCAGTTTTCTTCAACTTAGGACATTGAGGTCTAAGATGATCATAGGAATTGCATTCATAACATTGAAGTTGCTTTCTTTTTTCAAAATTTTTCTCTTTGTAATCTTCTCTGTTTACTTCTGTTTTCCCAAAGGGTTTGTTTTCTCCCTCAAACTTATGAAAACCAACGTGTGTTTTCTTGATACCCTCTGTATTCTGGGAACCTTTAGTATTTCTGGGTGTAAGACTCTCCTTCAAGCTTTCAAATTGATCTATTTTTTTTAGCTAATTCTAGCGGAGAATTTAAGTCCATCCACTCCTCCAGAAAATGTTCTTTTACTTCAGACGGCACTCGTCTTTTAATCTGCTCAGTGATATGCAAGTCTCTGAGTTCTTTAAAAGTTTTGATTTCCAAATCAGAAACCCATTCATCATAGTAGCTTGTAAGTTCATGAGCGTAACTTCTCCATGTTTTATCCGGGACTTTTTGATGACGGTAAAACATCTGCTTCAATTTCTCAGAACTCATTTTATACCTCTGAAGAATAATATCTTTCACATATTCGTAATTCTTTGCATCTTCAGGCGATTCTCTAGCCATCATGCTCGAAATTTCCGAAGGCAATACGCCTAGTAAATACGGCACCCAATCTTCTTTAGGCACACCTGCCATCTCAGCTCTTCTTTCAAAATTTATTAAATATAGACCCATTTCATCTTTCTTTTCCTCAAATTTCGGGGTAATTTTGATGAGCTCAATTTTATGATTTGGCATCCGTTCTCTATTAGATAGTCCTAGCTCACTTGCAGCTTGCATTTCTAGCTTTTTCTTCTCTAAAGCTATTTCTTCCATTCGAATATTACGTTCTTCCCTTTCTTTTGCTTCTTGTCTGGCAATTTCTTCTTTTTCTTTTGCTTCTCGTCTGGCAATTTCTTCTTTTGCTTCTTGTCTGGCAATTTCTTCTTTTTCTTTTGCTTCTCGTCTGGCAATTTCTTCTTTTTCTTTTGCTTCTTTCTCTCTCTTTATCCTATCTTCCATAATACGAGTTAAAGAAATTTTAACTTCCTCTTCTTCATAGTTTTCACTGTTTAGGATTATTTTCCTTATCTCAACCAGTTTACAATTATGCGATACCTTTTCACAAAGTTCATCTGCGAGTTCGAGGAGGTCTTCTTTTCTCCCACGAGAAAGAAAAGCCATGATCGATGAATAACTTATTAGTAAACAATCCAATTTTGTTATCATAAATATAGTTACCAATATTTTCTAATAACTATATGATTCACAAAATATATTCAATGCCAAATATGCTTCAAATACTAGATAAGATTTAATATCAAACACAATTCTCAAATATAATAACAGAATCTTAAACTATATCGTAGCATATACAATACACAAGATGCAATATATATAGTTGCAATTAAATATTATTTTTCTTTTACTAATGCGTAATTACCATATGTAATTCAAATTATCTGATTCTTTTCAAATCATTAAATGCACAAAACACAAAATTTCAGTAAAATCAAAACGAAATTTAAATTTTCGTTCACTTTCGATTTGGCACTTTTTGGCCGTGACTTTATCAACTTGATAATATCTACTTAGTAGAACATGCAAATTCACTTTATCATCAACTTCTATTAACTTTCATAAAGACAAAATTTAAATAACCACAAAATAAAATTGAATATGTAGTCATTTCTTTTTGTTTGTTTTTTTAACCAAAACTATTTAGGCTCTTTGCCTCACTAATTCCGGTAAGCCAGAACCTTAGTAAATTTAATTTAATACAAGGGTGGGCCTACCTGCATTTCCTGCTTCCATCCCACTTCTGACACCAAAACTCTAGTCTGTGACGAATTAATCCGAACTTTTGTTGGACATTAAAAAATAACATTTATTTTAACACAGACAAAACAATGGGTTTACAATGGACGCGCGAAACAAAAATGCTTATTTTCATATTAAAATTTACGAATTGCTACGAAGACGTCTCAACTAGACGGAGTCCGTGAGCTAACTGTTTCTCATTCTCCTCACATGCGCAAGCGATGTATTGAAGGACTTTTTTAACAGGAAACTTCCGGGTCTGCAGCCGGCCATTCTAGACTCTTAGGCGCTAAGATGTCACACGGGCTACCATTGCCCTAAGAAATAGGAATGTATAGTAGATGCTATAGGAACGTAATATTCAAAGCATTGTTAAACACGGAAATACCAAATACTAACTTTACCATCTGGCCTCGCCCGTGAGTTCTTGTAACTTCAAACAAACCATGTCTGTTTTCTCAGCAGTTTTGTTGCGTCGTCGAATAGCTTTTTGAATTTTATCTGCTTTTAGAGTTTTGTTATTTCCCCTCTTCTGATTGTTCGGCTAGTGAGAGCTGTTGACGTCGTGTGTTGATTGATTTCTTCTTGCGTGATGTGAATAAAAAATGAAAATAGTTGCGTTGATACAGAAATTCCAGACAGAATAAATTGTGTAAATATCATGATGTCGATGTTCAAAATCTGTTTCTGTTTCAGTCAAATGCATTTTCTGCTTTGTATATGATTTGTTGTGGCATTTGTTAGAGAGTAAATTTTGCTTTCAACCGTTATTTGAATGATATTACAGTCTCATTATTGGTAAATTAATAATGCGACTAATACTAGCAGTATACGAAAAAGTTGTGTTACATTAAAAGGAAATACGTACAAGTAGTATTAAAATTTGCTGCGCATTTGTAAACTTTTCTACGCAATAACACTAGCATGTATTGAAATATTTGTTAATCATGAATTTAGTTTTGTTTTGGGTTGACTTCTTAATTTGAGATCCATTTTGACGAGTACTGAACAATGATTATCCAAATTTCCGAATGGCATAATAAAACAAAGCTCTCATTGAACCCTCCTGATTGTCGTCTAGACGAGGTATCTCGTCATTAGCGTCTGGTCATTCATTCGATTAGGTTAAAACTGACCAGATCTTGATGGACGAGATATCTCGTCATTAGAAGAAAGTGACCAGATCATCAAAAAATCGCGAATATCTTTAGTGTACCAGACGCCTGTGGACTCGGCTGAAGATCTCGTAGCGAGAATCTTCAGCGGAGCACACAAAATTAACACAACACCAGGAATCTTCGAGAGCCAGTCATTCCTTCGCCGGTGTGAACTGTGCAACGACACGCCACTTCGAGCACTTGCTGTGAGTTTTTCTCTGATCAATCAATCAGATTGTGCAACTTTTGGTATCGTTCATTCGCTTTCCCAACACTGTTGTAAGTTCAATTCTAATTTGACTCTTTTCTGCCTCTCAGAGTGGAATGCGACCCTATGTTCCATGGTAATTATGGCTCGTCTGGATGGGTACTATCACCCCTCTTATTTTGTAAAAACAATTGAGACTCACCCTGTATAATGGCGGTTTATTATTTTATTTGTTTAAAATGAAGAATACGATATACGTAAAACTTTCTTCTCTTAATTTATATTGGGGCCGCGGTAGCCCGGTTGGAAAAGTAACGGATTAGCAACCGGAGGGTTACGAGTTCGAATCCAACCAAAGACTGTCTTGTACAAAGGGAGCTGGTGCACGTTAAGTCAGTCGTGGCCTCAAATGTCCTCAGATTGGCATGGTGTGGAAGTTTATAACGTGGGGTGCCAGCACAGGTATGACCTCGTCATCTGACCGTGGTTCAAAATCTGTGCTGTTGTTCCCTTCAGTTTTGATCCCGGATCGTCACCAATAGCCCGTTGTGTTGCTCCAGTGTGACGTTAATTAAAATTACTTACTTAATTTATTTGCGATTCATCAAGTTAGAAAAATGAGATGATTTTGCGAAGAATTAAATAAAAGCAATAAATAATTATGCTGAATGAGAAAAATACCTTTGGTACAACGCGAGAGATTTTCTATTCCCTAAATGGATCTCGAGCATTTAAACCATCGACTAAGTTCTACGTTCTTTTAAGAAAATGGCAAAAGAAGTAAAAGCGCTTCAGATCTAAGCTAGTTTTCCATAGTAAACGTTGCTTAGAAATTCTTTCCTTGAGTGGAAAATACCCATAAAAGTTTTCCTGGAGAACTATTTTCTCTTTTATGCCGCTCCTTTTACAACTAAAGACTTTCTTTTGGATTTGGAACTCGGATGCGTTGAGGCACAAAATAGCCGAGCTGCCTCGGAAAGAAGTTTCAAGATAGAAAGAGGCACAATCTTATGTTTCAGCGTTCTGATATTTCGTGCATTGACGAAACTGGGTTTTATGAGGCTCCGATAGGACATAGCTTCCAATTACGGCGAAGTTCAAAACTTCTAGGAAGTTATTGATGTGCAGTTTCAGTGTTCCCTTTGCTGTTATAACGATAGCGAAGCATAGCTTGATACGATCAGACGCATTTTACTGTGAACCAAAAGGGAGTAAATACTACGTACGTTTCAAATGTAAACGGCATTATTCATTTGTATATAAGTTTTCTTAAAAAATGTAAGAAAATAATGTCAATGAGAATGCTTAATTGATATAGGAATATCTGAACAATGGTAACAGAAAGTCAAGGAAAAATTAATAGAAAAAGATTTAGCAATAACGAATATCTCCTATTGACACATAAATGAGTTAAATTAAAGGGATTACTTATGTTTCTAATTATTAATACAAATTAGGCTTGTATTCCATGAAAACAGCTATTCTATGAATATTTTCATTAGACACTTTCTAGGATTCAACTGCCAATGTTACGAAATGGAATCATACGATCTATTTATTTTTTAAAATTAATATTTATCACTATTTGGAAAAATGGATAACAAACTCCTATTTGATTGTAAATTCTCAGTGTTATATTTGAGCAACATAAAACTTTTATTGACCCAAATTTTAAAGCAGAATTGAAAAATATTTAGCATTCTTGAGTGATAGCGATCAACAATATATATTTTTTAATCCTTTAGGTCTCATCTAATAATACTAGCAAAATTTAGAAAATTTTATTGATTTAAAGATTTGTATTTAAAAGATTTATTTTAGATTATATTTTATTAGATTTAGAAGATTGGATTTGATTAGATTTATATTTGTTGTATTTTAGATTAGGTTTTATTAGATTTAGATTTGTTGTATTTTAGATTAGGTTTGATTAAATTTAGAATATTTATTATATTTTATTATATTTAGAAGAATTATATTTAAAATATTTATTTTAGAAGATTATTTTTCGAAGATATATATTTAGATTACTTAATTTAGAAGATTAGATTTTATTAGATTTACAAGATTTATATTAGATTAGATTTTACCGTCTTTTAAATCATTATTCTGGAACTACGGAACTTTCTGTCAAATACTCGACACTTATGCACAAGCTATAAGAAGTTTTGGATAGTTATCGGATATTTTGATGAGAATATCCTACGTCAGAATATCATACATCGTTTCTCTTCATATTTTTTATTTTATGGATGTAAGAGGATTTTAGCTTTCAAAAGTTTCGTCCAAACAAAATTATATTCAATCTAATGACGTAAAATAGTTTTAGTGATGTTATTTCTTGTTAAGATTATTAAAAAAGAAACAATGCTTTCTTGTCTTTGGAAGCCACTGAAATTTTGCTCTTAGGAAAAAAATAGAAATTATTAAAATTCCAATCTCAAGTATGAAGAAAGTTTATCAAGTAATGTGCACAATATGTATATAATAATAATATCCTATTTTAAAACGTCGTTTTTGCATTTCTCTCCTGGAAACTTTTATGTTTCAATTGAATAATTCCTCATTATAAAGTATCTTATCGAACTATTGACCGGATTCCACAGACCAGTTACAAATTAATTTGTGTTTTTGTTACAATAGTATTTGTGTTAGTAAAACAGTTATGTGTCTATAGTGGTATCGTAGATCTTTATAATAAATATAAAATAGAGTGCTGTATTAATTATTATATGTACTTGTTACCAAATGAATCGCACCAGTTAAGTCTGTGTGTAAGTCAGTTATTTGAGGTGAGTGAGAATATCTAAATGTTAATTGTAATGAAATGAAAGATTTTTTCCTTTTTTTAGCGAATCGACATCTTGAGAAATTCCTTCTCAAAATCTTATTTCATATTAAATTGGATAAAAGTTATTAATTTCTCAAGGTAAGGTAGTTTATTAACGTCGCACTTGAGCAACCCAATGGGCTATTGGCAACGATCCGGGATCAATCCCAAACGGAAAAATCCGAGGACAGCACCACGTCATTTTGAACCACGGTCAGATGACGAGGTGAACACCTGAGTTGGCACCCCACTCTCCAAACTTCCACACCACGCCAATGTGAGGACGTTTGAGACACGACAGATTTAACGTGCACCAGCCCCTGTGTACACGACGGTTTTGGGTTGGACCGAGTTTCGAACCCAATACCACCGATTGATAATCCGCTACTCTTCCAACCGAGGTCACAATTAATTTCTCGAACTTTCCAGTTTAGAAAGCAAATGAAAATTAACACCACAAAATGAAACAAAAATTACAGGAGCTTGAAAAATCTCAAAAAATGTTTTCAAGTCTCCACTGATGACACAAGTCTCTCTCTCTCTCTCTCTTTATATATATATATATATATATATATATATATATATATATATATATATATATATATATATATATATATATATATATATATATATATATATATATATATATATATATATATATAATATATATGTATAATATATATATTATATATATATAATATATATATATATGTATAATATATATATTATATATATATATACCCTCCAGGTGGTTTTGGCGAGATATCTCGTCCATCTAGTCAGTTTTTCTAATGACGAGATACCTCGAGGAATACCGACAGAGGCATTTTCAATTAACCCTCGTGGTGGTTATCTGGACGAAGTCAAAAATGTCTCGATAGCAAAACTGACCTGATCTTGATCTCGTCATCATAAACGATCAACTCTATTTCCGTGACGAGATTCATCGTCATTAGCAAAATTTGTCAGGACACGGTGGACGAGATATATCGTCGAAACGACTTGAAAGGATAATTTCAGAGATGTGCCTCAAGACCGTCAAAAAAAAATCACTGCTCTAAATTCTAACCGCCAAACTTTTGACAACAGGAGGTCTAAACTTTATTTTATTGAAAAAATGCCCCCGTTCTCACCAAATACTTCAAAACGAGGTTTTAAATAAATCAATATATATTTTTTATTTACTATCGATTTTAACATAAACGAATGCCACAAAGCTTGATGTTACAAAAGGGTTGACAGCTGTCCAAGTCTTCCTCCTCGAAGGTGCTTGGAAAAGAATTGTGACTCAATACGCAAGTCTTGTCTGTTGTGCTAGAATCGATCTGATTCAAATGCTTTTCGTAGCTTAGAACCCACTTGTCTTTCTGTGTTATCGCTCCTCTGATCCGTTTCTGACGCTTTTGCAAACAGTTTTTATACTCCTTCGAGAGTGTCTGGGTTTTGCATTATATATTTGAATTTCCCTTACTTGCAAATTGATTTTCCTTGCACCTGCTCGTCCAGTGGCGAAATTAAACTTTTTTGGGACCAAGGCCAAGTGATGCTGACGACATCCTGCGTCCGAAATAAAATTGACGTGTTTAAAAGTAAATACTTAAAATAATAGGGATACATTATTATGATTCCTACCGTATTAATCCCTCTTAATTAACCATCCATCCTCTAAATTAACCATCCTGGTGGTTGTCTCAAAGCGGTATTTCTTCATTATTAAAACTGACCAGACCTTGATCTCGTCATCATCAAAAAATCGGCAAAATTTTGATGACGAGGTATCTCGAAATGATCAAAATTGGTCTGACCTCGATAGCTGAAATATCTCGTAGGGTTAATCATTTTGAACCATGGTCAGATGATGAGGTCAACACCTGAGCCGGCATTCTACACCGGGCCAACGTGAGGACACGACAGATTTAACCTGCACCCTTTGTACACGACGGTCTGTGGTTGGATTCGAACTCGCAACCCTCCGTTACTCTTCCAACCGGGCTACCACACCCCCATAAATACATCTGATAAAAGAAATGCCTTTTTATCGAATGCATAACTACAAGATAAATATTAGTCTCTCAATTTCCCCTTCGGTATAAAGACACTGCTACGGATTGATTCGAGTATAATTTTCAACATTCTATTGTGTACTTAGATAATCCTTAATATACTTATACAATCATCTCTGTACAGAATTAAACGTAAACCGTTTATGGATTCCGCAACGGTAAAATGAATCACATTACATTGAATGCAATTGATAAAATTATATTGCTTCTATATATAATTCTAAGCAGCCATAATAATTAAGTTTTCTAAGAAAGCTTCTTAGAAATAGGAGCGTCGTATTTCTTTAATGTTTTAGTTTTAATGTTTGCATATTGTACAGGGGAAACATTTTAATTTTTAGCATAAAAGTCATTACACATGAATTAATTTAAGTTCCCAGACCTTTCTTTTTAACGAGTTGATTTTATTTATGGAATTTAACTCATATTTTGGCTATTCAAGAGTAAATACAATATATTACTCTTGAATAGTTTGATATTATTATTATTAATGGTTGCTAAATAAAATAGAGGATCATTAAATATCTAGACCACAAAAAAATGAAGTTCAGAAGTTGCTTTGAATGTACAGTCGAAAGCTAATTTTTTTAAACCATACGGGAGAGAAGAAAAACTTCGTAAAAATAGAAAGTTTATGAAAAATAGAATTGATCTTAGATATTTATTCTGGATTTATTTAAATTTCAGATAATGTGGGTCTGTAAAATTAGAGTACATCACACTGAATGTCGACTGCATACAAAATATTCTTTTACACGATGAAAGTATTTTTATTTAGTACAATAATCCTGCTATATATTATAAAATAAAGGAGGGTAACTTTCGATGACGCAAGCTACTTTCTATCCTCTATCCTATCGTTGGTTAAAGTAATCTTTAAAAACTTTCACGACAAATTCCTCGCGCACAGTAAATAAACATTAAATCACGACATAGATGTAAGGAAACGAGCCATACAAGCGATACTATAATGATAAAATAGTTTTAAACGTAAGCGGTACTATTTATGATAAAATAGTTTAAAATCGAACGATACTTTTCATGATGAAATAGTTTTAAAATCAAACGATGCTATTTATGATAAAATGGTTTTAAACGTAAGCGATTTTTACACAGAAACTTGATGAAAACGTGCATGAGAGAAATTATTAATTAAACTATTAATAGTAAATTATTAATTAAAAACAATTATTAAAATATTAATACGTTTATAATTTTCTATATTTACCAGTGATATGCTTAATTTTTTAGTTACATTTCGTATTATTTATTGAGATGTAGTTTTGTGCTGTGAATAAAATAGGGGGGGGGGGGTATTTCAATTAACGTCACACTGGAGCTACACAATGGGCTATTGGTGACGGTCCGGGATCAATCCCAAAGGGAAAGATCCGAGGACAACACCACGTAATTTTGAACCACGGTCAGATGACGAGGCAACACCTGAGCTGGCACCCCACTCTCCAAACTTCCACACCACGCCAACGTGAGGACATTTGAGGCCACGACAGATTTAACGTGCACCAGCCCCCTTTGTACACGACGGTGTTTGGCTGGATTCGAACTCGCAACCCTTCGGTTGCTAGTCCTTTACTCTTCCAACCGGGCCACCGCGGCCCGTGAATAAAATAGAGATTACTGTTTTTGTTAGATTCAGAGGTGGTTTTTAAGTTGGGATTTATTGACTTACTATTCTTAGCATTTTGAGTTGTAAGTATTCATGAAAGAGGAAGCATATCAAGGGTATGTTTAAATACGCCCATATATTTTACGATTACTCCGAAAGACATAATAAGCATTTGAATTGCAATAAGTGATTTCTAGAGCCCGTTATATTTTTTATCTCAAATGGCCTACAGCTAGTATATTTTATAAATGTTTAGTTTTCAGTTCGTCGTGAAACAATGTTTACTTCTTTCTTCGTGTTTGTTACTTCAAAAATCTTGGGAATGAAATTACTGCCTCTTCCAAGTTCTTCCATTCGAGAAAAGAAAATTGAGGCCATTTTCTGATTTTTATTCGTGATTTTTCCTTATTTCTTAACTAAAATCAAATCACAACTTAAATTATTCTGTAACTGCAAGCAGTGGAATAAATTGATTTTAAAGATTTCAACATTTTAATTTTATAAAAATGAAATATTATCGATTATTTTTATACATATATTTTATTTAAAATTGTCAAGTACTGAGTTGATTGTTCAATAGTAAAATATTGGTACTTAAAGAATAGATAACAGACGAAAACCCGAGTTAAAATTCATAGTAAATTTGGTAGGTTGTGTCGTGGACATAAACCGTAATTTTGACTTGAATACACGACTTTGAAAATACTTCCAAAAAAAGTATCCGAAAAAAATTTCTGAGAATATTTGTGAGGTAAGATCTTTATTTTTAAAAGAGAATCCGCCAAGTCAAAGGACTATAGCAAAGTGAACGCGAGTACTTCGTCTAAGAGATTTATGATTGTTGCCGGTTTTGCATATAATGTTAAATTAAAAGTAAAAAGAGGGGAAAAAATGTAAAAATCAACTCCCACATAATATCAATGCCATATTTTTTCCTCAATATTCAAAAAAGAAATACCAATATCTTTACCCAGAGTGGCAAGAATCAGTAGAACTGCATCAGGGTAAAGCAAGCACCCACACATCTAAATCGACTATCAAATTCTTGGAAAAAATGGAACAAGAAACTGGTATCAAGTCTATACCCTTTACTGGTATTCCTGCTAAATCTCCAGATGTTTCACCCATGGCCTTTTGTGTTTTGGACTTTTAAAAAAGGCATTATCGAAACGTCGACCGAAAACTATTGAAGGACTGAAAAACTGGAACAAGAATGGGACAAAATTGCACTGTCGTTACTACAAAAGCCGTTATTATCATGGAAATGAAGGTATAGAAAGATAGTTAACAATAAGGGCTATCCAATGGAACATTTAAAGCACAACAATTTCATGTAACAAATTGAGCTTCAGTCCATTAAAATCGTTCCAGAAATGTCCGAACAGCCTCTGTAATTTTAGATTAAAGACTTGTGATTGTAGCGTAAGTTGGTAGCTTTCGAGCGACACGCAATCCAAAGTGACACTGGCCAAAACAAATGAATGATGCTCTGCTATTTAGCTACTGAGCACTGTTATTGAGAGGAGCTTCAATGCAACCAATATGTCGACTAGTAGTCACGTGACCGCTTTGTGAAAAATTAATTGGGTTGGACGATTTGGAATTTAATCGCCTCGTTTGACGATATAAAATCTTATGACAGGATCTATACATGAATGCGAAATTTCCATAAGTTGGAGACAAAATTGGCGAAATCGTCAGTATACTATTGTTTTGAGCGGACTAATCACATGATTAAACGATGGATGGGCGTCCTTCTTCAGTCCCGGGAACCGATCAGAGGATCAATGTTCGCTTCCACCCGCCAGACAAAAGTAGTCTAAGGGTCACATGACTATTAGTTTTGGTCACATGATGCAGACAATATGAAAAGGTTACCATTACTCTACTTCGTATTTCCTCTATGGGTCGAAGCTTTGCTAGGCCAAAATGGACATGGACGAAGCATTTTTTACATGATCGAAGTTTTTGAATCGTGATTAGTAATTATAGTTAGTGAGGCTTTTCAATTTTTACTTATGGAATAGTTTTTTCTGTGGCACAAGGGCCGATATAGACGAATTGTTCCAATTATCTGAAGAATAATTGATGCATAAATATTAAATTAAAACTACTCACATTAAATAATTCACTAATAAAAGTTTTGTTGCAAAGCTTTAAATAATAATAAAAAATATTGACTTCCTTAGAACCCATATGTATTCAATTGCGTCTGAAAAGCAAACCAACCCATTTTTATCCATGATTTGATTTAGTTTTCTAGTCATGACTTAGATTTCACACGATTTCGCTCGCCCAAATTGAGTTATATTTGAAAGCGGATTTATTGTTTAGATCCTTCTTCCCAATCCTTCGCGAAAGCCATCCCGATGGATGAGCTTTTTGTGCCAATCGGTACAATTTTTTATTTTTCAGATGCATAGTAATATTTCATTTAGAAAAAGGATGATCTGTAAAATTAATAGCATTTCATCAAAATCTTATATAGGACAGAACTACGAGGAAAAACAATCTTAAAATACAATAACATTAGTTACTAAATATGCTATGGGATTTGAAGAGTAGTTCTTAGGGGGATAGTTGAATTAACGTCACACTGGAGCAACACAGCAGACTATTGGCAACGGTACGGGATCAATCCCTAAGGGAAAGATCCAAGGACAACGAACACCTCGTCATTTTGAACCATGGTCAGATGGCGAGATCAACATCTGAGCTGGCATCCCACTCTGCAAACTTCCACACCAAGCCAACGTGAATACATTTGGGGCACGACAGATTTAACGTGCAACAACGAACACGGCGGTCTTTGATTGGATCGAGTTTGGAACTCGCAACTCATCGGTTGTTAATACACACCTCAACGAACCGGGCATAGTGGCCGTGGGGCTTGAAGAGATTTACAAAATATTTTTAATCGAATGTTAGTTTTATATTCTAATGAAGGGTTGAAACTTTCTACGTTGTACGAACTTCAATCGTTTTGCATAGTTAGTTTAAGGAGGTTATTGTATTAAATGCATAGTTCATTTGTAGCAAAAGTCTACTTTTGAAGAATTGCGCCATCAAATACCAAGTAACGACGAAATAGGAACTGCAGAAATAGAATTTTTCCAAAGGAAGGTAAATTAAGAAGACTTCTACACTTGCTTCACGTTTTAAAAGCCATAATTATAAAATTAATGATGAGTTTTCATGGATTAAAATTTTTCTAGTAATAAAATCGTTATGCTTGCAGATTTTTAAAATTTATAAGCATGATAAGTATTTATTAAATTAAAAATTTCATTACTGAGAAAAATTAAGCTTCCGAAAATTAGTGTGTAATGAAAGTTTTAAAACAGGAAAACCAAATTAAATAGCAAATAGTGATTAGATCTGAAATCGGATTGAAATTCTGTAGTTTCTCTTCCAGGTGTAAGCATTTTTAATAATAATTCAAATCATCTCCCTTTAATACTCCACTTTTATTCTGTCGAAAAGTTTTTCTAATGATTTTACTTAATTCATTGGAGTCACATCTCGTATTTTAAGTGTCCTCGTTAAGTCTGCATTGTTATTTCTTGCTTTAAAATTTTATAAAGCAAATTACTGTCTCATAATGGATGAATGATTAAAATTCCTATTTGATAAAACCATATACTTCATGGTCGCACAGAAATTGGAAACGAACGTTTTTAACTCACTTAATTTATTATAACAAAAAAAATTACTTTTAGATGCGATTGTTTTAAATAAGTAATTATTAAACCTGATTTATCTAAGTAAAAAGTTGGTGTCTTTAGTTGTCAGTAGTTAAAATTAATTAAATCCTTATGTTATGGTTTTTCTAATGATTTTACTTAATCCATTGGAGTCATCTCGTATTTTAAGTCCTCGTTGAGTCTGCATTGTTATTGCTTGCTTTAAAATTCGACAAAGCAAATTACTGTCTTATAATGGATGAATGATTAAAATTTCTATTTGATCAAACCATATAGCCAATTGCCCATTGCGTTGCTCCAGTGCGACGTCAATTAAATACCTACATGCCTTTCCTAGAACACGAGAAAATCGCTACTCTCTAAATATAAAAAGGAGATGTTTAGCATTTGAATAGCTTTATTGTGTGTGTGATTAGAAAGTAACGAAATATTTCTGGGAACGTCGTGAAACGTTTAAAATATTTTCCATCTTGATAAGGCAAGGGATATTCCACCTTAATTTCACGATAATATGTTGATAGCGATGCGTAACGACGTCTGATGTTAACCAGGAAAATATCAGTTATTGTTTTGGACGTTGAATCTTGATGGTTGTTACAAAATGCGATACCTCTCAACCTACATCTCTATCTCAATCTAAAGAATAACCTTTTTCTGAACCTGCGTCTAAGACATGCAACATGAAATGCTTACACTTTAACAGAAGACAAGGTAGTTAAAAGTTAGCATTATAATCTTTCATCTTGAGCCATCTCGGTATGATTCTTCTTGAAGTAGAGTAGCGCGAAAAGTCCACCTAACGCGCACAACGATAGAAACTAATGGAAGAGTTCTGTTCCCCCATCAAAGTGTCTATATTATATTACAACTGTGCGTGATTGCTTGGGACAGCAGTGATATAGATCGGCGGATATAGCACATATTTTTTCTTTGCTCGTTTCTGAATTTCTCTTTGGAATGGTTTAGACGATTCTGTTCTGAAGAGAAACAGCTGGTTAAGTCCAACAGAATGGTACTCACCGAACAATCAAACTACCGCTTCCTTTTAAATCTCAATCTAATCGTATACAGGTGGCGATGGTAATTAATTAACGTCACACTCGAGCAACACTAAGGGCTGTTGGGGACGGTTCGGGATCAATCCCGAAGTGAAAGATTCGAAGACACCACCACGTAATTTTGAAGCACGGTGAGATGACGAGAACAACACCAGAGCTGGCACTCCACTTTCCAAACTTCCACACCACGCCAACGTGAGGACATTTGATGCCACGACAGATTTAACTTGCACCAACCTCCGTGTACACGCTGGACCTAGTTTCGAACTCTGAACCTTCCGATTGCTAATCCGTTACTCTTCCACCCGGGCTACCTCTGCCCTCGTCTCTATAGGATACTGTCACCACAGTGTGACAAGTTGTAAAGCAAACACCAATACGGAATGAAACGATTTACAGCATACATGGTAGGGGTCGAGCAGTCACAGTAAATTTGATGATATCGGTCAGAGCATTGGTTATGCAGCTTGGTTTTATTGGGGGTGGAGCATCCGGCAAAGGACATAAACTGGGAATCTCTCTGGGGTGCACCAGAGATCTGAAAAATGCTGAGAGTGGATGGCGGGTAAAGAAGGGGCTCCTCCCTTAACCAAGTGTAACCTTAGAAGTGATTCCTGACCCCTTAGCATCGACCTTATCTCAGCATGCCCCGTATCAACGACACCCCAATGCGAAAGACTATTGGTGTGTACCACTCTATTGAATGTCCCTTAAAAAGTGATTCCCGGCCCCGTAGCATTGTCCTCACCTCAGAGTGCCCTGCATCAGTGACACCACAGATCCCAATGCCAAAGGATCAGTCAGTGAGTACCATTCACTTGAATTACACATATATGACCTCTCACCTATACCTGTACCATGATGTTATCTCCACATCAATATTAATTTTTCAAGAAATATTCTTGAACTTGGTGTAAATCTGATTTGAGTTCCACACTGAACGTCATCTTTACTTGATGTAATGACAATCTCCTGTACATTTATGCATAATTTCAAATGATTGACGCTCAGGGTGGTTTCCAAGGGCCGCAGTAGCTCGGTTGGAAGAGTAACGGATTAGCAACCGGAGGGTTTCGAGTTCCAATCAAAGACCATCGTGTACAAGGGGGGCTGGTGCTGGCCATGGTTAAAAATTACTTGGTGTTGTCCTCGAATCTTTTCCTTAGGGATTGGTCCCAGACGTCGCCAATAGCCCGTCGTGTGCTTCAGGGTGACGTTAAATAAAATACCTACCTACCTACCTACCTGGTTGTTATCTTGACGAGGTGTCTCATCATTGGCAAAATTGACCAGATCTTGATGGACGAGATATCTCTTCATTAGAAAAACCTGACCATATTTTCATCTGGTCATCATAAAAAAAAATTTGATCATGACACGATATCTCGTAATTAGCAAAACTGACCAGATCTCGTCATAATCAAAATTTCGATAACATCTTGATGACGAGATATCTCGTCATTAGCAAAATTGTTCATATCATGATGGACAAGGTCGAAACCACTTGGAGGGTTAAATAGATTAATATCTAAATTTAGAACGCATTAAAAGTATACAAAGTATCCTACTAAATGAATTCGTACCCGAAACTTTACCTAAAATACTTACAAATTAGCTCTCACCAGAAAGCAACTCCAATCCAAAAGTCCTTCTAATCTTTCATATTGTATCGATACAATACAGGCATCCGATACCATTCTCTTTGCGGAGCAGTGTCATACGAGAAGCCCACCTTATGCACGAAGATGGGAATTAATGGCACAACTTTGTTCCCCCGAGCTGCGCCTATTTTCTTTCTCCCCTGTATGATTGCTTGTGCCAACAATGAAATATGTCGTCGGTTATAGCACATAAATGTCAGTGACAATTTCCAATATTAATGAGAGCCAGACAGCGTTTGCACTGGTGCCTCAAAGAATTCTTTCGGTTCGCAGCCAATCCCTTGATGCGATTGCAATCCATCCGAGGTACCTTTAAAAGGGATTTCCAAAACATTCCCGACAAATCCCAGCCTTTGATTCTGAGCGGGGGTGTTTCGAGTTATTAGCTCGTTTCTTATTCCGGATCGTGTGACGGTTGGAAATGTGCGTCTGCGTGCGTTCGTCGCTCTGGCTTCTGAGAAACACGTGCTATTTCGATTTTCGAATTTAAATTGGAAATGAGAGGTTCTGGAACTGTTGTGATGGAATATTTCGTCGTGGGATCTTCGCTCCTTTCGTGTTCCTTTCTTTGGAACAGACGACGATCCAGTTTGAATGGAGGTGGTTTCCGAGATTGCGATGTAAAATACTTAAGTGGAACATTTCTCTTGGATCGATTGTAGTGTAGCTAGTTTATTCCTAGTAAAAATAGAAATAACGAATAGAATAACGAGCGTACTTTTTTAACTAGAAATAGACGTTTATTATAATCCAATTACATATTTGCAAGGTTGAATAGGTTAATGTTACTCCCTATTTGACTTAATCCTCCTGGTGGATATTTAGGTGAGGTCATTGGGCCCAGTTGTACGGTATTGGACCAACGGATTAGCAACCTGAGGGTTGCGAATTAGAAACTAGGTCCAGCCAGACTCGTGTACATGGGGGCGTTAAATCTGTCCCGACCTCAAATGTCCTCACGATGGCGTGGTGTGGAGGTTTGAAGAGTGGGGTGCCAGCTCAGGTGTTGCTCTCGTCATCTGATTGGTTCAAAATGACGAGGCGTTGTCTTTGGATCTTTCACTTCGAGATGGATTACGGACCTCAGCCCGTTGTGTTGCGTCAGTGCGACGTTAATTAACTACCTATCATTTCTCGTTATTAACAAAATTGGTCAGATCTTGGCGGACGAGATATTTCGTCGAAACCATTTGGAGGGTTACAAAACACAAATCGTCATATCAAAATACATATAAAAAGAAACTCATAAAGTGACAATCCAAATTTTTGCTTTACAGCTTCTTAAAGATTAGCTATTCGCTTTTGGATCAAAAATAAAAATTATAAGCATTTTTATAGTGCAATGTATCTTTTAAACAGATTACAATGTGACAATGTATTGCTCATCCTTATGAAAATAAACATTTAATGTCGCCGTAAAAAATGTCAGTTTACGAGTTTCTGCTCTAAGCCAACGGTATTGTATTAAGATAGAAACTATAATAAAAATGAATGCTTAGAATGAAACAACACATTCAATTCTGAAACATATTACATGAAAAGCAGAGTTTTTGATAATGATCAGGATTCAAGATTGTTGAGGGCTTTGGGTTATTGTTACAACATCGTCGATATTCGTCTCTATTGTTCGAGTCTTAGATTTTACTCATCAGCAGTAAGAGAGGGTTGTTGAGGCTTAGAATTTGTTTCTAGAGATTGGAAAACGAATTAGTCTTTTTGTTGTAGATTTGTTTTCAGATGCTCGGGTCTTCAGATTGCAGAAGTTACCAGTATATGCTGTTTGAAGTTTTAAGGATTGGAATAAGTTCTTTTTACAATTATCATAAGCTCTAAATCGAAATCAAAACAATCTGGTTCTAATTCTTATCGTTTCCAAATTACTTAATTCGACTTAAGCTTTACATTCAAAACATGTGGCTTAAATATAGCTTTTCGCAACATTATTACAATACGGCGTAATGGATAAAGAAAATAAACGCCAACAATATCAATTCTCTAGCTAACTAAGAATAATTCATTGAAACGAGAGATTTAGTTCTAATATTGATTTGTACTACGAAGCTTTATCTGCATTTATATAAATAATGAACAAAAACTATGATCTGATTGTCAATAAAATGTATTTTATTTTGAGTATGAAAAGGTGTGTTATGCCATGATTTAGGAAAGAAAATTGTTAAGAATATTTTACATTTTAAGTATATATCACATAATAAGCTAAGAACTGATGGGCGATTAAATGTAATTGGGTTTAAGATCATTATTTAAATTCGTATTGTGAAATAAGTTGGATCCAGGGAAAAGTTGAGAATGCAAAACTAAGAAGAAACTATTAGTCTTACTTATACTGTGATTTATTCTGAAAATCTGTGTGTTGTTTGTTCTCCATTAATTAAAAAAATATTTTAGGTTTCGTGCATATCTCTATGCTACCATTTTTTAATTTTATTTTATAAAATGGAAACACTTTTAAAAGTATCAGAATACGATCTACTACTTACGAATTTACATATAGAATGCAACCAATTCTAAAATGTAAAAATGAATAAGATAACAGTTTTTCCTATTCCTATAAAATATTCAAAATTCGATAGTAGGTTATAGGAGGGCAAATAATAGAAAATGTTTCTTAGTAAAAATAGAAACTTGTAACATGAAATAGGAGAGTACATTTATTTGTATACTTTTTATTAATTTATATCGTTTTATAAAATTAATCGTATTTAAAAGGGCAGCGGTAGCCCGGTTGGAATAGTAACGGATTAGCAACCGGAGGGTTGCGAGTTCGAATTCAACCAAAGATCGTCGTCTACAAAGGGGGCTGGTGCACGTTAAATCTGTCGTGGCCTCAAATATCCTCACGTTGGCGTGGTGTGGAAGTTTGGAGAGTGGGGTGCCTGCTCGGGTGTGACCTCGTCATCTGACCCGGATCCAAAATTACGTGGTGTCCTTGGATTGTTCCCGTAGGGTTTAATCCCGAACCGTCGCCAATAGTCCGTTGTGTTGCTCCAGGGCGACGTTAATTAAAATACTCACCTACCTAATCGTATATAAAAACATACAAGAAAGGAATCCAGTTTTTTCAAGATATTTTCATAACTGCTTTACCTAATTAATTAAATAACATTAATTTATAATTCAATATATGAATTCTCAGTTTTTCACCATGGAAATTAGCTCTTCTATGCTATTTGACGCGTTTTAAAGTACTATGTTATGGTAATTACAAAGAATTTTAATAATCGAATCAAAAACTTTCGATACGCTTTAACATTTGTGTTGGGAATAACTAATTTTAACAAGACTAATTCGGGAAAGAACTTGAACATGTTACATGAAGGTATATAACTTAAAGTCCCTGACTAAATAAACCTTTTAATCCTTCCCTACATCTATATGTGTAGTCACAATAGTTAGTCCACATTGTTTAAGGATATCGGATATATTCTCTGCATTCAAATACACAAATACAATGGAAGAAATGTCAAACCCCACATAAAATTGAAAAACTACTTCTCACAGAACAACTGGAACGGGAGTTTTAAAAATCAGAGTACAAAAAATGATTTACAAACTGCAATCCTAAACCATTTGATTTTTCTTTGCGAACATATATTTAGAATTAAGGAAAAAAAAGGTTCGAAGTACAATATTACTTTTCCAATGAAATTGTACGAGCATAAATTTATTTCCCAATATTTTGAAAAGCAATGGAACAGTAAAAGCAGCCAATGCAAAAAAATGTATTCCACATGTGTTCGTTATAAGGAGCAGAATATAATACACTCTACTTTGAGTTTGCTCACTCCAAAGATATTTCAGTTATGAGATTCCAATGTTATTTGAAGTATATTCTTTTGTTTCAAGTTGTTTGCGTGTAGAAAAGCCAAGAAAGTTTGTTAGAATTTTGCAAGAGGATCAAATTTATTTGGACGAATCGGATACAGGGTGTAACGTCAAAATGTAACGCAATTTTTTACAACTTGAAATGAGAAATGACTTCATTCAGTTCCAGAATTTTTCGTAGGTGAGACAATAAAAATAAATAAAATACAAACTTGGCCATGACTTACGTGGATCTCTTTTGTATCCTGTTTCTCATTGGATAAAATTATATTTAAACTATTCTCGCCTATCATTGGTTAAAGTTATATTTAAATATTCACGCCCTTTCATTGGTTAAAGTCATATTTAAATTATTATCTCCCTCTCATTGGTTAAATTTATATTAAAATGATGTCACGAAAAATTGCTCGCGCTCAATGAATAAATATTAAAAATTAAATAATAATGATAATAGTAATTAAATTATTCATAAGAATATCATTTTAAGTATCTGGCAACGCTAATATGTTTAACTTTTTAGTTCTATCCAGAATTAGTAACTGAGAAATAGTTTCGAGCTGTGAGTTTAATGTAATTCTGAACTTTTGTGAAGTTTTCAATGAGAGGTATTTTTGTATGGTGATATTATTAATTGACATACATTTAATGAGTACAAATCTTACATACACTATCCAACATTGAAAATGCAACACCAAGAAGGAGTTGGCAGAAAGTGATGAAATTTGGCAAACGGAGAGAGACAGCAACGAGCAATTAGTTATCTTTATTGCAACATTATACACCTTGCCACTGAGCAGCAAGAACGTCTGATCAGTAGGTTGTAGGACCACCGCGAGCGGCGATACAGGCAGCAACACGTCTAGGTACAGACGCAATGAGCGTGCGTATGGTGTCCTGAGGGATGGCTGCCCATTCCCTGTCAACCATTTGCCAGAGTTCGTCTTCTGAACGTGCCGGTGGCAACGCATGCAAGCGACGTTCAATGACGTCCCAGAAATGTTCGATAGGTGAGAGATCAGGGGAGACAGCTGGCCAGGGAAGCACCTGGGTACCTTGCAGGGCATGTTGGTTGATGCGTGCCGTGTACAGCCGGGCGTTATCCTGCTGGAGAATGGCATTGGGCACCCCCTGAAGGAAAGGTAGTGTCACCGGCTGCAGCACGTCATCCACGTATCGTTGGGCCGTCATAGTGCTCTGAATACGAACCAGAGGTGACCTGCTATCGTAGGCGATGGCGCCCCAAACCATTATACCGCGTTGTATCGCGGTATGGCGTTCCACAGATGCGGCCGGATTGGCCCTGTCACCACATCGGCGCCAGAGTCGTACACGGCGCCTGTCATTGCTAAAACAGAAGCGTGACTCGTCTGAGAACACCACCCTGTGTCATTCCGTCGTCCACGTAGCTCCATCCCGACATCATTGCAAACGGAGACGTCTGTGCTGTTGGGTCAATGGTAGTCGTCTCAACGGGCGCCATGAGTGCAGGCGATCAATCGGCGGCTAATGGTCCTGGACGAAACGGGAGCATCAAGGGTGTCCTGCACATGCTGCAAAAGGGCGACAGACGTGGCTTGCGGACCGCCGATACTTGCCGGCAGATGCGCCGGTCCACGCGTGCTGACCGAAACCCCTCAAACGTGCCACATTCCCTTGGTCCAACCATCTGTGCCACAACCGGTGCATCGTGGACGCGTGTAGGTGGGTATCTGCTGAGATTTGACGTATGGACCAACCTGCCCTTCTGAGGCCAATCACCATACCCCTCGTGAAGTCGTCTGTTTGCTGGAACTGTCTTGATTGGCGGCGTCCTGGCATTCTCCGCTACTAGACGTTCCTCTGAGACACAAAAACAAATTGCAACTTGATTTACCTGGCAAACAGAGCGGCGCGAAACTGACCACTTTTGCAGGTTCCTTCCCTGGTTTTTCACTCGCCGTGCGCGGGACAGCTGCGCAGTTTGCATCATTTACATATCTCGGTGAGCTGCGTCTACCCTGTAAATTTCATCCAGTTCTGCGCACTCCTTCTGGGTGTTGCATTTTCAATATCAGGTCGTGTATATTACAGTGAATTGTAGGTCTCATAGAAAAAATAGAGAACATGATTTATGCTCTAATCTCTATTTTAAATTTGGGGAATCTGTTGGGGGAAATGTTATACGACACCATTTCAAATATTAAAACATTTCATGCATATATGGTGAAGTTTGCCATTAATAATACATTAATATAGTCTTGATACATTAAATAATTTTTTTTCAAAGTTATGAAATAAAAATCATGGAAACAGGCAGATTATGGGAAATATTTATGCTTTTAATGTTCGAGAAATTTAATGTTTTTGTGTTGTAATGTGGGTTCTGAGTTTGCAAATTAAAAGTTAATTCTGTAATCAATAAATTTATTCCACAAAAAGACCAGGTTCCACTAATATTCTTCAGGTAGGTAGTTAATTAACGTCGCACTGGAACAACACAACGGACTATTGGCGACGGTCCGAGATCAGTCTTCAAGGGAAAAATCCGACACCACGTAATTTTGAACCACGGTCAGATGTCGAGGTCAACGCTTGAGCCGGCACCTCACTCTCCAAACTTCCACACAAAGATAACGTGATGACCACGACAGATTGAACGTTCACCAGCCCACGTTT
This sequence comes from Meta bourneti, assembly GCA_933210815.1. Classification (NCBI taxonomy): domain Eukaryota; kingdom Metazoa; phylum Arthropoda; class Arachnida; order Araneae; family Tetragnathidae; genus Meta; species Meta bourneti. The sequence continues at coordinate 99,798,399 of OW119928.1, read as the reverse complement.
ACTCGACGGTCTTTGGCTGGACTGAACCTAATTTCGAACTCGCAATCCCCGGTTGCTAATTTGTTGCTCTTACAACTGGGCTATTTCGTCCAATATTCTTCAGGAAAAGAACATATATATATATTTTTTTCTTCGTAGCATGGTAAGGAAGTTGGTAAGGTCTTTGGTTCGCAATCAAAGACCGTCGTGTATAAAGGGGCTGGTGCAAGTTAAATTGGTCGTGGCCTCAAATGTCCTCACGTTGGTTTGGTGTGGAAGTTTGGAGAGTGGTTGTACCAGCTCAGCCTTACCTCGTCATCTGACTGTGGTTCAAAATTACGTGGTGTTGTCCTCGGATCTTTGATCCCGGACCGTCACCAATAACCAGTTGCGTTGCTCCAGTACGACGTTAGTTAAAATACCTATCTATCATAGCATGGTAACAAAGGCATTATATATATTTGTGCTTTAGCAACGACTCGATCGAGCATTGCAATAAAATAAGCTTCATCAGATTTAAATCAAAACGAATGATTTCAAATTTGTGTTTTAGAAACTAATTTAACTTGCGTTGTCAAATATTACATTCATAACCAATAATAGTGCCATCAATTAGAAGATTGTTTGAGGAAAGATGTGAAAAGAAAAAATAAGGAAGAGTAGAAAGAAGATGTGATAATGATGTTATATCGAAAACATGATTTGTGCGAAGTGCTGGATTTAATGGAATTTTTCTACTACTACTCTCTGTGAGTGGAGAGTGCTTCAGAAATAATTGGATCACCTGATATTTTAATAAATTTCATTGAGCTGATAATTTATATCAGAAACATGTAAACGAATAGAATGGTGCTACATTTTTTTTATTTCAAGTCTTTCAGGAAATCTCTACTACCAGCACAAATTTTTATCTTGAATTTCTATTTTATTGTAGATACGTTTCTATCTACACTTATCAAACTACGCGTTCCTTTAATTTATCAAAGGGAGGTAGGTAGTTAATTAACGTCGCACTGGAGCAACACAACGGGATATTGACGATGATCCGGGATCAATCCCTAAGGGAAAGATCCAAGGAAATGCCTCGTCCTTTTGAACCATGGTCAGATGACAAGAACAACGCATGAGTTTGCACCCCACTCTCCAAACTTCCACACCATGCCAACGTGAGGACATTTGAGGCCCCGACAGATTTAACGTGCACCAGCCTCCTTGAACACGACGGTCTTTGCCTGGACCGAGTTTCGAACTCCTAACCTTCTTGTTACTAATCCGTTGCTTTTCCAACTGGGCTACCGCCTTGTTTTAACAAAATAACTCACCAATGGAGATGGATGACGTAAGGGGCAACAGGAGAAACTGCTACTATATATGTTCTAAATAGATATTACTATTGTACTTGAAATGAAACATGCGTATTTCTACATGAGTATGTACACATAAATATATGAGTACTTTCATCTACAGACAACTAAGAAATAGAATAGAGTAGGAATTATTTATTTGATTTTTCTGCCTTCGTATATCACTGGTACTAACGTCAGGCATTATTCTATTAGAGATGACAATAGATTATATTCTTTTATTTGGACATCAATTGTAACATTATTGCTTATTTTATGGATTTATTCTAGCGGGCGTGGTAAGTAGCAGTTGAAAAAGTAGCAGATTAGCAAACCGGAGGGTCGCGAGATCGAAACTCAATAGAACCAAAGACCGTCGTGTAGGTTGTGGTAGGTGCATGCTAGAGAGTGGGATGACAGATCAGGTGTTAACCTCGTCATCTGACAATGGTTTAAAATGATGAGGTGTTGTCCTCGATCATTCCCTTCCGGATTGATCCCGGACCGTCGCCAATAGTCCATTGTGTTGCTCTAGAGCGACGTTAATTGTGGTGTCCCTAGGAAGGTAGGTAGGAACACCACAATTAACGTCGCTAGTGACACCACAAATATTATCCCCTTAAAAGTGTTTTCATGAAATCATATTCTCCTGTTTTAAATTCTTTATTGTAATCACTGACTTGCTTTTGTGAATTCTTAATGTTGTGAACCAGCAGCAATTTGGCGACATTTGGTGTTTTGGCGACATCCTTAGATCGCCAAAGATGGCGTGCCCGAAATTTTCGATATTGAACTGAGTACTTCCTTGTTTCCGCTCATGGTATGATCCACAATGAGCTTCCTTGTATACTTTTGTGATATGGTCCATAACGGACTTTCTTGTTATTAATTGTATCAGCTCATTGGCATATATTGGTTAAGTTTTCGCAATAAATAGAAAAACCAGTTTGATCTTGTTGACCATTACACTTAATGAATATCCGAATTTATTTGTAATCGAAATTTAGATGAAACAGCGATTATTTACAGTTCACTCTCTTTCACAAGGATTTGTCGTGACTGTTGATTCGTACAAACAGCTTGTATAACCTTTCAATTCCGATGTACAATTATGGTAGAGAATATGTTTGAAAAAGCACGAACCGAATTTCATTTAATGAGAATTGAATTTTGAAGCTTCAGAAGGTGTTCAGTATTTTTGTTGCCCTTTCTGCGTTCAACAGAACCATGCAAGAGTGGCCGCAGAAAATTATAATGAGCGTGCATCTTTTTTCTCACTTCTTTATTCGGCGTACCGGTCGTGACAAACAAGGGGTAAACTTCGAAGGCCTTATCTTTCTTTCACTCAACACGCCAGTAATTAGTGTCTAGTGTCATGTAGTTCCTGTTTTAATTTTGCCCTCTGCACTTTCGTTTAATTAAAGCTTATTAAGTACGAAAGGTAATTTTTTAAACGATTGTTGCACATCTAAGTAGAATATCTGTTTTTTGAATAATTGGCATTGTAAGAACATTGGCACTTATAACCATTTCTCCGCGACAATTTGAGGCCAAAGAACGTCGTGTATACGGGGGCTGGTGCACGTCAAATCTGTCGTGGCCTCCAATGGCCTTACCTTGGCGTGGTGTGGAAGTTTGAAGAGTGGGGTGCCAGCTCAGGTGTTGCCTCGTCATCTGATCGTGGTTCAAAATTACGTCTTGTTCTCGGATCTTTCCCTTGGGGATTTATCCCGGACCCTCGGAAAAAAACGTTGTGTTGCTGCAGTGCGATGTTAATTAAAATACCTACCTAAAGTTGCCCTACCACTAGAACAGTTAAACTTCTAATTTCGAGAAAGAAGAGCCTGAAATTTATCTATAAAACTAAATACAGATGGCATGGTAAAATAATAATGATGTATAAAAATTAAATAAGTTATTCAAATAAAGGGCAAGAAACGATACAGTATGACGAGATTGCACTGTACCGTGTTTAAAATACAAAATGAAAGTTTTAATTCTTCAAATGGGAACGGAAAAGAATTGGAAAAATTTCGAAAGGCCTATAGAATCAAATGACGTTATAAAAGAAAAATTGGAACGTTTTAAGAACCAATGAAATCACAGGACAATAAAACGGAAACGTGAAGAACATTCTAAAATATACACGGTAAAGGACCGGAAATGAAAAAATGAACTTTCGTTGGGTTTCGAGGTTGCCTTTGACTGCCACAATTCGCTACAAAAACATGTCAAAAGCATTGTCACATTAAAGTCTTTATATCAAAGCTATACCGATTGTTTCCCCTAATGACCGATATCTTCGAGCTTCGGCACTAAAAGGGGTGAACTTACGGCTAATTGTGAAGGGTAGGTAGCTAATAAACGTCGCACTGGAGCAACACAACGGGATATTGGCGACGGTCTGGGATCATTTCCCGAAGAGAAAGATCCGAGGACAAAACCACGACATTTTCAACCACGGTCAAATGACTATGTCAACACTTGTACTGGTACCCCACTCTCCAAAGTTCCACACAACGCCAACGTGAGGACATTTGAGGCAACGACGGATTCAATTTGTACCAGTCCGCAGCCCAGTTGTGAAGGACCCTGTCGTTAAGGTACTACAAACAGTGACGCTCACCCTCATCCATGCGCTTACAAACCAAGTTTGGAACCTTACACACTAACTTTATGACCACTATACCTGTTAAGTGGGAGTTTATTAAACATAAAAAAATTTTCATTTACATTACACTTTTTTAAATTAAAAATAATTATATAAAACTACAACTTTATTACAAAATTTTCCATTCAATATTTTAAACTGTTATTAAATAGAGTAGAAAATTTTTGAAAAAAGTTCTTACACCTCCAACAACACTTTCGAAACGCCTTGTCCAGTACGATGTAGAAGGTCCAAGTGAGTGGACTGAAAATTAAAAAAATATTTATTTACAAAACACATTAAAGAGGCCGTGATTCTAAAATAATGCTTCCATGTATCCGTACAAATAAATTGCGTTAAGACACGTAGATCGACGTTAGCCAGTCGAAGAATTCTTAACTCGAGAAGTTCTAACGATAACAAAAATTCTGAAGATATTTTTTAAACGTTGTCCCATCTGGCGTGTAAAGAATAAAAGAAAAATAATTAAACTGCAAACTATTCTTAATTCTTCGTGAGGCAGGATAATAATGCGCCCTGGAATTCGCGCCCAAATACGTCTAAATATTTTTTTACCAATTCAGTCCTTGTATTAGATTTTCTATTTACTTGATGTTGTTTGGGGCCAGTTGGAAGAGCAACGGATTAGCAACCGGAAGGTTGCTCCAGTGCGACGCTAAGTAACTACCTACAACGATGTTGTTTGTCACAGTTGGGTCCAAACTAACCCTTGTTCTATAAGAACACAACACAACCAGTTCAAGTTGGGATAATTATTCTTTGAAGTCTTAGTTTTAAAGAAACATTCAAATTGTCAAAATTCGTAGGTGGCAAGTACAAAAGAGCTGCATAACCGAATGTGTGCTATATTAACCCGAGGTATAACAAATTTTAACCCTCATGGTGGTTTATCTTCGTGTTGAAAATGGCCCTCTACTGACCAGCCTCTGTTCCAAACGGTTACCAATTCCGGGACAATTTGTTTTCCTACTTGGAACTTCATTCGGGCAGTTTTGAGCCGCTGCAGCCCAGTTGGTAGAACAGCGAATTATCAACCGGAGGGTTGTGAGTTAGAATCCAATCAAAGACCATCGTGTACAAAGGGGGCTGGTGCATGTTAAATCTGTTGTGGCCTCAAATGACCTCACATTGGTGTGGTGCGGGAGTTTGGAGACTGGGGTGCCAGCGCAGGTGGGATCTCGTCATCTGACCGTGGTTCAAAATTGCTTGGTGTTGTCTTTCCCTTCAGGTTGATCCCGGACCGTCGCCAATGGCCCGTTGTGTTGTTCCAGTGCAACGCTAATTAATTACCTATGTACCTCAAGAATATATAAAGATCTTAATAAAAAATTTGAAATCAAATCTGTATACCCTTTTGAAAACTGCAGGAAAAAAAACGGTACTTGAATAGAAACGTTTTTTATCATTTACAAGTAAAAGTAGATATATCAAATTTACCTATTACTATTTCAGTTTTGTAGCTTCTTCATTTTCTTTCATAACAACCATTTCGTTGCTTTGCATAATTTTTCATTGCATACAAGGTTTATTATTTTTTAACATATAAATTAAATAAATGTTTAAATAATCAAATGAATAATTTATTCTTTATACTTAGGCTCGTCATTAAATTAAATCCAAGACGAAAATCCTTACTGCTTAAGTTTTCCATTTTGCAGGAGCCTTTTCTGGGCATAATGCAGCCAAAGCAAATGTCCTTTCCTCAGATTAGTCATTAATGGTTCATTCCATGTCAAGGCGCACAGTCCACAATCCGATTGTTTTTAGAACTCGTCTAATTTGTTTCCCAGCCAAATAGAAGAAATTCTGGAAAATTTTACCTGGCTACTTGCGATAATTTTTTATGCATATTAATTTTAAGTTTGAAAAATTGGGCAAATTTTCGTGATTTTAGACTTACTACGTCTCCTGTACCTCCGGACTTTATTGTCCAATCATATTGAATGAAAGCTTATGTTGTAGAAAAATGTACAACCTGTCTAAAATGACGTATCATATGACCTTTTAAGTGACCGTTTCAATTTCAAGGTCACTCAATTTGACTTTTGACCTACAATTACAAAAAGTATATTTTTTATTTTTTTTTAAATATATGTTAAAGGTACACTATTTATCTTTCCTTTCCGAAAGTTTCATAGTGGTAAACGCATATGTTTACGGTTCAAAAATATTCGAAGCAAATACAGAGACGGTTCGGACATTTTTTGAACGATTTTAATGGACTGAAGCTCAATTTTTTACATGAAATTTTTGTGTCTTAAATATTCCATTTGATAGCCCTTTTTGTTAACTATCTTTCTACACCTTCATTTCCATGATAATAATGACTTTTGTAGTATCGACAGTGATATTTTGTCCCATTCTTGTTCCACAGTTTTCCAGTCCTTGAATGGTTTTTGGTCAACGTTTCGATAATGCCCTTTTTAAAAGTCAAAAACACAAAAGGCCATGGAAGAAGCATCTGGAGATTTAGCAGGAATATCAGTAAAGGGTATTGACTTGATACCAGGTTCATGTTCCATTTTTTACAAGAATTTGATAGTCGATTTAGATGTGTGGGTGCTTGCTTTACCCTGATGCAGTTTTACTGATTGTTGGCACTGTGGGTAAAGATGTGGTATTTTTTTTTTTGAATATTGGGGATAAAATAGGGTCTTGATAATATGTGGGAGTTGATTTTTACATTTCCCCCTCTTTTTACTTATAATTTTCCATTCTATGCATAACCGGCAACAATCATAAATCTCTTAGAAAAAGTTCTCACTTTCACTTTGCAATAGTCATTTGACTCGGCGGATTCTCTTTTAAAATTAAATATCTTACCTTACAAATATTCTGAGAATTTTTTTTGATACTTTTTTGGAAGTATTTTTCCACTTTTACGTTTTCACCTTTCTCATTAATAATATTACTCATCGTATCTTTAGACATCGAAAAACCATGACTTTTACAGAGTTTTTGAATAATTGAAGCATAATTCTCTTCGAAAAGAGAGGAAACATAGCCTTCCATCCATTGCTTATTTAAAAGTGCCATTTTGAAAGTAAACAAAACTTTGAGTTAGCAGACGATGAGTTATACTTTAACTACGTAACTGCTGCAAAAATAAAATTCTTTCGTAGCATACAATTGTTTTTACATCTCATCAAAATCGTTAAAAAAATGTCCTAACAGCCTCTGTAGAAGTACGTAAGCAGTACTCATAAACACCTGAATCTTTTGACCTGCTTGTCCAATCAAGATGAAATAGGGCTTATTTTATAGAAAAGAGTATAACCTTTCTGTCGATATATTACATGATACTATGAGTGACCATTGTGAATTTAAGGTCACTCATAGTATCATGTAATATATCACCAGAAAGGTTACCTTGAAGGTTTTGAAATTCAAGGCTTTGACCTTGAATTTCAAAAAAGTATTTCATTATTTTTTCCTGAAATCTATCATCATGTAATACATTTGGAAGAGTAACGGATTACCAACAGGACTGTTGCAAGTTCGAAACTCGGGTCAGCCAAAGACAATTCGTGTACGGGGTCCGGGTTATATCTGTCATGGGCTCACCTTTTCGTGGTGTGGAAGTTTGGAGTGTGGGGTGCCAGGTCAGGTGCTCTGGTCATCTGACCGTGGTTCAAAATTGCTTGGTGTTCTTCTCGGATATTTCCCTTTGGGATTGATTCCGGACCGTTGTATTGTTCCAGTGCGACGTTAATAAACTACCTATCTCGATTTTGTGTACCGAGAACCAAAAACGAAACAGATAAGAATTCGAGAATAAGAACCAAAACGAATAAGAACCAAAAACGAAACAGATAGCTCATGGGAGCGAGGAAAACCGAACTGCTGCAAAAACTTCCGCTTCCTCGAACAACAAGATGAGACTTTGTTTACCAGAGATAAAACTTTCCGAGTCATTTCAATCCCAATCTAAGCCGGGGAAATTTAACACTTAACTTTTCAATCTCCTTAAAAATAATCTCCCGCATCATTTAACTCTCCGCGAAGGCGTCAAACTCCACCAAGAGCGGCGAAATATCGCCAGATTATTTCAAAAGACAAGACACGGGGCTAAATATAGACACACTCTATAGAGTGACGCGCTCCGGGAACTTTCTTCGGGAAATCCAAGGGGGAAGCAGGATTTTCGGCCTTTCCAGGAGCAGTACTTAATTATCCACAGTTAATGCAGCTCCGTTTGACAAGTTAAGCATTTCTTAAATGATTAATGGCACTTTGAAAGAAACCGAACGCAAGAGCAATTTCGCAATATATCGCGTTTCCCTGGTCTGGGAGGATGCTTTTTAAAAGGAAAAAAGGAGCCTCAGTCGATAATGCTCCAGAGAACTCCCTTCAATTTTCATGGCCTTTCTAAGAGAATAATCCAGTCGTTGGGATCCGCTGAGAGCGTTGACCTTTGAACTGCTTATGGCAGAGTGTTTAACTTTGCAGTTTGCTGGGATTCTAATTGTTTTAGGGTTTGCGTCGAGGTTTCATTGGGTACATTGAAATAGATAACGGGATTGAGGTAGGATAGGGCAGCGATTTTCAACTTGCCTCTGACGTCGATTACGGATGGGGATTAAAATAGACTACATGATAAGACAGCACAGAACATTGGTAGGGACTGCGAGAGGGCCGCAGTAGCCCGGTTGGAAGAGTAACAGATTAACAACCGAAGGGTTGCGAGTTCGAATCAAACCAAAGACCGTCGTGTACAAAGGAGACTGGTGCACGTTAAATCTGTCGTGACCTCAAACGCCCGCACGTTGGCGTGGTGTGGAAGTTTGGGGTGCCAGCTCAGGTGTGACCTCGTCATCTGATCTTGGTTCAAAATTACGTGGTGTTGTCTTCGGCTCTTTCCTTTCGGGTTTGATCCCGGGCATTCGCGAATAGTCGGTTGTATTGCTCCAGCGGGACTTTAATTAAAATACATACATACAAAATACACTGACTGTGAGGTAATTGAATGAACGTCGCACTGGAGCAACACAACCGGCTATTGACTACGGTCCGGGATCCATCATGAAGGGGAAGATTCGAGGACAACACCTCGTCCTTTTGAACCACCGTCAGATGACGGGTTCAGCAACAGAGCTTGCATCCCAGTCTCTATAAACTTCCACACCACCCCATGCGAGGTGTATAGACTCTTGTCGCGAGGTGGCGTTGCGAAAAGTGACGTAACGCCAACCAAGAAGTGTGCCCTGCGAGGCAAAGTTTTGAAGGAGTTGTGTGAATTAAAAATAGTGTGTTACGGTCCACGTGTGTTTTCTGAGCTACCGATAAAACATGGTACTTTGAGCCGGAGCTCCTATGGATTTATAGGATCTGTTTTATGAGTAGAATTTGTGTGCTGTTTCATGTGCAAAGTGACGTGTTAATTGATAAGTGCTTGTGGTTGGTTGCTTATGAGCTTTGGGTTTAGTGAATACCCGAATTTATTAGTGTGAATTTATTAGTGGGATCGCTAAGTGAGTATCTCTTTTTTCCTACCTTGAGTATTATTTTGTAAATAAGTTAGCAAAATGTTTAGAGCAAATAAGAGAGACCTTTTTTATGTGGCCGAAGAACTCGGTGAGGTCATAACAGATGAAATGACTAAAACCGAAATCCAAGATAAGTTTAAAACCAACCCTAAATATATTTCTGATCCCCAATTTGTAAAGGATCTATTAGAATCCGTAATTTCGGAACGGAAAGCTGACGAAAGTTGGAAAAGATTAAGTTGCAAAGAATAGAAGCTGAGCTTGAACTTACTAAAGCTCAATCTGAGATAAAAGTGGATAGGGATTCGAATTTATTTGTTTCAGAATCGTTAGATTCAATTATAAAAAGTTTCAGAACGTTGACCCTTAAAGTTCCGAGCAAACCGGAGGCGTGGGGTATGTTTTTCAATTCATTAGAGAGCATTTGACATAAAAGGTGTCCCGAAACAATTCAAAGCTGAGATTTTACTTAATTTACTCGGAGAAAAGGCCTCGAATGCTATAGTTTACATAAAGGATGATGAAATAAGAGATTATGAAAAAATTAAATCGATCGTGTTAAGAGAGTTTGAGCCGACACCTCAGAAATGCTTGGAAAACTTTAAACTTGCTAATCGCCATTCAAACGAAACAATTCTCTTCTAGATTAACTACAAATTTCGATTACTATCTTAAGTTGAGAAATATAACTGATTTTGAAAACTTAAAACAGCTTACAGTTTCTGATAAAATGTTTGAAATTTTAAATAGCCAAACAGCTACCCATGTCCGTATTAGACAAGATGAAACTTGGATGAAACCACAAGAGTTGAGGAAAAAACGTCCCATTCCTTTCCTATCTCGAGGCACGTCGTACTTCCCTCCGAAACATCCAGATAAATTTTCAAAACACGTTCCAAAAGTTTTCCATTCAGATTTCAAATCCTCAAAATGTGGTTTGTGCAAATCGGGAACTCATCCTATGCATAAGTTCTATAACTTTAAGAGGTTACCGGTGAAGGAGAGACTTGAGATTGTAAAAAGAAACAAACTCTGTTTCAACTGTCTCTGCTAATCATTCGGTTTCGAATTGTGAATCATCGACTTCTTGTTCGCAGTGTAACAAGAAGCACCGTGATAGTTTACATTTTTCGCGTGAGATAAAACCCGTCCTTTAAGAAAGATCTGAAGTCGATTATCAATCGGTGCCATTTGTTGAGACTCCGAGTGCTAACAGGCTAAACGACAGCGCAGTTCCTTTCGAAACATAGATCAAACTTTCGTTGGTGCATCAAATTTGCAAGCTACTCGTAAATCTAATTTGCCCTCCACAGCGATTGTTTATGTTCAAAGTAAAGATGGACGATTTCTTACTTGCCGTTGCTTACTGGATACCGGTTCAATGAGTCATTTCTGTACAACTAATCTAATTGAGTGCTTAGAAATTCCAAAAGAGAAAATTAATATGGCACTTTCTTGTTTGTCAGGCGCCTCGTTAAATGTAACGTCCAAAACATCAGTCGTTAGTAATAAAAGTGGTAGTTTCCAGCAAAAACTTGTGTCTCTTATTGTGCCTAAAATTACGCACATAACTTCCGCGAAGTTAATTGATATCTCCAAATTAGATATCCCAGAGACCGTAGATCTGGCTGATCCAGAGTTTAATAAACCTAGTAGAATTGATTTATTGTTGGGATCGGAAGTTTTTATGAGTTTATTGAGGGTGTGGGCAATTAAGCCTTTGTAATTCCTAATTAATACTCCAAAATACGGTTTTCGGATACATTGTGAGTGGGAGTATGTATGATAGCTTTGATACGGATAGAATGTATTGCGGCTTAGTTAGCAATTTGGGAAACTTAGAGCGAGAAATTCAAAAGTTTTCGGAATTAGAAAACATCGATTTGTTTTTGCAGCAGACATAAAAAAGATATTCAAAATGATTCTTATTAATGAGGAACAAAGAGATTTGCAGAGGATTTTGTGGAAATCAGTGCTCCATATCTCGCCATGAGAACTTTGAAACAACTATCTATTGGGAGAAAAGATTTTCCTGAAGCAGCGTCAGCCCTAGTTAAAGACGTGTACGTATATGGACGACATTCTGACTGGTGGTGATGACCTACATCAAACTATAGTACTTCAGCAGCAGTTAATTGGCATCCTTAATAAAGGTGGAATGGAGCTCCACAAATGGTTCGCCAATTGTCCTGAACTGTCTACAATCAAGTGCCGAGTATTCGTTCGCACATCCAGAAGAGACCAAAACGTTGGGTATCTCCTGGAAGCCTTACAGTGACTATTTCTCGTTCAATCTTGATGAGAATATGGGTGTCACTAGGAGAGCTGTGTTATCTACTCTAGCTCGTATTTTTGACCCTCTTGGTCTTCTGGGACCAGTCATCTCGGGCTAAAATATTCCTCGAACGTCTTTGGCTGCTGAAATTGGGTTGGAACGATCCATTGCCTTCGACTGAGGTAACGAAGTGGAGCGCTTGCGGCTATAAGAACCTTACACATCGATCGTCGAATCCTAACGGAGCATCCTGCTTCGATCCAGCTGCATGGCTTCTCTGATGCCTCAGAAAGCATATGGCGCCGCGGTGTACCTTCGATCGACAAATTCTGCAACTGGTTCTATATTGGTTAGTTTAGTGGCTAGCAAGTCCAGAGTTTCACCCATAAAACATGTGACGATCCCTCGTCTTGAGTTGTGTGCTGCCGTGCTTCTAGCTAAACTGACCAATAGAGTTCTCAAGGCCTTAAAGCTAAAGGTGTCGTACACCTACCTTTGGAGTGATTCCATGATAGTTCTTTCATGGATCCAAAGGAAACCCTGTGATCTCAAAACTTTCGTGGCCAATAGAGTTACCACAATACAGGAGTTGACGTCTGTTGCCCAATGGCGTCATGTACCATCCGCTGCAAATCCAGCAGACTTTATTTCAAGAGGTATTGATACTAACAAGCCAATCCATAACGAACTTTAGTGGCATAGACCCAAGTTCTTACACGAGTCAGATGATCCTCTTCCGAGGATTGGGAAGTTGTAACTCCCGATGAAGAGATTGAAAGAGAACTTAGAAGAAAATCTAAGGACAACAGTAACTGTTTAGTGAATTTAAATGTTTGTGATAATCTTCTTTTAAACAAACTACTTGATTTAAGTAACAATTATGTGCATATTTAGCGAGTTTTGTTATTTGTTTAGATTTTCATACAATCTTAGAAACCCAACTGAGAAAAGGCAAGGCCCTCTCATACCACAAGAGTTGAGAGGTGGTGAGGTAAGTTTTATCAGATTATTACAGCAATCTGAATTCAAGTATGAATATGTTGCTTTAAGGAAAAGTAAGCCTGTTACAGGCAAATTATATTCTTTAAATTGCTTTTTGGATAATGATCAAATTATTAGATTTGGTGGACGTTTGAGTAATTCTAATTTAAGTATTAGTGCAAAACATCCTATGCTGTTACCTGCTAATTATAAATTAACTAATACTAGTATTCGCCCAGTGGTCGAAATTCGACCATAATTCATTTAATTTTTAAGTTTGAACGTTATAAGGTTCTTTTGTCAAAGAGTATACCTCTATATTCATTGCATATAATTTTTCTGAATTTTGTTCTATTACGTAAGCTGCGGGCATGTACTAATACGTCATAGGAAAAATTCGGTATAGCTTGGTTAAGCCGTATCTAAAAAACAATAACGCGTTGTTTGACATTTTCTTGGGTTTTTTTTATTGCTATACTGGCCACAGGTTTCGCCAAGACTACACAGTTAATTTGCCTATCTTTTTCAAATTATATAAAATTTAAATAAAAAATAAATCCAAAAAATGAAATAAGGAATACGTGCTTCGTATTTTTTATATATTTTTTATTGAAACAAAAAAACCCGGTTGGTTAAAAAAATAAATGTTGTCCATTGAAATTGAAATAGTTCGACAATGAATTTAATGATTCAAAACTTCTGTGTAGACGACGTTTTTTGTAAAAACTATTTCATCGTTTGCTAAATGCCCTTGACCGTTATATTCTGAAATATAAAATCTCAAACCATCGAATGATCGAACTCTACTTGCTGCGACGTACAATTGACCATGTGTAAAAACTGGCTGCCTCAATAAAATTCCAATTTTTTCGAATGTTTGTCCTTGAGATTTATTTATTGTTATCGCAAATGCAGGTATAATTAGAAATTGAGTTCTTTGAAAGTTAAATGGTAAAATAGTTCCGGAATATGTCAAATTTATACGTGGAATCAAAATTCTCTTATTGCGTGCGGTTCCAGTTAAAACTTCGCAATCAATAGTATTACGATGCATAAATTTGATGCGCATTCTTGTTCCATTGACTAATGCTTCTTTTGTATTTAAGTTTCTGATCAACAAAACCATGCAATTAACTTTCAATACTAACTTATGTGGTGGCAAATTATGCCAAATCTCATACTCCTCCGTGCGCGCAATGTGCTTAAAAAGGGTACAAAGTTTTTCTTCACGTATTAATATATAGATTACAGTATATGAACGTAAACAGTGAATGTTTTATTTTGTTTAATTTAATATATTTGTAACGCATATTATACATTAATTTTATCCTTCTGCACTCCTTCTCCATATGAACTTTAATTATGTCAAATCTCATACTCCTCCGTGCGCGCAATGTGTTTAAAAAGGGGGTACAAATTTTTTCTTCACGTATTAATATATAGATTATTTTGAAATATTTGCATGTTGGACCAATTTCCTTGTTATATCATGTGCGTTAAAATTTCTGACCTTTAAATGGTAGAAACATGTGTCGCAAAATAGTACACGAGTGTATTACTTGTTTTAAAAACAAGCCTGTCGCAGTGAAACAAATCATGAGTGATTTGCCAAGTGAGCGTGTTATATCATCCTTTCCTTTTCATTTCACTGGTGTTGACTTTTGCGGACCCTTTTTCATTAAGTTTAAGAAACAAAGAAAAGGTGTGCTAAATAAAATTTAGGTAGCTATATTTGTATGCCTATACAGTAAAGCGTTACGCCTGGACTTTGTTTCCGATTTAACATCTGATGAATTTATTGCATGTTTAAAGCGATTTTTCGGTCGTAGGGGAAAATCTGCGAAGTTGTGGAGTGATAATGGTACAAACTTTGTAGGTACAAATTCTGAAAAGAAAAAATTATTTCGTCTAGTTAAATACCCAGATGAAACCTTGGCAAATTACTACACTTATGAGGGTATAGATTGGAAATTCATTCCTCAAAATTCGCCGAATTTTGGTGGCTTGTGGGAAGCAGGGGTGAAATCCTTTAAGTTTCACTTGAAACGTGTCATTGGTAACTCAAGACTCACGTTAGAAGAATTTCTAACAGTGATTTTAGAAATTGAAGGAGTTCTAAATTTGAGACCCCTCACGCCCCTATCTCCAGAATTGGACAGTTTTGAAACATTGACGCCAGGTCATTTCCTGATTGGTCGGCCTGTATCAAATATTGTAGAACCTCAGTTAATTAATGTTACTGAAAGTAAATTGTCCAAATGGCAGAGAATTACGAAATTCTCGCAACAAATCATAAAAATTTGGAAGCGTGACTATCTGAACACTTTACAGCAGAGATGCAAATGGAAATTTTGTAAAAACGATGTCTCTTGTGGAACATTGGTGTTGATAAAAAATGATTTACCTGGCACTAAATGGCTTCCCGGTAGAATAGTGAAAATATACACAAGTTCAGACCAAAGAGTAAGAGTCATTGATATCAAATTCCTAATGGGTATTAAAAAGAAATGTCCGTGATATTTGCATACTGCCTTTAAAAACTTAAATATGATGGTAATTGTAAATATAAAGGTATTTGATTTATTGTACATGTTTAAGAAGTTGTATTGAAATGTGTTTGACTATATTTGTGCGTGTTAATTTTCTGTTAATTGAGTTGTAGTTTGTAATTTAGTTTGAAACCCCACATGTTTCAACGTGGGGAGTGTACAGACTCTTGTCGCGAGTTGGCGTTGCGAACAGTGACGTAACGCCAACGAGGAAGTGTGCCCTGCGAGGCAAAGTTTTGAAGGAGTTGTGAGTTAAAAATAAAGTGTGAAACAGTCCACGCGTGTTTTCTGAGTTACCGATAAAACACGAGGAAATTTGAGGCCACGACAGGTTTAACGTGCACCAGCCGCTACCAACTCGATGGCTACCGCGGCCCCACTGACTGAAAATAATTCTGTATGGATTTTGTTGTAGTTGATTTTGTCCTGGAATTGATATCTTGAGATTTGTGGAAGGACGGTTCACACATATTGGTCATGGTCTCGTATGGTTATTATCAATGCGAATTAATATGATGTTAATAAAAGTTTCAAGTCCTTTTAAGGAGGTGACTAATGTTTCTGATACGAAATATATTTATCGACTGCATTTTGGGTCTAAGTAGATGAACCAATAGATTAAAAAAAACGAGAATAGCAAATATAAATAATTCCCCGTTCAAAATTTGTTATGGATTGTTATGCAATAATAAACGATGAAAGAGAAAGTGCTTTCATCCAAAATACGTTCCTTGAGGATTATAGTACTTTTTAGGACATGAAACGCTAAATTAGCAGGAATTTATAAAGAAAAAATGTGCAATGAACCCTCCAAGTAGTGTCGACGATCTGATCAATTTTGCCAATGACGAAATGCCATTAAGATATTGCGAATTTTCGATGATGACGAGGTAAAGTTCGGTTCAGCTTTCGTCTAACGACAATACATCTCGTCCATTACGATTTGGTCAGTTTTCTGCTAATAACGTGATACTTAGCCGGGACAACCGTCTCGAGGTTCAAGAAGCAATAAATCTAGTTGAAATTCCCCTTTCTCTGGTTTGGGAAGATGCTTTTTAAAAGGACGAAAGAAGCTTCAGTCGATAAAGCACCAGCCAACTTGCCTTCCTTAAAGTTTCATGGGCTTTTTAACAGAATAATCCAGTCTTTGGAATTCCGCTGAGAGCATTAAACCTTGAATTGGTTACGGGAGAGACGTAAAGTGTTTAACTTTCTTGTTTGCCGGGTTATAATTGTTTTAGGTTTGTTAGCGTCTAGCGTGTTTCATTCTGTACAATGAAATAAATAATGATTCAGGTAGTATAGAGGAGCACTTTTCAACCGGTGTGCAGCGGATGGTAGGTATTCAATCAACGTCGCTATCGAGACAACACAACGGGCTATTGGCAACAGTCCGGGATCAAACCCGACGGGAACGATACGAGGACAAAACCTCGTCACTTTGAACACCGGTCAGACGAACAGAATAATACCTTATCTGACCCCCACTCTCGAAACTTCCACACCACGCCAACGTGAAGACATTTAAGGTGTATGTATACAATAGAAATCACGAAAATTTACCAAAATATCGATCGATTTTTTAATAATTCAAAATAGTGTCCAACCCCTTAGCTTTCAAACGATACAAAGATCTTGAAAATATTCGAAATAGTATTCAAGTTACAAGGGTTTGGGATAGGTACTGTCACCATAGACAAACAGTTTTAAAAAATTTTAAACTCGATTTCTGAAGAACTATATTTTTAGAATAGGATGCTTCTTTCGAACAGTGATAACTCAACAATGAATTGATCTATTATAATTACTTTTGTGTCATAATCTATATAATACAGTGGATGTTTTGACCCTCAGTCGAAGTTATTGGTTAAGAAATGAATTTTTAGTTGATTTTTAAATGTTGAAATTCCTGAAAAAATCTTGATTTTTTTTAGATTTTCTTCGTGAAAAAAAATTGTAAAAAAACGTAACCCCTCTAGAAAATTGATGGAGGGTCAAAACATGAAGAATAATATTAGGAATAATTTCCAACAGGAATTGTCCTTCTGAACACATTAGAATTTGAGATGTCACTGTTAAAAAACATGCTAATTAGGTAATTATATCTAAATTAGATAATTAATGAGTAGCTCAATCAGAATTTTTCACACTAAAATGAGTTTAAGCAGAAACCAATGACCTATTGTGAAAAAACTGAATTTTTAAAGTCAAAATTTAAAAAAATGTTCTAGTGTATACATACACCTTAAGGCCACGACTGATTTAACGTGCACCAGTCCCTCTCTACACGACGGTCTCTGGTTGGACCTAGTTTCGAACTCGCAACCCTCCGAATCTGAAGAATGGTAACAGAAAATCAAGAAAATGAATAAAGAAAATGCTTTAGCATTGACGAATACCTCCTATTGACAAAGGTTGCTCTAAATCAAAGGAATTACTTGTATTTCTATCCTTATTTTGCATTGATTATTAATACAAGTTTAGGCTTGTATTGTAGGTTTAAATTGTGTTTGTTTCATTTCAGTGATTTAGTTTGGAACTTTTGACAGGCGTGATCACAAATAACATCAAGTAATACCTGTATTCTTAACACCCATATACATAGTTTTTAGTGTTATCTTTTTAATAACCCTCCAAGTGGTTTCGACGAGATATCTCGTCGATCAAATCTAACCAATTTTGCTAATGACGAAATATATCGTCATCAAGATATTTTCCTTCCAATGACGAGAGACGGCGATTTCTCTTCCATCTGGTCAGTTTTGCTTATGACCTCGTCGAGTTTCCCAGGAGGATCAAAGCGCCATAAATAAATTGTTTGAAAAATATTTTTTAAAAGCTAGAAAGGGGTAGGAATTGCTATTATTTTTTGTAAATCAATCAAAATCAGATAAATTTTTGTGGTCAGATCGGCAAAAAAATATACTTAGGCGTGCAGCAGAATTTTAGTAATTAGTTTGTGTGCCTTGGATAAAAAATATTGAAAATAGCTGGTTTAAGGCATTGATCAGTGACGGTGAGGAAAAGCGTTGTATGGATTTTGCTGCAATTGATTTTGAATCAAATTGGTTCTGGAATTTGTATTTTGAAAATTATTGAATAATGGATTTCCATACATAATTGCTGTGTGTGTTCGTATGACTTTATTACTAATGCGACACTAGATAACATATCAATAAAAGCTTTAGATACTTTTAAGGAGGTGGGTACAATGTTTTCGATGCGAAGTATGTATTTTAGACTGCGTTCGTTGATTTTAGTAAGTAGGTAGTTAACTAACGCCGCACAGGAGCAACACGATATATTGGCGACGGTCAGGGATCAATCCCGAAGGGAAAGAACAAGGCCTCGTCATTTTGAGCCACGATCAGATGACCAGGTCAACACTTGAGCTAGCACCCCACACGCCAACGTGAGGACATTTTAGGCCAAGACAGATTTAACTTGCACTAACCACCGTCGGTCTTCGGCTGGACCGAGTTTCGAACTCGCAACCCTCTGGTTGCTAATCCGTTGCTCTTCCAACTGGGCTACCGCAGCCCGGCTTCAGTAGGAGACGAACCAAAGAATTTGCTGTGACAAACTCGTACAATGCCGTTGTTGAAAGTTAAATATTAATTTTTTCCTTCATTTAAAAATTATGTATATAGATAGGCTCAATAAAATTACAATCTAGTTTGATTGTAATTTTATTGAGCCTATCTATGCATACACAAATCTAGTTTGATTGAGTTCCAGCTGCCATAAGAGCGTAAAAGTTCGTGAATAGTTTACGTTCTGTGTCGTATTGGTCTTAGTGAGAACTTCATGGTCATTTATAGGTATGGTGAGGGGTCGAATATGAATAGATGGGAAGTTCAAGAGAGATACTCACCGACTGGTCTGACATTGTGTGGTGGGGTGTCCCTGATTCAGGGAACGTTGTCATGATTCTACGCTGCCAGGGATAACTTTTGAAGGTTTCCCTTCTGGGTGTGCCCGCTCTTTACGGGTGATCCACTCATCATTTTTCCGATTCCTGTGCTTCCGAGAGATTCTGTCCATTGCCAGTTGCTACACCCCATAAATCCAGCTTCATTCCGTCCACTCATCCCATATCCAATCACATTGGCTGCTTGACCCCTCCCGATTCCTTATATTCACAATGCTGCAAGTCGTTTCATTTGGTATTGGTTTCCGTTTTGGTGAGTTGTCTTTCACCTTTTAATTTGTCACGCTATGGTGACAATTTGCAGCAAGCGAGAATATCAAATATAAATAAATAAATGTTGAAAATCTGTTGTCGAGCGATACGCAAATATTAGCATGATTCAGACCGCATAGAGCGTTGGTCACCGACTAATGAAGAAAGGTACTCTATGAATTTTGGTGCAATGGATTTTGAATTAACCATCCAAGTGGTTTTGGCGAGATGTCTCGTCTATCAAGATATGACCAAGTTTGCTAATGATGAGCTATATGTGATCCATGTAAGCTCTTATGTACCTAATTTTAAAATAAATAAATGTTGTGTTAGTCCTAATCTCCTTGTCATACACATCTTCATCACACCCTACTACATATATTGACAATTTTCTGATAATGATCAGACAAGATCTGGTCGTTTTCTTCTAATGACCACATATCTCGTCTATCAAGATCTGGTCACTTTTGACCTAATTGAATGAATGACGAGATACCTCGTCTAGAACACCACAAGGAGGGTTAATTCTGTTCTGGAAATGTTGAAATTCGCCTAGAGAAAAAAAAATGACACTTTTCCTAGAAAAAACAAATTTACAAGCAAACTACTGAACGTTGACACAAACATTAATTTCACACGTGTAGGGCAGCTAAAATAGTCTTCTCTCAATAACAATATCTCCTCTCAAATAAGGCCACGGTCCAGCCAAAGACAATGTGCACAAGGGGGCTGGTGCACGTTAAATATGTCGTGGCCTCATGTTGGCATGGTGTGGAAGTTTGGAGAGTGGGGTTCCAACTCAGATGTTGTTCTCGTTCTCTGACCGTGGTTCACAATTACGTGGTATTGTCTTCGGATTGATCCCGGAATATCGCCAATAGCCCGTTGCGTTGTTCCAGTGCGACGTTAATTAACTATCTACCTATAGGCTGACCGAATCAATTAGTCCCAATTTACTGGTAGCCCGGTTGGAAGAGTAACGGATGAGCAGTTCGAAACTGTCCAACCACAGACCGTCGTGTACAAAGGGGGCATGTTAAATCTGCCGTGGCCTCAAATGACCTCATGTTGGCGTGGTGTGGAAGTTCGGAGAGTGGAGTACCAGCTCAGGTGTTCTCGTCATCTGACCATAATTCAAAATGACGAGGCGTTGTCCTTGGATCTTTCCCTTCGGGATGGATCCCGGACGGCCGCCAATAGCACGTTGTGTTCCTAGAGTGTGACGTTAATTAACTGCCTACCTATTAAAAGGAGCGTGTGATGAAATCTGGAAATTGCATCGATCATAATACGAAAGAAACAAAATCTTGTTAGCGTTAATATTCCCTCGTTTTTCTTCCATTTGTCTTTCGATTGATGACATTCACTTGACATTTGAATTCAATAATCCTCGTCATAAACAGACTGAAACCAGGGTGGAAAAGAGAGGTAAGACTCCATTCCCTACAATCGCTCAATTCGATGTTAGTTTTCTTTTCTGGTCATTAAGTTATCAAAAGTCAAACGGAGAATTTGATTTCTTTTTGTCATACGTGCTTCGATTAGTTACAACTGGACATTCATTTTTAACCGGTAATCATACGTCATGTCATCGTCTTGGTAATTTCAAAAGAGGGCGACAGTGAACTTTCTGTAAATGCGCTGTAAAAGTAAGTATGACGGTAAGTCAAAAAGTATTCCCACTTTCACTGTAATACATCTTTAGGTTTGTCACACTGCCTTCAGAGCATGCATGCTTAGAGGTGATACTATTGTTACCGAAGTTTGATCTTTATAGCGTCAGTTTTATTGCTTCTGCTTCAATGTAAACATGGCCACTCCGCTAGCAGTGTGCACCATAAAGAGCAGTGATCCGATTTCTAGGATCGGAAGGTGTTCCAGGGGCTGAAATTCATAGGAGGCTTACAACACAATACGGGCTCTACCACGCAGAAGTGTGTATGAGTGAATGGAGAAGCTTAAAAGAGGCCGGTCAAGCGTGATGCACGAAGAGGGAGCAGGACGCCCGTCAACCTCCTCCAGTGACTAGAAGATTCAGCAAGCTCCAAAAATGGTACTGGCAAACCGGCGAGTTAGCATCGACACTGTAGCGTGTTCTCTGCAGATTAGATTGAAAAAGAAATGAGGGAAGCGGGGCATAAATGTTTGGGCGACCCTCCGAAAACCTTCTTCTTGGAGGAAATACGTAAGTTCGTGGACCTCTGGACCAAGTGCATCAAAAAGGAAGGAGACTGTAGATAAATGACGAACTTGTTCAACCCCTACATTTGTATGAATAAATTGAAAAACTAAAGTGCGGATAAGTTTTGACTTTCCCACATACAATTTACTTCGTTGGAATTTCTTCGTATTAAAATGTTCTTAAAACAGAAAACTTAAAATTATTAATACGTTTCGAATGCAAGCTGTAAAGTTATCTTTAAAATGCGTATATGTGCTGTAAATGTTTGGAATGTTTAGACTTGCCTTTTAGAATTTTTTAAATAGACACAAACAGAATTGCATGCTTGTTGAATACTATATTAGCTTAATAAATCTATCATGAAAAATATGTGTTCAATACCAAAATCGGAAGTCTAGGATTTTTCACACATGAGAAATGAATTGGGTGAAGAAAAGCCCTTCCTTAAAGAAATACTCCCAAATAATTCTGTCAAATTCTATTTCTACAGTTCAAAAAATATTTTCTGTCTAATATCTATGCATTGACATAAATCACTGCTTTATATTCGTTTGTAACACTTTGGGTAGGTAGTTGAATTAAATTATCACTGGAGCAACTCAAAGGGTTATTGGCAACGGTCCCGGACCAATCCCCAAAGGAAAGATCCGAGAACAACACCACGTAATTTTGATCCATGGTCAGATGACAAGGTCACACCTGAGCTGGCACCCCGCTCTCCAAATTTCCATCCCACGCCAAAGTGAGGACTTTTGAGGCGACTACAGATTTAACGATCACCATCAACACGACGATCTTTGGTTGGATCGAGTTCGAACTCTCAATCATCCGGTACTCTTCCAACCGGGCTCCCGCGCCCCTGTAACAGTTTGGGAACTACTGACAAAGAAAACAATTTTATATTTAAAATTAGTGAAGGATATACCCCGAAATCTTCAAAAAAGAAATTGAAGACTTTTTTATACTTCTACATTATTACATTCTACCTTTCACTCTTAAATATATTAATGTTTCGTGACATCGTCGTTAAATACAAAATAAATGAATATTTTATGCACCACTCATCTTTAAATTGCGATGACGATGAAACAGATGGTGATATTAAAATTATAAGAGTAAGAACATTTTGCATACCTCAAAAAGCAAACAGAAAACCATTTAAAAAATATTTCCTGAGGGATAAATAATCGCTCTTTCTTAGGGTTTAAAGGTAAGTTAAGTGTGTTGAAGCAAAATTGTTTTTTTGCTTACTTAATTTGTATGGGGCCGCGGTAGCCCAGTCGGTAGAGCACTGGACTAGCAACCGGTGGGTTGCGAGTTCGAAACTCGTTCCAGCCAAAGTTCATCGTGTATACGGAGGCTGATGGTGCACGCTGTCGTGGCCTCAAATGCCCTCACGTTGGAGTGACGTGGAAGTTTGGAGAGTGGGGTACCAGCTCAGGTGTTGACCTTGTGATCTGACAGTGGTTTAAAATGACCAGTCTTGGATCTTTCTCTTAAGGATTGATCCAGAACCGTCGCCAATAACCGGTTGTGTTGCTCCAGTGCGACGTTAATGAATTACCTTACCATAATTAGCGTGTATTTGCAAGAAACGTATACAGAGGATGACAAAGATTTTGTCGCGGGAGTTTTATAAATATTTAATATAATTTAACCCTCCTGATGGTTGTCTCGAAAAGGTATCTCGTCATTAGCAAAACTGACCAGATTTCGTTGAAAGAGATGTCATTACAAGAAAAGAGGGCAATCATTAGAAGGAAGCTTACCAGATCTGGATTCCGTCATCATGAAATTAGGCAATATCCGATGAAGAGGTATCATTAGCAAAATTGGTCAAATCTTGATGCACGAGATATCTCGCAATGTGACGTCAACGTGACGAGATTTGATGCCACGACGCATATAACGTATCCTTTGTACACGACGGTCTTTGTTTGGATTCGAATTAGCAACACTCCGGTTGCTAAACCGTTACTCGTCCAACCGAGCTACCACGGCCAAATAGTTTCAAAGAACAAATTCTGAAATGGTATATTGTAGATGACTGACCATGGGCAATTAGTCTGAACGACGAACCCCTGTATGTATCTGAAAAGAGCATTTGGGTAACAAGAGATAAAATATACTTCCTCCGTCTGATTTGTTTGTTTACTCTGAAAATTCCTCGCATAGGAACTTCCACTAAAAAGTAAATCCTTATGCTGACAATAAGAATAACGCTCAGGTCGTCATCTGACCGTGGTTCAAAATTACGTGGTGTTGACCTTGTGGATATTCCCTTCCTGTTTGATCCTGGACTTTCGCCAATAGCCTGTTGTGTTGCTCCAAGTGTGACGTTAATTAAAATACCTACCTACTTACCCTGACTTTACCAACTGGGCTATCGTTGTTCGTAGCTTGTGAAAGAAATGACTTCTTTTGAAATATGCATCGCTTTAATAATTTCCCGAACTCTTAAACTTACTCACGAATTTAGCAGCCTTCTATTCAATAGCGCAATTTTACGTTTCCAATTTAATGTAAGTAATACGATGTCTTCATTCAACCTTTCAAATAGAACTCAGGTTACCTTAATTAGTACTAAGTAACGCTCTTTCTTAATGTGTACACTCGAGTTTTTATTAGTGATTTTTAAATTGCGGTATCCAGACACTCAGAAATGAAAAAAAGTTTTTTAATTAATTATCGATTCACTCATTTATTATATCTTGAAAAAGCAGGAAAATTTAGTGATCGCAAAAAGTTTTGCTTGAATGAAAAAGGGCATTTTTAACCATACCAGAGGAGCTGAGATAATTAAACCCAAATCACCAGTAAAGAACTCTCTTTAAATATTACTTTTTACAAAAAACGTTTCTTGAGAAATTAAATCTATCTTAAAAACGGTCTGTATTTTTAAGCCACATACTCTCTACACTTTTTACCAGCGTCCTGAAATCAATCTAATAAGTAGTCAATTGACAAAAAAATATATATAAAAGCATTATATCTATTAAATTTAATAAATAAAAGACTGTTTCACCCTTCAAGTGGTTTCGATCTGATATCTCGCCCACCAATATCTGAAAGATATTGCTAATGACGAGATATCTCGTCATCAAGATGCTGCCAATTTTTGTTATGATAATGGGATCAAGATCGGGTCAGTTTTTCCTAATGACGAGATATTTCGTCCATCAACATTTGATAAGTTTTGATAATGACGAGGTACCTCGTTGGGACAACCATTAGGAGGGTTAAGAGTATGAAATATAATAAAAATTGAACTTTTATAAGATTGAATGGTAAATATTGGTTCAATTTTAGGTACCCTTTTTATGTTGCCTATATATAATATATGTTGCCTTATGAAAGGAATTAACCCTCCAAGTGGTTT
Organism: Meta bourneti; assembly: GCA_933210815.1. Taxonomy (NCBI): domain Eukaryota; kingdom Metazoa; phylum Arthropoda; class Arachnida; order Araneae; family Tetragnathidae; genus Meta; species Meta bourneti. The sequence goes on along the minus strand of OW119928.1, from coordinate 99,773,371 downwards.
CGACGAGATATCTCATCCATCAAGATAAAAAAAAATGTTTCTAATGATGAGATATGTCGTCCATCAATATCTGTTAAATGTTATGCTAATGACAACCACCAGGAGGGTTAAGTGGAATGTGTGCAATGGATAGATTTAATGCATTATAGAGATTTTTACTATCAAGAAACAAACCATACGGTCTGGGAAGAGTTTAATTCTGATGTCGAAATGATATCGCACACATGAATTTGGAATTTATTCCTTGGAATTTTTAATGGTGAAGGTGCTGAAATTTAAACATCATACCTTTCTAATCATATAAGAATAATTCACCCAGTTTCGTGATTATCACAAAGCACCATAGATGTAGTAGGTAGTTAATTAGCGTCGCACTGGAGCAATACAACGGGCTATTGGCGACGGTTTAAGATCCAGTCTTAAGGGAAAGATCCAAGGACAACACCACATAATTTTGAACTACGGTCAGATGACGAGGTCAATTCCTGAGCCCACTCTCCAAACTTCCACACCACGAGGCCATAGCAGATTTGATGTGCACAAGCCCCCGTGTAAAGGAAGGGTCTTTGCCTGTGCAGAGTTTCGAACTCGCAACCCCACTGTTGTTAATCCATTACTCTTCCAAATTGGTCACCTGGGTCCTCCCAGAATTAATCATTTGTAAAGACCCAGGAGCATATGAATCCTTCTGCATTACCATAGTGATAGGATGACAAGTGTGATGGTTACAACGAAAATTATCCCCAAACATCTCTTTTACTGGATGCGGAATTACCTTCCTTATCTATCTCGTCGAGAGTTTCGATAACGGTGTCAGTCTGCTTGCTGTAGCATTATGATCCTTCCTCTATTTCTTCTTTCTTTTCCATGCACATTCTCCTTGGGAGTTTCTCTTTTTTCAAATGTCTGGAGTGCCATTATCATGTGCGGCTGCATTTGCAAGTTATCTTGTTAATATTCACACTCTGGATTGCTTACGTGCAAATGGTTTTCGGTCTGTCACAGGTCCAACCGTTTGGGGAAAAAAAGAAACGGTTCGAAAAGATAATAAGCGTCATTACGGTTCTCTGCACATCACATCGTTAAAGTTTTTGAAAAAAAATCTTTTTTTACTTTTTTCTTTTCTTTTCTCTTTTCTTGCCATTATATTCCATTAAAACATAATGTCGGTATCGATGTTCTATTCGAAAGATATTCAGATTTTCGTCATATAATTTTAAGCTACGAAGAAACTGAAAATTAATTTGCGTTTCTCTTGTTTGTTCAACAAAACGGAAAAGTCTGTTATAGGCTTATTTTAAATATTAAAATTTACAGAAATATATATATATATATATATATATATAAATATAGCAAGAAAGCAATATATTTTCTTTTATTAAAATTTATAAAGGTTGTTTTCTAAATTCCTAAGTGCCATTACGTTTTCCTTCACATCACACCATTACAGCTTTTGAAAATCTTTTTGTACTGTTTTTCTTTTTCTTTCTTCTTACCGTTATATTCCATTAAAACATGATGTCGTTAACAATATTCTATCCGAGATTCCAATTGTCGTCCCATAATTTTAACCTATGAAGACATTGAAAATGGATTTGCGCTTTTCTTTTCTGTTCGACAGAACGGAAAATTATTTTATAGATTTGTTTTAAATATAAAAATTTACAGAAAATATATATATATAGCAAGAAAGCAATATATATTCTTTTGTTAAAATTATCAAGGTTCTTTTTCAAGTTCTTAATAAGTGTCGGTACGATTCTCTGCACATCACGTCTTTAAAATTTGAAAAAAAATCTGTACTATTTTTCTTTTCTATTCTTTTCCTTGCCTCGTTATATTCCATTAACACATGATGTTGGTATCGATATTATATTAAAAAATATTCCAATTTTCTTTATATAATTTTAACCTACGAAGAAACGGTTAATTAATTTGAGTTTTTCTTATCTATTCTCAAAACGGAAAATTCTTTAATAGGCTTATTTTAAATATTAAAGTTCCCAGAAAAATATAACCAGAAAGCCTTATATTTTATTTATTAAATTGTATAAAGGTTTTTATTTAAGTTTAAGTTTCTTTCATTAATTTATATACAATACATACAATATTTCATTAATATGTATGTACTTAAGGACATACAAAAAATGGAAACCCTATGAAGGTATGTATTGTCCGCTTAGAGCAGAAATGCATTGAAAAATTATAACAGGAGCCACAAATGCTTATATTATGATGAGGAAAAAGTCATATTTTAAACCGCTTATAGAATATAAAACACTAAAAATGCTTATCAATTTTACTTTTGACCTATAAGCTAATAATCTTTAAGAGGTAGGCCTATAATTAACGTAGCACTGGAGTGACACAAAGGGCTATTGGCGATGGTCCGGGATCGATACCCAAAGAAAAAGATCCAAGGAAAACACCACGCCATTTTGAACCGCGGTCAGATGACGAGGTCAACAGCTGAGCTGGCACCCCACTCTCCAAACCCACACCAGGCCAACGTGAGAACCGTTGAGGCCACGACAGATTTAACGTGCACATACCCCCGTGTACGTGATGGTCTTTGGCTGTACCGAGTTTCGAACTCGCAACTCTCCGGTTGCTAATCCGTTACTGTTCCAACTGGGCTACCGCAGCCCAATATACATAAAGACATAGAGAAAATGGAAACTCTATAAAGTTATATAACGTCGGCTTAGAGTAGAAACGCATTAATTAGCACATAGGATCCACTGAATGCTTATTTTCATAATGAGAAATAGTCATATTTTAAACCGTTTAAAGGATATAAAAAAACAAGATTAAAAAATTTCGACTTTTAACCGAAACATCAATAACTTTAAGTAACTGCAAAGTACGAAAAAAAGTTTTGTCGTTTAACCCTTCTAGTGGTTGGTTAACCTGACGAGATATCTCATCATTAGCAAAACTGACCAGTTCTTGATGGACGAGATATCTCGCCATTAGAATAAAGCTGACCAGGTCTTGATCTGGTCAATATAAAAAATCGTCAGTTTCTTGATAACGAGATATCTTGATAACGAAATATCTCATTAGCAAAATTGGTCGGATCTTGATGGACGAGATATCTCGTCAAAAAGACTTAATGAGTTTCTGTTCTAAGATTTAATGAGTTTCTGTTCTAAACCTAGACAATATCGTTATTACAGATTGATTGGATGTCGATATTAATGGATTCTCCAAACGTTTCGTCAATAAACAACTAAACGAATATACTTCGACATTCATGAACTGAATACGGATTCAATAAAATTAAAGAATAGTTTAAATGTGAGAAAAATTGTATACGTAACCTCGAAACAGTAGATATTAGAACCTCGAACAGTATAGAACATATCGTCACTCAAAAGGTCGTAAGTCAAAAATTCCATTTTTTCTTTTATTATTGCTATATGTGGCATTTTGTGATTTTTTTTGTGACATTTTGTGGTTTTTGTTTCCCTGAAAAATGCAGCTTTTAGACATACGACCTTTTGCACTTTGAGTTATTAACTGCTTTTGTGCTTAAAAACGTCTATCAATTCATGTTTCATTGCATTTGATAAATAAATATTTTACAAAGGTTCTTGTTAAGTCTTTCTGGAGAGATGGTAGTACTAAACGTAACATACTGAAGTAGTCTCTTAAATGGGATCCGGAGGGTTCCGAGTTCAAATCCAACAAAAGACCGTATATAAAGAGGCTGGTGAACGTTAAATTTGTCGTGACCTCAAATGTTCTCACGTTGACGTGGTGTGGAAGTTTGGAGCGTGGGATGATAGCTCGGGTGCGACCTCTTGACCGTGGTTCAAAATTACGTGGTATTGTCCTCGAACTTTCCCTTCGGGTTTGATCCCGGAGCGTCGCCAATACCCCGTTGTATTGCACCAACGCGACGATAATAAAGTACCTACCATAAAAACCGAACATTTAAAAAAGTAGCAAAGCAGAATCTAGTGTTATTTATCAGATTGCTATATTTAAATTTTTGAATTGAACAAGCATATTTGTAACATTCCTTTTCTACTTGTTTCTTTGCCTCTTATTTTCAGTAAGTCTACCCGTAAGAAAATAATCAACAGTGCTTTTATGATCCAGCGATCGATAGTAGGATATAATCGATCATTCAGTCAATCCGTCTTGTAGTGATTCTCTGAGTAGCGTGGTAGATTCAAATCTACAGAGAACAGTCTAGCTTAAATAACAAACGATAATTTTATTTAAAACAATGTCTTGACTATATTAGAATCTATTTACACGACACTTTCACGCCTCTGCTAACTGGATGCGACAGGGTGTCGAAATCTCAGGACGTACGAAAGTCTCTGAGTTGGAGAAAGGTATCTCAACAGTCTCTAGATGAAACTCTACTCGTCGGGTGACGATTTCACCAGATCAGCACTGGATCCTCACTGGACGACAGGACAAGGCAGGTTCACTGCCGGACGAGAAGTCGGTACCGAACTCTCCGCAGGTCGTCGGCTCGGCACAATCAGGGATCGGCTCCACTGGGGTCGTCGGGTCAGTACAAGACAGCACGGCTCCGCTGGGGTCGTCGGATCGGCACAAGACAGGCACGGCTCCGCTGGGGTCGCTGGTTCAAGTCTCGAACGAGAAATAAGCAGGAACTCGAGATAGGCAGCCTACGCCAGGCTACAAGAACGCGTCCTCTCAGGGTGAGAGAACCGTCTTCCAAATTAGTAAGAGCTCCTTAATGGGGTTGACCGCTCAAAGGGTCACTGAGCTAAGACGTTAGCTCGGGAAACAAACAAGACTCGAGATGGGTAGCCTACGCCGGCTACAAGAACGCGTCCTCTCAGGTTGAGAGAACCGTCTTCAAAAAATATATTTTCTCCCTAAGGAGTGACCGCTCGAAGGGTCGCTGAGTTAAGCCTCTCGAACGAGATCACAGGCAAGAACTCGAAATGGGCAGCCTACGCCAGGCTACAAGAACGCGTCCTCTCAGGTTGAGAGAACCGTCTTCAAGAAATGTATTTTCTCCCAAAGGAGTGACCGCTCGAAGGGTCGCTGAGTTAAGCCTCTCGAACGAGATCACAGGCAAGAACTGACGATTCGACTCCCTACTTTTTCCTTTTGAAACCTCCCAGCCTTTGTTCGCTGGTGGTTCCCGATTCGTTCGTTCTTGATTGGTTCTTACTTTTAATTGGTTCGTTTTTACTTTGCTCATTTTTGAGGTTGCTGATTCGGTAGAGACTCTCTGACGTAAAATGGGATCAGCTACTTAGCGCAGGTGGCTTGATTACCTAGCAGGTGGACTTAATCACCTGGCAGGTGCACTCCTAAACACCTGGGCTCTTTTACGGAACGAATCTCCTTTTGTCCTCTTCGATCCAAGTCCCGACCGTCTGGCGCCAGAGAGATGGAAATGTATTGTCCGGCTTTTTTACGACCTGTCGGCGGGTTTGCCTTTGGGAGGGATAATTGAGGGTCTGTCAATGAATCCTCACAACCCCTCCCCCCTAAGAAAGATTTTGTGGTATGGCAAAATCTATAAGGCAAGGGTTAGACATGGCAACTCGACACATCATTAGAGGCAACAATTTTAAGAATTTATATACAAAATTTTAACATGATTTCAACACTTAAATTTCAAGTTACATCTACTATTTACAATACTCTTACATCCTACTCTTGTGATACAATTATATTTTATCACATAAGTTCAATCAAATACTGGGGTTTATGTACAATTTAAATCGGTACTTTTGGTATTATTTAATTTTCCGACAGCATTCTGCTCAGACAATCTGCATGTTGGTTGTCCTTCCCAGCCCTATGGATGATCTGGTAATTGAAGGGCTGTAAAGCCAACGCCCACCTCATCAATCTCGGGTTATTCCCGGAGTTATTCTTTAAAAATACTAACGGATTGTGGTCCGTTTCAATAGTGAAGCGTTGTCCGTCCAAGTAATGCCGCAGCTTTTTAATTGCGTAAATAATGCCTGCGCATTCTTTTTCGGTAGTGCAGAATTCCTTTTCTGTGTCGGTAAACTTCCGGCTTAAATATAATATCGGGTGATCAACTTTATCTGGCCCTTTTTGTGCCATGATTACCCCGATTCCTTGGTTGGAAGCGTCAGTTTGGAGGATAAATTCCTTTGAGAAGTCTGGGGCGTACAACACCGGCTTCTCAGTGAGTTTCGTTTTCAGCTCTCGGAAAGCTGAGTCGCATTCCGTGGACCACTCTACCTCCTCCCTTCTATTCTTTCCTTTTAATGCCCTCGTTAATGGCTCGGCTATTATGGCATAATTTTGGATATACCGGGCGTAATATCCACTCAAACCTAAAAATTGTCTGATCTGTGTTTTATTCCTGGGTGTGGGGAAATCAACTACCGCTTGGATTTTCGCCTCAGTCGGAGTTCTACATCCACTCCCTACCATATGTCCCAAATATTTGACACTGCTCTGTGCGAACTTGCATTTGGCAGGTTTAATTGTTAATTTCGCATACGTGATTTTCTTAAGAACCACATCGAGATGTTTGATGTGTTCCTCCCAAGTTTGCGAAAATATAGCTACATCGTCTAAGTAGGGTACACAAAATTCATCTAACCCTTGTAAGAGTTGAGCCATGAATTTTGAGAAGCAATATGGCGCGTTTACTAGTCCGAACGGAAGAACTAGTGGTCTATATGACCCGAATGGAGTCACGAAAGCGGCCAATCTTTGTGCCTTAAGACTCAAGGGTATCTGCCAATATCCCTTGGTCAGATCTATGACCGTTATATATTTTGCGGCTGCCACTTGTTCGATTCGCTCGTCCATATTAGGCAGTGGATAATATTCCGTCCTAATGATGGAATTTAATCGACGATAATCGACACAAGGGCGAGGGTCACGTCCTGGACTCTCTACTAAAATCATAGGGGAAGTGTAATCGGACTCCCCGATCTCAATGATTTTTAAATCCAACATCCTCTTAATTTCTGACTTGAGGATTTCCGTTTGTCTAGGAGAGGTGCGGTAGGGTTTCGATCTAATGGGTTTGTCACTAATTAAATCGATATCATGTTCGATAAGATTCGTCCTACCGGGATCATTTGAAAATAATTGCCTATGGGATTTTAACAATTTCCCAAGTTCATTGATTTGATCCTGCGTGCATCGCTCTTCCAATTTACTGTTTTTCACTACCTCTCCGAAATCAAAAATATTCGGATCTGCGATAGGATACTGAATATCCAAATCAGATTCTACGGTGTCGTGAGAGAATACTTCGCTCATCAAAACATTTACGCTTTCCATCCGCTGGTGGTATGGCTTTAATAAGTTAATGTGGTACACTCGTACCTTCTCTACCTTCCCTGGCATCTTAACAACGTAATTGGTCTCCGAAAGCTGTTTCTCTATAGTTCCCGGACCAACCCATTTTACGGCGAATTTTGTTTGTTGGCAAGATGACAATACTAAGACGCGATCGCCTACTTTAAACTCGCGCTTCACCGATCCTTTGTCGTAGTACGACTTCCTTTTAACTTTTGCGTCCGTTTCGGTTGCGGTGGCTACCTGTTGACACCGTCGCAATCGATTTATCAACTGGAATACGTACTCCGTGACAATGTCTTCACATGGGGGACTTTGGCACCATTTGTCAAATAAAATGGATTCGGGCATTCTCAAATTCTTCCCGTAAATTAGCTCTGCGGGGCTAAAACCGGTTGACGCATGGGTGACGTTCCGCAAAGCCAAGAGAGCCGATGGAAGTACGTCCTCCCAATTTTCTTTTAGCTCCAGGCACATCGCTTTCAAAAGTCTCTTTAGGGTCCGGTGGAACCGTTCTACCGGGTTCGTTTGCGGATGATAGATCGAACTACGCACCACCTTAATCCCAAACCTCTCAAAGAAGGTAGTTGTGAGGTTGCTAGTGAAATACGTAGCATTGTCCAGTTGTAGTTCTTTGGGGAAACCTATTCTACTAAAGATAGCAAGCAAGGCATCAGTGACGGTTTCTGAGTTCACTGCTGATAAAGGAATAGCTTCCGGGTATTTGGAAGCAAGGCAAATAGCCGTCAGGAGATATTTGTTCCCTTTCGGTGATATTGGCAAGGGACCCACAATGTCTATATTCATCTTCGCGAACACTTCGGTGATCACGGGCACTAACTTAAGGGGCGCTCTCTTTTGTTCCGAGGATTTCCCGACTTTCTGACAAGCATCGCACGATTTCACATATTCCTCGATCTCCTTAATACACTGGGGCCAGAAATAATAGCGCAACAGCTTATCTTTAGTTTTCGTATTGCCCATGTGGGATCCGAACCCATCATGACAAAGGCTTAAAATTTTATTTTTATATATAGCGGGTATTAATAGCTGCCTCCGCTCTTCGCCTCGATGATCCTTAGACTGCCTAAAGAGTAGCTCTTTTTCAATCACGAACTCACTCGTTTTATTTTGCCTGACCTTATCCCAAATAGATTTGAGTTCGGGACAATTCTGCTGTTCCTTGGCAAAAGTTTCAGCGTGAATGCCTACTAATTCGATTTCCGAATTTTCCTGTAAGGGTGGTAACTCTATCCCCAAATTTTCGTCCTCTAGTTCATTTTCAGGTTCCGTTACCTCAAGTGGATCTATTTCTGTCTGGTTTTCCTCAACTACAGTCTGTTCAGGGCTCAGACGTTTGGTTTGACTCCTAGTCATAATCGCGTTTACCAGTTCTGGTTTTACTCTCTGCGATTCAATTAATTCCTGGGTGGAATTTCCTAAGAGGTAATGTCGCATTTCGACGGATTTACCTACAATTGCTGCCTTAGTTCTAATTACGCCGAGTTCTGGACTTTCGATTTTAATTCTTGCCAAAGGTAGGCACTTGAAGTGGTTGTCCAGAGGTTGCTTAACCCAAATGTGCTCGCCTGTAAAATCCTCAGGTTTCACCAAGTCTAGGGGTCCCAGGTCAATGGTTGTTCCTGAATCACGCAGCAATACCATGTCAACATCATTTATTTTGGCCTTGCTTAAATAAGGCTCAAATGAGGGAGCAAAATTTGCGCTCGTAGCAAGATTATTTAAGGGTTCCGCTACTTTCTTTAACTCGGGGCATTGAGGGCGTATATGACCAGGTAAGTTACAATTAAAACAAACGGGGCCACTACGTTTCTCAAATTCCCTTGTCCGCCATTCTGTGTTGGTTCCCTTACTTCCCGATCTCCAGTCCTTTCCGTGATTTTTCTCCCCCCCGAATTTCTTTCCCTGATTCGGCTTTTCAATAGGTTTTGGGCGGTCGAGAGCCCTTTTCTCCGGTAGTTTGGAGAACACCTGTTTCTTGACTCGACGGGTTGACTCGTACGCGTCTAGCTTCTCAGCCAATGCGCTCGGTTCGGTCAACTCGCCCCATTGATCAATAAAGTGGTCCTTTATGTCGGCCGGTACCCTTCTTTTCATTTGATCAGCGATCATCAGATTCTTAAGAGAATCAAAATCCTCAACTTGGATTCCGCTAAGCCACCCTTCTAGATAGCTTCTTAGTTCGAAGATCATGTCCTTCCATAAAGAGCCATTTTGTCTCTGATGCGTTTGAAATTTGCATCTAAAGGATTCTGCGCTAAGCTTGAATCTAGCGAGAAGTACGGACTTTACATGATCATAATCATCACTCAATTCCTCGGGTTCACGAATAATAATCTCCGCGATTTCAATCGGCAACAGACTAAGCAGCTGTGAGACCAATTCGTCATACTCGATTTTTAATTTTCTACTCTGGCGTTCAAAAAGAGTTAAGAACAAGGCCATATCTATTTTGTCAGCATCAAACTTTTGCATGACTGATTTAATGTTTTTAGACGGTTTCCCGCTATCATGGCTAGACGAACTTAAACTATTTACTTCTCCCGATTGTTGTAATCTTAGCTTCTCTAGTTCGAAAGCCCTTTCCGCAGCTAATTTTTCCTCTTCCTTAGCTAATTTTTCCTCTTCCTTAGCCAATTCCCTCTCTTCTCTAGCCTCGGCCAATTTCCTCTCTTCTCTAGCCTCGGCCAATTTCCTCTCTTCTATGATATTAACTATCATATCTTTAGCGCTCTCCTCGCTAAAATCATTGCATCCCTGTATTTTCCTTGCTAGATCGATGATTCGATCGTCGGAACCAAACTCAACATTAAACTCGTATGCTAATTTCTGCAAGTCTACCTTTTTCTGCTTAGGTAAAAACGCCATGGTTCTACACTAAATTTTCCCAGTGACACAATTACAAAATTCAATCACCAACTATTCTGAACTTCAATTTTCAAATAACAATACACACATAAAATAATAATACACAATGCAGTCAATTTCCTAAGCCTTAACTATTTTCCAGACTCATGCAATATTAAAATATTTTTACTTAAAATAATACACAATAATAATCTCTACTACAAGTTCACTAAATTTCATTCAACTTGACTAGGTAGTTCACAATTGCGTAGATACTTCACAATCTAAGTTAATTTAACTATGTGCTAAAGGTACCAGATCATCCACAGCCCTGGAACTTATTCGAGCAATTGCTAAACTGACAATTTCCAAATCTTCACTACAAATTTACTGCAATTATTAAATCCTAACGTTTCCGCGACTTTGCATACACTAGTAATCAGAATTTCTTTAGAATGGATTCCACAATTAAATCAATTTAAAAATTTAAACACTCTTCACAACAGTTTTTTTCTCAACAATTTAAAACAATAATCTATTAAATTGCCTCTAAAGAAATGCCAAGCTTACCTTGTCTGACGACTGGCTCTGCTTTTGCGACAGGTCTCTGCTCTGCCTCTGTTGGGATGTCAGACGGGCGTTCGTTTTTTTTTCTTTCACTGGCACACTAACACTTTTTTCAACACTGGACAGGATGTCCTTCACGTTGTAGCAGTTCTGGATGGTTCTGCTTTTTCTCACTTCACAACTCTTCTTGAGTTTGCCTCTGGACTGGATGTCCTCACGTAATAAATCCTGGGTGGGCTTACTACGCAAAAGGTGTGGTTGCCAATTTTTTATTTAATGGCTAACAATCCCACCTGCTGCCACCAATAATTTAAGTAGACTGTAGTGATTCTCTGAGTAGCGTGGTAGATTCAAATCTACAGAGAACAGTCTAGCTTAAATAACAAACGATAATTTTATTTAAAACAATGTCTTGACTATATTAGAATCTATTTACACGACACTTTCACGCCTCTGCTAACTGGATGCGACAGGGTGTCGAAATCTCAGGACGTACGAAAGTCTCTGAGTTGGAGAAAGGTATCTCAACAGTCTCTAGATGAAACTCTACTCGTCGGGTGACGATTTCACCAGATCAGCACTGGATCCTCACTGGACGACAGGACAAGGCAGGTTCACTGCCGGACGAGAAGTCGGTACCGAACTCTCCGCAGGTCGTCGGCTCGGCACAATCAGGGATCGGCTCCACTGGGGTCGTCGGGTCAGTACAAGACAGCACGGCTCCGCTGGGGTCGTCGGATCGGCACAAGACAGGCACGGCTCCGCTGGGGTCGCTGGTTCAAGTCTCGAACGAGAAATAAGCAGGAACTCGAGATAGGCAGCCTACGCCAGGCTACAAGAACGCGTCCTCTCAGGGTGAGAGAACCGTCTTCCAAATTAGTAAGAGCTCCTTAATGGGGTTGACCGCTCAAAGGGTCACTGAGCTAAGACGTTAGCTCGGGAAACAAACAAGACTCGAGATGGGTAGCCTACGCCGGCTACAAGAACGCGTCCTCTCAGGTTGAGAGAACCGTCTTCAAAAAATATATTTTCTCCCTAAGGAGTGACCGCTCGAAGGGTCGCTGAGTTAAGCCTCTCGAACGAGATCACAGGCAAGAACTCGAAATGGGCAGCCTACGCCAGGCTACAAGAACGCGTCCTCTCAGGTTGAGAGAACCGTCTTCAAGAAATGTATTTTCTCCCAAAGGAGTGACCGCTCGAAGGGTCGCTGAGTTAAGCCTCTCGAACGAGATCACAGGCAAGAACTGACGATTCGACTCCCTACTTTTTCCTTTTGAAACCTCCCAGCCTTTGTTCGCTGGTGGTTCCCGATTCGTTCGTTCTTGATTGGTTCTTACTTTTAATTGGTTCGTTTTTACTTTGCTCATTTTTGAGGTTGCTGATTCGGTAGAGACTCTCTGACGTAAAATGGGATCAGCTACTTAGCGCAGGTGGCTTGATTACCTAGCAGGTGGACTTAATCACCTGGCAGGTGCACTCCTAAACACCTGGGCTCTTTTACGGAACGAATCTCCTTTTGTCCTCTTCGATCCAAGTCCCGACCGTCTGGCGCCAGAGAGATGGAAATGTATTGTCCGGCTTTTTTACGACCTGTCGGCGGGTTTGCCTTTGGGAGGGATAATTGAGGGTCTGTCAATGAATCCTCACAGTCTTTTCATAGCTGTTTTTCAGGCTAATGAGGTACCATTAGAGAACGAAAATTCTACTGATTGGACATTTATTGGAAATAACTTCACAGGCCTTCAAATCTTAATGAGCGTAGATTGAGACTCATCTATTTATTATTCATGGACATCGTGGAAACTTCAGGTTTCTCACTTTTATCAAGATGTGTGCAAAAGTTCTGAATTAGATTTCTCATTAAGCCCCTCGTAAGTTTCTACATTTTTACATAAATGAACATTTTCCATACATTTCTGACTGAGATTTTACCTGCGCAGGAAAATGTGTTTAAAATTTCATCTCAGACTTATAGTACAAAATACTAATTTAATTTAAGCCTCTTTATAGACATTTAACTATATTTTTTGTAATGAAATTACTTAACAATTAGGGAAAAAAGAAACTTGAGGAGTGAAATGTCAAAATTCATCTACGAGGGTAGGTCAAAAATTATCCGCACTTTCCCATAACACATTTAGGTTTGTCACACTGCTTTCTGCACATGCATGCTTAGAGTTGATACCACTGTGGTCACGTTACCGAAGTTTGACATTGATAGCTTCATTTTTCTTGCCTCTGCTTCAGTATAAACATGGCCTCTCCCCTGGCAGTGTGTAACAAGGAGGAATAAAGAGCAGTGTTCCAATTTCTAAGGTCGGAAGGTGTGCCAGGGGTTGAAATTTATCGGAGGCTTACGACACAATAAGGGACAGTGCTCTATCACGTAGAATGTGTATGATGTGTAGCTTAAAAGCATGGAGCTTATAAGAGGCCGGACAAGCGTGATGCACGACCGACGTCCGTGATGTAGCAGGACGCCCGTCAACCTCCACCACTGACTTGAAGATTCAGCAAGCTCGAGAAAGTGTACTGGCAAACCGGCGAGTTACCATTGACAATGTAGCGCGTTCACTGCAGATTAGAACAAAGAAGTGGGGGAAGCGGTGGATAAATGGGTTGGGTGACCCACCGAAAACCTTGTTGGAGGGAATAAGCAAGCTTGAGGACCGCTGGACCAAGTGCATCGAAAAGGAAGGAGACTAGAAAAAAGGCGAACTTGTTCAACCTCTATATTTGTGTAAATTAATTAAAATTAAAGTGGATAATTTTTGACTTTCCCTCGTATTTGATCTAAGCTTATAGTTGGCTTAGAGCAGAAACTCATTAACTGACATTTTTTCGGTGACAATAAGTGCTTATTTTCATATAATAAGCAATACATTATCATATTGTAATCTGCTTAAAAGGTACATTACACTGTAAAAAATGCTCATAATTTTTATTTTTGATCCTTAAACAAATAGTTACTCCTTAAAGCTGTAGAGTAAAAACTTAGTTTTATCATTTTATGAGTTTCTGCTCTAAGCCTGCGATATAGTTGATTTTTTCCACAGAGAGGGACATAGAAATTGAACAAAATCAAAATTCATTCTACAATTGAGTGTTTTGAAAAAACCACCTGCTATCTCTATAATAAATTGGAATTCAGCACATTTTGCTTTTATTGTATGTTTTCATTTAACCTAAATCAATTTTTGAGCTGGCCGCGACAACCCAGTTGGAAGACAATTGCATTAGCAACCGGAGTATTGTGAGTCCAGCCAAAGACCGTCGTGTACACGGGGATGGTGCAGGTTAAATCTGTCGTGGCCTCCAATGACCTCACGTAGGCGTGGTGTGGAAGTTTGGAGAGTGTGGTGCCAACTCGGGTGTTCTCGTCATCTGACCTGGTTCAAAATTAACGTTGTCTCTTGATATTGACGATCTTTCCCTTAGGGATTAATCCCGGACCGTCTCCAAAAGTCCTCTGTGTTGCTCCAGCCTGACGCTAATTAACTACCTACCAATTTTTGAGCTGTGTTACAATTTTCAGTACTCTAAATCTTATTGTCCGTGAATATAGTAGAATCACGATTACTCTAGCTCCGATTGACCGGGTATTTGTGTTATCCAAGGCGCATTTGATATCGAGTTTTTTCAAGCTTTGAATTGGATCTTTCCTTTCGGGATTGTACCAGAACCGTCGCAAATATCCCTTTGCGTTGTGATCCAGTGCAACGCTAACTAACAACCCACCTAACTTTAAGCTTTAAATAAAGACTAGCTCGAGTGTGTGAACTTTGTCAAAAGATGCGAGGAACAAGATATCGTTAAGGACTTTTTCAAGACATTTTAATGGGTACGTAACTCACGTCCAGATTGAGTCTTTTGGAGAGTGGGGTGCCAGCTCAGGTGTTGAATTAATATAAAATTATAGCAATGAAAACATACTGTGACACAAATAAGAGTGTGGATTATTCCTAATCCCTGCTGTACCAATCTTTTAATAGAAAAAGTAGCAACATGTAGTAAGAGGATCGTTTGAATTAATTCGATTAGATGGAATCACCATTAATTTGTTGACGTCATAACTGGCAAGTGTCCCTCTTCGAACCACCCCAGATAAAATTTTAGCCAGATGTGACACTTTATTGGTATTCCAAAGACTTTTGAAGAGAACATCTGCCACGAAAATAGAAAAAAAAATATTTCTGCGCAGTGATAAAACACTTTTATTTCGAGAAGTGGATGGCCGCACTATTCTCCAGACTTAGCTCCTTGCTACTTCTCTTTGTTTTCAAATTTGGCAATTTTCATGTTCGACGCGGTGAGATGAAATTCTTTTCGAGTATGGATGTTGCCCTCAATCCAACCGAGCTTACCCGTGCCCAACGTTCGGTTAGTTACCTTACAATTGCCGAACAGAAGCGTCCGTTTGTAATGGAGTAAGTGCTTACCTAAGTTAACCAAGATTTTAATGTAAATTTTATATAAATTCGAAAGGGATCAGAGCAATTTAAAATAACTTTTTATTCATCCTGCTGGTCCCGACGAGGTATCTCGTCGTTAGCGAAATTGGCCATGTCTTGATGGACGAGATATCTCGTCATTAGAAGAAAACTGACCAAATGACTGACTTGATCTAAACACTGACTGACATAATATCGTCATCAAAAAACGATAGGCCAATTTTTGATGACGAGATATCTCTTTATTAGCGAAATTGGTCAGATCGTGATGGACGAGATATCTCGTCAAAACCACTTGACTTTTTAATTGGTTTTAGAATCCTATTAGACCATGCTGCGCTATACACAAGGCAGATTACATCGAGTAATGGACATACACATACAAGGAAAGTTTTACGAACACAGAAGAGAGAGAAGTGGCAGGAATCCCCACTACAACTCATCATCGAAACCACTGTGAGGGTTAAAAAGACTAACATCGTATTATTTGCCATGTGAGCTGCCCTTCCTTATCACATTTCCCGAATAGCATCCGAAACTCGGTTGCACCACATCGTTGGAAGCCAAATGGTCAATATCAGATCCTTTATTCCAGCACGGTATCGATTAGACCCAGGGGCTACGGTGAACACAGATTCCGAGAGTCAATAGACCCCTAACGACATTTACCTCTCCTACCTGTTTGTGCTCCAGCCTGCCCGCATGCCCTGTAGCCCTTATTGGTAATTTTATGGTTTCCCAAATGATGTGCTTTGTAAGAGGAGGGTTGGACTGGTTAAGGGGGCTTTGTACTTCAAACAAATAGGGCAATTATAGGCATCCAATGCCCTTTTCGCTTAATGAGACGCGTTTAAATGCCGATTGCGTCCGAGGGCGGCTATGATTTTCTATACGGGGTATCTTAATGGTGCCTATAGTTTAGGCTCCCATCGCCATGAGAATATGTAGATTCTAAAATAGGCACAAATATCATCTGTGAGTTCAAAACAAATTAAGAGTTTATCATTTTTCTAAAGTATCGCAGTATACTCTTTGTTATTATTATTATTACTTTTATTGAAAACGTAAAATTGAAATATGACCGTTACAAAGAAACACGAATAACGAAACTAAAGCAACGAAAGATACTCATTGAAGGGGATGAAAAGCATTTATTACTAGATAGGTAGTTGTATTTACGTGGCACTGGAGCAACACAACGGGCTATTGACGACGGTCCTTGATCAATCCCAAAGGGAATGATTCTAGGACACCTCGTTATTTTGAACCACACTCAGGTGACGAGGTCAATACCTGAGCTGGCACTCACTCTCCGAACTACCACATCACGCGAACGTGAAGACATTGGAGGCCACAAAAGATTTAACGTGTACCAACCCCACTTACACTATGGTTGGATCGATTTTCGAGCACACAACCTTCGGTTTTTAATCCATGACTTCACCAACTGGGCTACAATACTTTTCCTCTTTGATCAGTGATGCGATGTATGTGAAATGAATTATTTGGATGAATATAGCATGTAAACGTATTTGAGTCCAGTTTAAATGGAAGAAATATAAAAGTGGTGTTAACAATTATTTTTCTTACACACTTAAATGACAGTTTTTTCTACGAAAGGAGAGATTATTCCATGATCACTTTTTCAATCAATATTTAACCTATTCAACTCAAGAAATTTCTCGGGGTCGAATATGCCTCAGAGGGTATGCCCACTGCGCCAGCCACCTCCGAGTTGTAGGGGGTGCAGGTGATTCCTGGCAGGTGTATTTCTTTGTGTCTGTAAAACGTTCATTCTGTGTGTGTCTATTACTTGATGAGATCCCGGTAGCCCGATTGGAAAAGTAACGAATTAGCAACCGGAGGGTTGCGAGTTCGAATCCAACCAAAGACCGTCGTGTACAATAGGGGGCGAGGTTATACCTGTCATGGCCTCAAATGTCTTGACGTTGGGGTGGTGTGGATGTTGAAGAGTGGGGTGCCAGCTTAGGTTTCACCTCGTCATCTGGCCATGGTTCAAAATGACGTGGTGTTGTCGGATCTTTCCCTTCGGTTTGATTCCGGACCGTTACCAATAGCCCGTTGTGTCGCTCCAGTGCGACGTTTATTAACAACCTACCTACCTATTACTTGATATTGTATGTCGTGTCTGGCCCACCACGGCCAAATATGGCCTTTGCGCCATAAAACCCAGGGCCGCGGTGGCCCGGTTGGAAGAGTAACGAACTCGCAACCGAAGGGTTGCGAGTTAGAATCCAGCCAAACACCGTCGTGTACAAAGGGGGCTGGTGCACGTTAAATCTGTCGTGGACTCAAATGTCCTCACGTTGGCGTGGTTGGAGAGTGGGGTGCCAGTTCAGGTGTTGCCTCGTCATCTGACCGTGGTTCAAAATTACGTGGTATTGTCCTCGGATCTTTCCCTTTGGGATTGATCCCGGACCGTCACCAATAGCCCGTTGTGTTGCTCCAGTGTGACGTTAATTGAAATACCCCCCATAAAACCCCCAAACCAATCCGAGCAATTCTGCTAGTGTTTAATGTAGTGTCAACCAAACTTACCAGCGTCCTATACATAAAAAATTTAAATAATTTCATAAAACTAACTTAAACACAGTACTCAAAGTATACATAGAAAAAAAATAATCGCATTACAGATGAGTTCTTTGATCTTACGCCCCCCCCCCCCCAAAGACGTGAATTTTCGTTTACCGAGTCTTATTTTTCTTGCGGCTTGTTTACATTCTAAATGCTTTAGGGCTTATTCTCGCTTCTTTTTTCATCGCACGCAAAAGTGAAAATTCATTTTCATTTAATTATCAACATGTTTTTCTTCGGCTACTTTTCCTCACTCTTGCCAAATTGTCCAAAAAAACCTCCTTTCACACAATTTCTTTCGTATTATGATTAATATCATTAGACAAGTGACTGAGGAATATTCAAAAAACTCCCAAACAAAATAATTCCTCCCCGGGAAAAAAGAATAATGAAACGCCAGCGGCCATTGTAACGTGTTTTCTCCCGAATTTATAACCGGGAAAAGAACAGGAGAAAAAAAACGATAGAGGAAAAAGGTGTTGATATAAAAGGGAAATTACTCTGGTTATTTAAGTGATGGCAACGGGAAGAAAGTAATTAAACTTTGTCTTTGTGTCTCTTCTTGCTAACAGTGGGTTTTAATCAGATACGGATGACTGGATCCGTGGGGGACACCTGCTATTAAATGCTAAGGATTAGTCAAAGAAACAAAATTGGCGTTGATTCGTTTTTTTCACCCCCCCCCCCTTAATTGTTGCGGATTCTATTCTTGGCTTTTTAGGGTGGATGTGTTTTGGAACTGGGGTTGTATTAGCTGGGACGACAAGAACGCACGCTGTAATGAACCTGCCAGGGTATGTATATGTCACAGGCCAGATTAGTTTATGGTTCCTTATTTCTCTAATTAAAGTATGTAAGTGCCGGTTCGTGTGCAAAAAAATAGGATTTTGTCCTATGGAATTTATATTTCAGAAACTGGATTGGAACGGTCACAAATATTGGGTGGTATATAACACTCCAGGTGGTTGCCTCGTCGAGGTTTCTTGTCATTAGTAAAATCGACCAGATCCTTAATGGACGTTGGCATGGTGTGCAAGTTCGGAGAGTGGGGTGCCAGCTCAGGTATGGCCTCCTTATCTGACCGTGGTTCAAAAATACCTACCTAAATGGACGAGATGTAGATAAATATTTTGATTAACATCGCACTGAGCAACACAATGGGCTATTGGCGACGGTCCGGGATCAACCCTCGAAGAGAAAGATCCGAGGACAACACCACGCAACCCAG
The DNA here is from genome assembly GCA_933210815.1 of Meta bourneti. Taxonomy (NCBI): domain Eukaryota; kingdom Metazoa; phylum Arthropoda; class Arachnida; order Araneae; family Tetragnathidae; genus Meta; species Meta bourneti. Next base: position 99,754,366 of record OW119928.1, on the reverse strand, counting down.
TTGGAAGAGTAATAGTTTCGCAATCGGAGGATTGCGAGTTCGAAACTCGTGCTAACCAAGGACTATCGCTTACAAGGGGTTTGGTGAACGGTAAATCAGTCGTGGACGCAAATGTACGCACGTTAGCGTGGTGTGAAAGTTGGAGAGTGGGGTGCCAGCTCAGGTGTTCTCACCATCTGGACGTGGTTCAAAATTACTTGATGTTGTCATCGAATCTTTTCCTTCGGGTTTGTTCCCGGACCGTCACCATTAGACCGTTGTGTTTCTCTAGCGAAACGTTAATTCAATACCTACCTACCAAGGGAATGAAGATCGAAGGTGGTAAAAACAAAGTCTCCAATGGCCGTTTCTGATGACAATTTGTAGCAGGTTTTGGATCAGGGGCTGCTTACTACAGGACAGTTTTCCACACCATCAGGAGGTTGAATAAACCATCAATTCTAAGGGCGAATTTTCAAGTTAAACGTAAAATTGAATGCAGGACAGATGCTCAAATCATTCGGTCTTTGTGACTGCGATCATGGACAACCTCAAAGACGTCTGGCACCCGACGCATTATTTCAATGGGTTTGTGACATTTCACGCATGGGCGTCAATGTGTCCTAGGTTGACGAGTTCCACACAAACCGTTCTCGTTACATTGGCAACTGCTTGATACCTTTCGGTCAGACTCGTTTATCATGATTAATCTAAGGGAGATAATCGACTTCTCTGATTAAAGTTTGTGGGATTCCCCTTGAAGAGAGCAGGTTTTTGTTTCGTCAAGCTAAAATATTTATATCCAATTATTTCATTATTTAATCCGTTGAAGTTTTGAGAGCTTTCGAGTACTTAATATTTGTTTCAATACTTACACAAATTTTTTTGTAAATTGTATTGCTACTTGAATAGAATAGGTAGGTATTAAAATAACGCCGCACTGGACCAATACAATGGGCTATTGGCGACGGTCCGGGATCAAACACGAAGTGAAAGATCCGAGGACAACACCACGTTATTTTGAATCTGGGTCAGATGACGAAATAACACCTGAGCTCTGAATAGGTATGTATTTTAATTTACGTTACACTGGAGCAACACAACGGGAAATTATGAATGTAATAGGAGATGATGGATAGTTCAATCAACATCGAACTGAAGCAACACAACGGGCTATTGGTGACCGTCCAGGATAAATCTCAAGTGGAAAGATATGAGGACAACACATAATTTTGAACCACGATCAGATGACGTGGTAACACCTGAGGTAGCATTCCACTCTCCAAACTTCCACACCACGCCAACGTGAGAACATTTGAGGGCACGACAGATCCACGTGCACCAGCCCCCTTGTACACGACGGTATTTGGTTGGATTGGAACTCGTAAACCTCCTGTTTCAAATCCGTTACTTTTGCAACATGTATTCCCTTACATCCTGTAATGGAAAGACTTAGGAATTTTTGTCTGGAAATGGATTTAGTTTTTGACTTGCGGTAAAAGTGTTTATAGATATTGCAGAAGTGGTTTTGGTTTGTCTCTGTATTGTCGGTTTTGCTACATTAAATCTAGTAAGACCAGGACGTATCACGAGAAAAATAATTAACACTCGAAGAAAGAGCAAAACGTTGAAAATTTCAAAATATTTTGCTGGATTAAGTGTTATAAATACAGCTGTCCTGTAACTTGTGACCTTTTAAAGGTTATTTTAAGTCAAATATTCTTGATACTTGAGTAAATCAGAAGGTGTAGCATCAAATCAAGTTAGACTGAGATTCAGTTGCAGTGGATATTTGTCGCTTTAAAGGAGCCACCATGGCTCAGTGGGAATGCTTCCTGCTCTAGAAACCTGCGAGTTATAGACAGAGCAGGTTCGATTCCTCCGTGGATGTATTTCTCTCTTATATCAGTAAAACCCTTACTTGTGTGTTTGTTCATTACTTACCTATGCTTATTTGGCGCAGCTGGGCAATATATGTCCCATGTCCGATAAAACCCACCAACCTTTGGGTAAAATATAAATCCCTGACTGTATTTATGTTTTGAAGGATCTCTGTGTTTGTACCTTTCTGTGTTGGGGTTCTTTAAGTAACCATCTTTTGAAACAAGAATCGAATTTAAAATTTTTTGAACCCATGAGAGGGAATGCAAGCAAACAAATACCAGGATAACGAGGTTTTTACTTCCGTTTAACCCTCCAAGTGGTTTCAAAGAGTTATCTCGTCCATTGAGATCTGACTAATTTTCTAAAGATGAGATTTCTGGTCATCAAGTTATTAACGATTTTCCTGATAATGACGAAATCAGAACCTGGTCAATTTTCTTCTAATGACGAGTGGTGACGAGCGCTTGATGAACGAGATATCTCAGTCATCAAGATCTGGTCAGTTTTGCTAATGACGAGATACCTCGTCGAGACAACCACCAGGAGCAGGCAACCACCAGGAGCAGGCAACCACCAGGAGCAGACAACCACCAGGTCGAGACAACCACCAGGAGCAGACAACCACCAGGTGGGGACAACCACCATAAATCGATGATCTCGTTCGGTAGATGACGGAGTTATCATAAAGGGTAGACAAGTGACGATTCTCCCTCAATACTTCCGGAAAAAAAACATTCTATATCAAAAACACTAGTGCCATCTACATTGCGCTTTTCAGAAAATCTCAGACATCCTTGTGTGAAAATAAGTATGTATTATGTGACTCACTGACAGCATGGATAATTTTATATAATAATGTAGAAAAAATATTTTGGTAAATAAATACTGAAATGTTTTTAAACTATTAACGTTTTTCTTAAATTTAAAGCTATTACAGTTTTTATTTTTTTTATTTAAAACTATTAATGTTTTTGGTTTTTTTGAGGAATTTGAATCCCAAGAGAAATTTATCACGTCAGTCTTTAAATTCTTTAAAAGTACTATTAAGATGTTCCTAGTTTAAACTTTAAAAAATACTAACACCATTTTATCGAATCATTTTAATGTTCCAGTATCAAATTCGTACAAAGCATTAGATTGCTAGATTGATTTAAGATGAAATTCAGAGGAAAGTTTGTGTTGAAAGACAAGATGCTTAAAACCCAAGAAATGAAAACACCATTCAGCGATATGTTCTTTAAAATGTATTAGAATAAAAACTTTTTAAATGTTTTTTCTTGTTTTATCGAGTCGTTCCAATGTGTTTTATCAGGAGGAGATGAAACATTTTGCGCTTTAATGATAACTTAATCAAAGGAACCTCATTGCCAAACGAAACATCAAATAAATAGAAACTCAAATACAAGAATTTTTAAGCAACACATTGGAATTTTTCTTAATTTAAGAATAAAGTGCAAAAAAAACGTAATGCAGGATGTTTCCATTTTAATAAGGTTTTATATTTTAGTTAGAAGTATTTCTTTTGTTTCAATCACGCACACAAAAGGACTGATTTGATTTACATTTCACAATATTTATATATCTACCATACGTTTGCATTCAACATCACTATTTTAACATACATTGCCAGAAAAAATAAAACGATCTCTAATATTTTCTAGTTTCTTCGCTTTATACCTGTCAGTTTCTGTTCCTTATTCTTCAACCATCTGAACCCTATTTGTATAAAATAAGTATTATTACAGGGAAAATGTTTTGAAGTATTTGTATAACAGGATATCTGATTTATTGGGATATGTGTATGTATATATATGTATATATATATATATCCTCTTATTTTGTAAAAACAATTTAGACTCACTCTGCATGTATGTATGTGTATATATATATGTATGTATGTGTATATATATATATGTATATATATATATACATATATACATACATATATACACATACATACATACAGGGTGAGTTCTAAATTGTTTTTACAAAATAAGAGGGGTGATAGTACCCATCCAGACGAGCAATAATTACCATGGAATATAGGGTCGCATTCCACTCTGAGAGGCAGAAAAGAGTCAAGTCGAAACGCGTCGAGCATGAACAAGTCATCGCCTCTGACGTCGTTCTGAACCTGCCTACGTAGCATATCTCCTAAGCAAGATGGCCTGGTCTGGAGACGCATGAAATCTTTAGTGTTCCAGACGCCTGTGGACTCGGCTGAAGATCTCATAGCGAGAATCAGTGTTGCCGCAGACAAAATGAACACAACACCAGGAATCTTCGAGAGGGTGCGCCAGTCATTCCTTCGCCTGTGTGAACTGTGCAACGACACGCGTGGCCGCCACTTTGAGCACTTGTTGTGAGCTTTTCTCTGATCAATAAATCAAATTGTGCAACTTTTGGTATCGTTCATTCGCTTTCCCAACACTGTTGAAATTCTAATTTGACTCTTTTCTGCCTCTCAGAGTGGAATGCGACCCTATGTTCCATGGTAATTATTGCTCGTCTGGATGGGTACTATCACCCCTCTTATTTTGTAAAAACAATTTAGACTCACCCTGTATATATAACAACATAATTTTTTTAAAGACTAAATTTATTCTCTGAGGGATTCGCATCATACAGGAAATATAAAACTAGAGTTAGCAATGATATCCGTTTTATGTTCCCAGGATCAATATGACCAAAACTAGTAGTAACGTGACATTTAGACTGCTTTCGTCTGCTGGGTAGAAAGGGACATTCATCAACTGATTGGTCCAATGGACAGGAGAAAACGCCCATCCATTAATTCATCATCCGATTGGCCCGCGTGACATAGTAACTTTGATGATTTCACCATTTTTGCAGCAGTGGAGACATGTGTATTCATACTCCTAACCTGTCATATGATGTTATATCGCCAAACGAGGTGTTGTGTTGCCAAATGGGGCCTTCAAATAAAATTTTCACAAAGCGACCACGTGACAACATAATTTTTTTAAAGAGTCGACATGTTAGTCGCATTTTTTGAAGCTCCTCTCCATAGCAATACTTATATTTCATGTCTGTGGTACACACGCATATATCAGTACTGATTTATCGCCAGCAGAACTTGGGTAAATTTGTGTGTCTGCTGACGATTTGTGCATATCATAGGACTAAGAACAAGAATACATCTCAGAACTATGAACTCAACCAATTTGAGCTTCACGAAGTCCGTAGATTCAAAAGTTTTTGGATGGTAACCAAAAACACTGGTTCAATTAAGAAGTATATCCATTTGGAGTTTGCGGACATGCATCCCCAAGTGGGTGCGGTTTAATTTTGTGTTTTAACCCTCCTGGTTGTTTCGACGAGATATATAATCAATAGCAAAACTGACCAGATCTTGATTGACGAGATATCTCGTCATGAGGAAAACAGTTAGTTAGATCTTGATCACGTTGTCATAAAAAATCATCTTGATGGACGAGATATCTCGTCATTAGAAGAAAACACGATAACGACCTTAAAAGAAAACTGACCAGATCCTGAACTTGTGTAATAAAGAAATTGGAAATAAATTGATGACGAGATATCTCGTCATTAGCAAAAATTGATCAGATCCTGATGGACGAGATATCTCGTTCAATTCACCTGGAGAATTACCACAACTTAGTAGGAATTTTTTGAGACTGATTTTACGCAACATGAAACTTCTTCATTATATGGGCGAGTTATAAGTCTGCTATATTATTCTTTCCAAGCAAATATATTCATCAAACTCACAATAGCTTCCTAATATGAGAGAATAAAGTATAAAAAGGCTTAGAGAATATTTTAAGCAAAAGTCCGGTATTTACGCGTTGAGAAAAGAACCATTACCTACATCTCTTAGAAATTTTCCAGACCTTATCTTTTCTTATACTCGCGGGAGTTTTCATTACAAATTGGAGTGGCGAAATTCCATTCCCTTTATTTCCATCCCAGTCATTTTTCATGTCTAAAAGCGCTCAAAGGTTTTCTTCCTACTTCAGTTTTTACTAGGAACCGAGTCGCGTCTAAGATGTAGTACGGCATCTGCATTTATTCTAAAGACCATATGTACATCACTTTTATATCCAGTCTCTGTTTATGTTTTTTGGTGTGGTTCAATTTACATTTTCCCTCCCTAGTCTTGAGTAAGTGTTTCACTATATCTCTGTTGAAACTCTATATAAAAATATTTCCAAAATATTTTTATGTGTTTTGCAGATGCGTGTTTAAAATGTTGTTTGGAATTCAAATAAGACTTTTGGGATTCGTTGCATGGAAATGCCTTTTTTTCGTTTCATTTCAGTCAAAGTCCCGATAAAAACAAACCGTTATGTAGATGTCGAGTTCGCATTGTCTGACAGGATAAAAATTGGCTTCATATTCCTGATACTTATGGAGTTTCTACAAACTTTCCGATCTCTAACTTAAATGACAGCATAAAAACGGTCTGCTATTGTACTCAATTTCGACAGTGATGGTATACTTTTCTGAACATCCATGCTAAAATAGAAATACTACGCTGTATCTTCCGGTATGCTATACTAATATTACACCAGAGTTCTGGGAAATTTGTTTTTCCTACTTGGATCTCCATTCCCATTGGAGTTATAGAGTAATTTTGTCTCTGGATGAGATATCTCATCCTTGGCAAAAATGACCAAATCTTGGACGAGATATCTCGTCGCAGCACTTGGAGGGTTAATAATCGGAATTTAAATTATACATCCAGACCCGCGCGAAGCTTCTGCTCTAAACTTTCTTAATTACTTATCTATATTAGTATTATTTGAATCCATTTATAATGAGTATAGCATCCCCATTCACATTGATTCCTTAGAATTTTTCTGAATAAATAAATTGTCCAAAAATATCAACGGCAATTAGTTTTATTTCACACTGGTTTATCGCTTTTAAATCGCGGATTTTGTGGTATTTAGCATTACTTTTGCAATGTTCTGCGAACAAGCGAAAATGACAGGTATTTCCTACTTTGGTACTTGTACAATCGCCGTTTGCCATGAAAAAAGAATATCGAGGAACGAAGTTTTTGACGGTTTGGCAGAAATTAGTAAGAGTATGTACGGTTGGTGTTTCGGCTTCAAATTGCACTAGGTATCGATTCTTATTTGCTAAAAAATGCATGGTCGAAAGCTCACCGCATTCATGTTCCCAAGATTAGATTCTGAAAATCTACTTTAATTTCACTCCCATTCTCTTGCATAAAGGCGATTCGGTATAGTTTGACACTAAACCTATTTTCGCTCATATATTCTTTGATGCTCTGATATTTATCTTCCAGACTCCCCATTCCTTTCTGTAATCAAACTGCTGAAGGATCTCATTAGAGTGGCAAGTTCATCCATGCAATTTTAGAAATGTTATTTAAGTCCATAGCTTAAATAAAGAGTATTTAAACTAAGCTGAAAATTCGGAACGAATCCCGTTACGGTACATTTTGTACTGTTTATATTCGTTGTTGCCATTCGGCAATAAATAAATAACGTGGATTTCTGTGCCACGGACGTTAGTGAAATATTTGAATGTATCTCAAGATACAGACATTTGAAAGTATCTCAAAGATCTTAGACCATTTTTACAGCAAATACACTTATTTAAGTGAGATTCCCAATTTTATTTCAGTTATATGGTGCATTTTAATTTTCATCAAAATCAGACATTCAATTTTATTCCATGAATAAAATTTTATTGCTGAAACGTACAGTAATGTAAGATTACATATAAATGATAGTACATTTAATGTTTTCTCTATAAAGAATTGATACAAAATTAGAGGAAAGCTACGAAATATTCATTTTTTTAAACTATTACAAATCTCTTAGAGAACTAATCTCTATATCTTCAAAATCCTTTCATGTTACTCACAAAATGTTTTATTCTATGCAATTTACCTTTTAGGTTTTAAAATAAAACCATTCTGGGCAATTGATATCATTTACGTTATTGGATGTCTTCAAATTTATTCGCTTTCAATAACGTTTCAAACTTTTGACATTTTCTAAAATCCATAGAACAGTTTGAAGGAAAGGAATTTAACCTATCTCTATTACGATAAAATTTTGTTTGCATTCCGATACATCCCGTATATCTTTACAAATACATCCTATCAATTTTTTAAATTGATAGGATGTATAGATAGGAGAAAATAAATATTTAAAAGGACTTGGAAGACCGATCTTGAGAAAGCAAATAAACCGATATTCTATGTGGGTGAGAAAACTACACTAGTAAAATTCACAATCGACTTTGGAAAAGTCTTCCTCATAGGAATGCGAATTTTTCTCCTTTTTACAATGGTAGGTAGATAGGGATTTTAATTAACGTCACACTGGAGCAACACAACGGGTTATTGGCAACGGTCCGGGATCAAACAAGGAAAAGATCCGAGGACAACACCACGTAATTTTGAACCACGGTCCGATGACTAGGTCACATCTGAGCTGGCAGCCGATTCTCCAAACTTCCACACCACGCCAACGTGAGGACATTTAAGGCCACAACAGATTTGACGTTCACCAGACCCTTTGTACGCGGTCTTTAGTTGAATTCCGGTTGCTAATCCGGACTCTTTCAATGGGGCTTCCGAAGTCCCTTTTCCTTAGAGAGCATGCGTCTAAAGTAACAATAAAGTGAAATAAAACTAATTGCCGTTGATATTTTTGGACAATTTATTTATTTAGAGAAATTCTAAAGAATCTATGTAAATGGGGATGTTATACTCATTATAAATGGATTTAAATAATACTAGTGTAGATATAAGTAATAAAGAAAGTTTAGAGCAGAAGCTCTTTTGAATACAATAATCGTCATTATTTTTCACATTTTTTTTCTAGTGTAAAAAGTAATATATCAGTCATGTCGAGTTCACATGGCACAACCAGTAATATTAGCTCTGTCTAAGAATTCCCAAAATAATAATTAATAATCATGATTTCTATTTTTTTAAAAAATAGTTCCTGATAGAAAACTGATATTTTAATTTCCCAAGTTGGTTTAAAATATTTTAGAAAATTTCGAGCAAGCAATATACACTGCCGGCCACCGTACATGCAACACCCTGAAGGAAGCATGCAAATAATATGAAATTTACAACATGCATTAGCGGAGGTGAGATATGCAAATGATTAGAATTTCAGCGCAGACGCACATCACGCGCGCCTGTGGCGCCACTTCAAAGCGCTATTTAAGGCTTGGAGATTTCGACGATTTCAAGTACGGCAATTGTGTTTTTCTTGTGGTTTTTTCAAAAAAACGATCCATTATGCCTCGTAGAAAACAGCGATCATCTTTTGATCAAGTATCCGAGTTCGACAGAGGAAGGATAGTGGCCTACCGAGATTGTGGATTATCTTTCAGGGAAATCGGTAGTCGTGTTGGACGAAACCAAACAACTGTAATGCGGATATGTGATCGTTGGATGCAGGAGGGTACGACGGACCGACGTGTTCGATCGCATCCACCTCATTGCACCACTTCACGTGATGACAGGCATATTGTGCGTATGGCAGTGACGGATCGCTCAGCCACATCACGAACCATAGCACAGCACATTCAGTCTGTACCGCATCATCCAGTGTCTGCGCGTACCATTCGGCGCCGTTTACAGCAGAGTGGTCTGTCCGCAAGACGTCCATTTCTTCGTCTACCCTTGACGCAGAACCACAGACGTTTCCGCCGCCAATGGTGCGATGAAAGAAGGATGTGGACGGCAGAATGGAATGAAATTGTCTTTACTGACGAGTCACGCTTCTGTCTGCAACACCACAATGGTCGGATTCGAGTCTGGAGACACCGTGGAGAGAGGATGCTGAACAGCTGCGTTATGCACCGCCACACTGGTCCTGCACCGGGTATTATGGTATGGGGCGGTATTGGATATCACTCTCGCACTCCTCTAGTACGCATTGCCGGTACTTTAAACAGCCAGCGCTACATCTCCGAGGTGTTGGAGCCAGTTGTCCTTCCTTACCTTCAGGGCTTGCCCACAGCCATATTTCAACAGGATAATGCGCGACCACACGTGGCACGCATTGTCCAAGGGTTCTTCGTCGATCACCAGATTGAATTGCTTCCCTGGCCAGCTCGCTCTCCGGATCTTTCGCCGATAGAAAACATGTGGTCCATGGTTGCTCAACGATTGACCCAGAATACATCCCCAGCTGCCACACCAGATCAACTTTGGCAACGTGTGGAAGCTGCTTGGTCTGCTGTACCACAAGAACACATCCAAAGTCTCTTTGAATCAATGCCGAGGCGTGTGGCAGCGGTGATCTCCAACAATGGCGGCTACTCTGGCTACTGATTTTGGCAGGAACCACACTTCACAGAAGTCTATAAATTTAATCATTTGATATTTGGTCAACATGTTATCTACAAAATAAATTTTGTTGTGATATCTCTTGTTTTTCTTGGTGTTGCAATTTGGGTGGCCAGCAGTGTATTTTATTATCATGAATAATACATAATTTTACACTTGAACATCACATGTAACTGTAACATGTAACTGGAAATCGCAAAAAGTGTCGTATGTTTTGTTACCTTGATTTATTTTATATCGATTTCTTAATATTTCCTTTATTCTCCTTTACTTTCCTTTTGATGGATTTGTATTTGAACTATCTTTGCTTTTCTCATTTGGCTTTGGGCTTTTTGGGTTGAGTTTTTCAAACAAAGATATTCTAAAACAATAATCGGGGCGCCGTAGCCCGGTTGGAAGAATAACGGATTGGAATCCGGAGGGTTGCGAATTCGAATCCAACCAAAGACCGTCGTGTTCAAGGGGGGCTGGTGTCCTGGGGGCTAAATCTCTCCTGGGGGGGGGTCCTAAATCTGTCGTGCTAAATCTCCTGTTCAAGGGGGCTAAATCTGTCCTGGCCTCAGATGTCCTCACGTTGGCGTGGTGTGGAAGTTTAGAGAGCTCAAGTGTGACCTCGTTATCTGAACGTGGTTCAAAATGACGTGATGTTGTGTCCTCGAATCTTCCCCTTTGAGTTTGATCCCGAACCGTCGCCGATAGCCCGTTGTGTTGCTCCTGTGCGACGTTAATACCTGAAACAGCAATCGAACTTATTAATTAAAGATATTTTTAAACCTATAAAAGAGTAACGGTAATTACGCCAACTCCACGCCAACCTGAGGAGGTCTGAAACCACGACAGATTCAATGTGCACAAACCCTCTTGAACACACGCCGGTCTTTAGTTGGATTCGAACTCACAGCCCTCCGGTTGCTAAGCTACTCTTCCAAAGGGGCTACCGATAATTACGAGGTGATATCTCAGATCCATCCTTTCTCGATTAATACCGAACAGTCAACAAAGCTCCAGTACGACTTCAATTCGAGTACCGCCCAACCGACAACAAGGTAGGTAGGTGCGTGTCTTAATTAACGTCGCGCCGGTGCTACACGACGGGCTATTGGTGATGGTCCGGTATCAACCCGAAGAGGAAGTGACAACACCATTTTGAACTATGGTCAGATGACGAGGTCACACCTGAGCTGCACCCCATCACTCCAAACTTCCACACCACGCGAACGTGAGGGCAGGATAGATTTAACGTACACCAGACCCCCTTGAACCCGACTTGGTTGGAACTGTTCCGATTGCTAATCAGTTGCTCTTCTAAAGGATGATGCGAAACCTCGTGCATTTGAATGCGGGCGAAAGCGATTCTCCGACTCTTAACGCTCGACTAATATCCAATGAGTGTTAGGGCGCGATTTATGCGTAACCAACGCGTCTCGCCGAGTAGTTTCCAAACCATCGCAACTGGGGCATCCAGGCAAACTGCTGAATGCGGTGGGGTTCAAGATGGCGGAGGGGCAGTTAACTCCTTCGGGTCATTCGTCTTTTTGCTGCCTTGGATTCGGGAACGCTGCGGTCTGCAACTTGGGTAGAGTTGTTAGAGTATCGTATTTGGAAATGGTTGGAAATCGTTCGACGTGTTTTAGAAGATTGTGGTTGGGTGCGACGTGTATTCGGGAGGAAGATTAAAGCGTTCGTTACTCCAAGTGGGAAATGTATGGGATTAAAATGCGTAGCTACTACATTAATTCGTAGATACTCTTTTAAAATGTGGAATGCACAGCTACTGCGTTTAATGCGGAATTCGTAGGTACTCTGATAAATGGGTGAAATGCACAAGTGATATGGTAAAAAGAAAATATACTGTGTTGAATGTATGAAAAGATAGGCTGATAATTACTCTGTAGAGCAGCGGGCTATTAACGACGCTTTGGGATCCATCCCGAAGGGAAAAATCCTAGGACAACACCTCGTAACCACGGTCGAATGGCTGTCAACACCTGAACTGGCACCCCACTCTCCAAACTTCCACACCCCGTCAATGCGATGTAGGTTTCTAGAGCAGCGGGCAAATCCAATGACACACACCGATCCCATGCTGGTACATTCAGAGATGGATGAAGCAATTTTGTTACTCGGGATAACTTTTAACGTTAGGCTAATATTGAACGCGTTGAACCAGGGTTGCGGAGTACAGTAGGTGGGATTCCATACGCGACATTTGACCAGCGCATTCCGCCAAGTGCTTTCCGTAATATTTCAACAGAGCGTAATTTCTAAACCATCTCAACTCAGTTTCGGTAAACCAGGCGAACTGCTGAATCAGGAAAATGAAGAGTGAGGTCACGGAACAGTCAGCAACATTGCAATTCAACTCCAACAGCTCATTACTCCTTTTGCAGTTTTGGGAATGAATTCGGAATATTAGGGGTCGTGCTAGCAACAGGAGGGTTGCGAGTTCGAAATTCGGTCCATCAGAAGAGCGTCGTGCGCGTGGGGGCACGACATATTTAACATATGTCGTTGCCTCAAATGCCCTTAGGTTTTCCATGGTGTGCAAGTTTGGAGAGTGAGTTATCAGCTCAGGTGCTGACCTTGGGTGAAAATGACGAGGTATTGTCCTCAGAATTGATTCCTTCTCCAGAATCAATCCCGGACCGTAGCCAATAGCTCCAGTCCTGTATAATTAATTAATGACCTCCGTATCGAAATGTTGCTATTTGTAATTGTTGAGAGTTGGGTGGTTTTTAAGGGTATACAATCAGTAGGGTAGGCCGAAAAATCGAATTTCGCCGGAACGAATTCTAATAGTGAAAACGTTTGACAGTCCACTTCCGATGAATATATCTTCTAATCTTTTCGAAATTAAAACCTTTATAGTGAAGGGGTAGCTGTAGTTGAGGGAAGGTAGTTGAATTAGTGTCGCACTGGAGCAACACAACGGGGTATTGGTGACGTTGCAGGGTCAATCCTGAAGGTAAGATCAGGAAATAGGACCTCGCCATTTTGATCCGCTTTCAAATGACGAGGTCAACACCTCCAAACTTCTACACCAAGCCAACATAAAGATACTTGAGGCGACGACAGATTTAACGTGCACAAGTCCCCACTTTCATGGATATCTTTGGTTGGATCAAGTTTCCTCCAACCGGGCAACCGTTTTTCTCATTAACACTAATATTAAGACTGGTTATCAGATAGAGAGACGATTTTATAAAGGTATAGAAAAAGAAAAACTCTCCATCCATATGTATAGTTAAAAGAAATTTTAGCCGTTAAAAATGTTTCATCAGTTATGATGCTCTTTTGAAAAATATAGCCTTTCTAATATAAAGTTTCAATAAAACTTCTAAAATAAATTTTCAATAGATCCCATCACACGTTCTTTGATGGCCAGAAATCCGCCTGTATAAAGTATAGCTTATTACCAGTCACACACATTCTGACTTGCATTGGAATACATGAAGACATTTAAAGGCCCATCTGCCCAAAAACTTCTTTTGCAGACATGACTGAGTGTACACTCGGATAAGAAATAGAGGACGTATAGTTTTCCGACCGAAATTTGCATAAAAATGTAAACTATGAAGGTGAGTCAACTGACGGGATGCATTGATGTTAGCAGAACGGGATTTGTAGCTTGTTTCAAAATTTCCCCCAAACGCATCAACATTAATGTAACCACTAGGACAATATTAAATCTAAAAGGAATATTTTAAGATCAAATAGTTCCACGATATACTAAATGACAAGTATAATAGCGAGTCTCTTAAGATGGAAAACAGATTCAGAATGAGTGACAAAATGCATTGGATGTCTTTTAATGAAAAACAAACATGGATTAGTTACAAACTTACTACGATACTATAAGCAGTCAATTTATTCACGACACACGCTGACATTTTCAGCTAGAATCTTTACGTAAATCTAGAAAGAAACCAGACTCGGTGAAACATACAGAATTCGCTATTTAGGAATGCTCAGGAAAATCAATTCTTTTATCTATGCCCCCTAGGTAAGGAGAAAGATTAAAGAATAAAAATCGAAGAATGGAAGAAAAAAGATTCGAACGGGACATTTTAGATGAAAAAGAACAGACAAAAGATTCGAACGGGACATTTTAGATGAAAAAGAACAGACAAAAGTTGAAAACGCCTTTCTGTTTTTAGAACGTGTTCTGGATTTTGTAAAAAAAATTTGCATTTTTATTCTATGGCTTCAGCTTTACTATCGGAAAAGAATAATGTGGAAACGTTTATGTTTTTCTTCTCTTGAGTATTTACTGACATGCAACATAGGGAATATTGTCTTTCGTACATAAAAAAACACATGAAATTATACGTTCTATTGAAAAACCTGGTGATTGTTTCCATCATTCTATTCTTAAAAGCTCTGCTATTCCTTTTGTTTGGGGAATTTTTTTTCTAAATTTCTTACTTGAGAGGTTTTAGTAGTTTCATGTTTCTTTTGATTCCAAAACTCAAAACTGCTACGATATGAAGTATGTGTTTGTTTTTAGAAGTAAACATGCATTTATTTTGGACTGATTGTAGACTTTAAATTTGATAAATGGAACTTTGGAAAACATTGAACACTTTATTTAACTGTAAAAAAACGTACTCGTTTAGTGGCAGGTTCTCATCTGCTTCTTCCGCACTTTTTTGTCTTTGGAATTTATTTGTTTGTCTTCTAGGTTAAACAAAAATATTTGAAATGTATTTAATTTTTTAACTGTAATATAAAAAATGTCCAATTGTTTGCACGCATTTCCTATTTTTAATGAAAGATATCTTATAAAAGCTGATTTATTTAAGGTTTTCAACATTAATCGGTTGGTTGGTTTGGGGTTTTATGGCGCAAGGGCCATATTTGGCCATCAACATCAATCGGAAAATCCTTTTTCTGGTATTATTAAACATTGAATTGTTTAAAACATACTGATTCTGAGTATTATTTATCAATAGCCATGTATTTATTAAATGTTAAACCAAACGATCGCTATCGAATTGTTTAAGTGTATTAATGCAAATATGCAATTCCTTCATCCTTGCGATGATTAATTCTCTTTCATACCACATTATATAAAAAGTACATAGCAATAAAATATTACATAACTGGATACCTTGATGGTTTGTTGATTGGGTTTAATGGTTCAAGGGCCTTAGTTACGTCAATTACCAAGTAGGTAGGTAGGTCTACATAGCACTGGAGCAAACGCAACGGGCTATTGGTGACGGTCCGGAATCAATCCCGAATGGAAGAAACCGAGGACACCTCATGCTCTTCAACCAGGTAACGAGGTCAACACTTGAGGTGGCACCCCACTCTCCAACACACCAACGTGTGGACATTGAATGCCATGACAGATTTAACATGCTCCAGCCCCCTTTGTACACGACGGTCTTTGATTGGATTCGCTCGCAACCCTCCGGTTGCTAATCCGTTACTTTCCAACCGGGCTACCACGACCCGAAAAAACTATATAGTATCCAACGTAACAGTTAAATAGAAAAATTCCTATACACCACTCACCAGTGATTCAATCTTATTTTGTATAACTTATTCGCCATCTGGTCTTGGTTCAAAATGACTAAGTGTTGTCCTCGGACCTTTCCCTTTGTGATTAATACGAGACAGTAGCCAATAGCCCGTTGGGTTGCTCCAGTGCAATGTTAATCCATCCATCTATCTTCCTACCTTGAATCATTTATATGATTTCTATCGGAATTCATCTCCATCTGATGGCTGCACTATAGCAGAAACCTCTAGAGGTTCCCTATTTTATATATCGCCACCGTTTACCGAATTGTGTTTATTCCTATACATATAGATGGCGCGTTTCTCCTTCCATACCCTTATCAGATCTTCTCAATCTCTCCTTATCCGATAACGAAAGTGTAACGTCGTTACCGTTAATGGATAACCACAGGTAATAACATTTACTGAGCTTCTCTTTCTGCGAAGTGTCGAACAGACTCGACACGTACTGGAAAACATCAACACACTCGGCACAGGTGAGCATACCGATACAGAATTCCAATGCCTCTTAAATTTATAAATTATTTTTAAGTCGGAGAAGGTTGGTCTCAGCTGTACCTGTATGAAAACATGCCTATGGAACCAAAATAAACTGCTATCTCCATACATGCCACAAATAGGTTCGCAGAATGGCTATTATTTAAATTTATGAAAGACAGTGCAAATTTGCCAACTAAAAAGTACTTAAGGTGGAGTTGAGTTGCACTGTTATATGTACTACTTTATTTTTAGGTGTACGTATGCACTAGAAGATTTTTTAAATTTTGACTTTAAAAATCCAATTTTTTCACAATAGGTCATTGATTTGTGCTTGAACTCAGTTCAGTGAGAAAACTTAATATTAACCTAATAATTAATTATCTAATTTAGATATAATTAGCTAATTGGCATGTTTTTGAACAGTGATATCTCAGATTCTAATGTGTTCAGAAAGACAATTCCTATTGGAAATTATTCCTAATATTATTCTTCATGTTTTCGCCCTCCATTAAGTTACTAGAGAGAATAGGTAATTTTTTGCAATTGCTTTCACCAAGGAAGTCTAAAAAAATCGAGATTTTATCAGGAATTTGAATACTTAAAAATCAACTAAATATTAATTCCTTAACTAAAAACTCTGATTAAGGTTCAGGACATCCACTATATTATATAGATTATAATGATACAAAAATAGTTATAATAGACCAATTCGTTGTTGAGTTATCACTGTTTGAACAAAGCATCCTATTGCAAAACACGGTTATTCAAAAATCGAGTTTAAAATTTTGGAAACGTGTTTGTCTATGGTAACAGTACCTAACGAAAACCCTTATAACTAGAAAATTATTTCGAATATTTACAAGATCTTGGTATCGTTTGAAAGCTAAGAAATCTGAAAATATTTTGAATTAATAAAAAAGTGCCGTTATTGTGGTCGACTTTCGTGATTTGTAGTGTATACATACACCTTAAGTTGATTTTTGTAGTGATCATTATACTCTCCCTTTAAGCAGTGGCTCAATTGAGTCACAAGTATTAACACCAGATGTAACACATTGACAATGGTGTGAGAGCTGTAGTATTAAGATCATGGGTTAACTTCGGTATACATGGTCGTGCAATATATTGAACGGACTTGTATTGATTTTAGCAGCCGAGTGTGAGGGGCACCGTATAAAAAGAAGGCTGAGCGGCCGAAGAGTGAAGCCGTGGTAGGAATAGAAGCAGTGTCTGTTATCACAGGGCTCCGGACAGTTGTTGGAATTCACTAACATTGCATTGATAATCTACTCATTGCGGACTATCACTCCAAGTGTGTGCCGATTGAGGCAAGCGCCATCTGGAATTAGTCAGAAGCCTTACCTGGCATGGTTTTTGAAAGTGGTGGCTAAGTTAGTTTATCACAGTTTCATAAATATTGAACACGATTTGTTGCATTTGAGTGCATCATATCGTAACTCAGTAATTTGTATGTGCGTAATGGGATATATCTTAAAATAAGTCAGTGTGTCATTTTCTGTTGTATGTAACGCATCACAAAAACCATTGCCAGAAATTGCAATTGGTGAAAATGGATTCTGTATCCAACAAAATAGTTACAAAATATAGAAACAAGCTAAAAACTGGGTTCTGTCAATATAAAGACAACCCTCCTGCCATCGACCCGTTATTTGTTTATATTCCTGTTTGGACACATTCTACAGGAGGGTTGAGAGTTCGAAACAACGTCCAGCCAAAGACCTTCGCGTACGTGGGGGCTAGTCCACGTTAAATCTGTCGTGGCCTCAAATTTCCTCATGTTGACGTTGTGTGGACGTTTGGAGAGTGGGGTGCATGCCCAAACGTTTACCTCGTCAACTGACATGTGATTTAAAACTAAGATGTGTTGACCTCGCATCTTTTTCTCCGGGATTGATCCCGAACCGTCGCCAGTATCCCGTTGTGTTGCTCCAGAGTGATGTTAATTAAACTACCACCCCCAAAATCGATTTGTTTATTACTTGACGAATAAGTAAGAATTAGTGACGTTAGTTCAATTAGCTACCTACCAGACACATATTTATAAAGATTCATCCACGATTGGATAACTATACGTGGGGATGGAGAGTCTCCAGCCACGCTCTATATGCTCAGTCTCTCTACCTGATTATAAAAAGTCTAATATCTTTACTGGTAAAGGCAAACAACCTGGCACAACAGAAAGTACCGTCCTACTCTTAGAGGACACAGATCATCTCCAGTACCTTTTCATAACTCAATAAAACCCCAGGAGAGCTGCTTGCCTTCAATTTGACCCTTTCTCTATGCTTACCAGGCTCCGATCTGGTCATTTGAAAAAGATGATATTCTCTGATGGCCACCTGTATAAAGTGCAGCTTATTACCAGCTTCACACATCCTGAATTGCATTGGAGCCATACATGAAGACATTTTTAAGGACCCATCTGCCATTGCCCCCAATTTTTTTTCAGACTCAATGACTTAATGTAATTTGTTGTTTTTACACTGGAATAAGAAAGAACTGTCAATGGATAACCACAACAACATTTGAGGAAATTCATATTGTTTATCTTTAAAGTATCTACCAATTGCTTATCTTGAAAGTATCTAGCCATTTGCTTATCTTGAAAGTATCTAACCATTTGCTTATCTTGAAAGTATCTAACCATTTGTTTATTTTTAAAGTATCTAACCATTTGCTTACCTTGAACAGACTCTCACTCACGGAAAACAACACACTCAGCACAGACGAGTCTACGGACACAGAATTCTAAGGAACCCCCTTAAATTTTTAAGGCATTTTATAATAAGTGAAGGCAGGGCTCAGCTGTAAGGGGACGAAAAGATGCCCATAAAAGTCCCGCATCCCTTTTCAGCTGCTGTCCCCATCCATGCGAGAAATAGGCCCAGCATGGGTTCTCTTCTTTTTTCTATTTATTCTCTTCCTTCAGCGTATCGATTGCTATTGGACGGAAGTTGGTCCTCCTCCAAGATTACTCCGTCGAACGTAGAGGAAAAAGGAACTGAGAAGAATCGTCTCTTCGGTGGGATATCTGCATTGAATTAATATTATAGGCATTCCCTGAAAGGAGCGGAATGGAGGAAATAGGTCGAACTTATCTAGGTAAATAGTTGTTTTTACAATGCACGATTTAATTTTGCGTTGGTGGTGGGAATCGTGTAAACAACTTAGCAGATCAAAGATCTAGATGAAGATCTAGCTTTGGAAATAAATTCGTTCCTTAGGCAATGGACGTCATGAATTAAAGATGGTATGAGAGATTTAACAATAAGTAAATAGATATATAGAAGAGAGATAAGCTACTATTTGAGATTATTTATTATTATCTGATTATCTGTTTTGGACTAGACCAAGATTATAATTATCATGATGAGAGGGAAAGTGAATTAATGTTGTAATCCTGTTTGTATTCGATGAAAAGATCGAAATGGAATACATAAAGAAATATGTTATTTGTATTTAGGGCAATAGGTTTTTTTAAAAAAGCAATTTCAATTTATGTGAATGGAAATAGTGGTACCGAGGGCATTTCTATAACGTTGTAAATGAAAGATCCAGATGGTATGGTATTAAAGATTAGGAGATAAAGATTATTGGAGATAAATTCGTCCCTTAGGCAGAACAACATGAACTAAACGGTCTAGGAAGTGCTACAAGTAAATAGATGTAAAGGAGTTAAAAAAGAAAAGTGATGATTTTAATCTGATTATCTGTTTTCGACTAGTCAACCAAATAGGTTCATAATATCTAGTTCCATAGATGTTTTTAAAATAACACAATCTAATTTTGTATTGGTAGAGAGATTCTTCAGAGAACAGCTTCTTCTTTCTTATCCCAGTTCATGGGTAAAGCGCGTCTCCTATTGATCTGGGAGCCATCTCTGTAGCACTTCAACTTAGCCACCTGTTCACCTTCCTATGGTAGCCGGGCACAGCCTTGGGTGTCCCTACTAGGAGTATATGCTCCCGACGTACTTCGCCTGTGCTACCCGTTTGACCCTCCCGCCACGATGAGGATAGGACTCTGGGAGAGCAGCTTCACAACGTAACAAATGAAAGATCTAGATGATATAAATAAATTCCTTAGGCAAATGATATTTATAGGCCTTAAAGCTGGTCTCAGATGAAGTAAAGAGATATATGTGGGAGATCAACCACTATCTGAGATTATTTATTGCAATCGGATAATGTTTTGGACTAGCTCAATTATCATCATTGGGGAAAAGTGAATGAATGTTATACGCCTGTTTGTATTCCACGGAAAGATCGAAATGGAATAAATATCATACGTAGGTGGAACTTATCTAGGCAAATAGTTGTTTTTACAATAGTAGAAATCGAACTTTGCGTTGGTGGAGAGAGTGGTTCAGAAAACAGCTGCACCACATAGCAAATGAAAGATCTATATGGTATAGTGTTGGATTGGAAGTAGAATTTACGTCGCATTGGAGCTACACAAAGGCATATTGGCGACTGTCCAGGATCAATCAATCCCAAAGGGAAAGATCCGAAAGGTATTTGCTGGAAATAAATTCATTTCCTACCATTGACCACTGTGAATTAAAGATGTTTTGAGAGATACTATAAATAAATAAATACGCATATATATACATATATATATATACATGTATATATATACATACATGTATGTATATATGTATATATATATGTATATATATGTATATATATACATGTATATATATATGTATATATGTATATATGTATACATGTATATATATATGTATATATGTATACATATATGTATATATATATACATGTATATATATACATGTATATATATATATGTATGTGTGTGTGTATATATATATATAATATTGAGAAGAACAGCGCTGAAGGCCGCAGAGAACAAATAAAGGGAAATAATAAGTACAGCTACCTTAAGAATACAATTCCTCGAGAAACAATGTAAAATAAAATATGTAAATGTTGAGTGAGCCCGCTTACTTTATCAAAGGGAGCAAAGCCAGGAGTCACTTAAAAGGGATGCTTTGAGTTTTTTCTGTACCTGTGTGAGGCCGGGCTGAAGAGTATATATACTATATACACTGCTGGCCACCGTAAATGCAACACCCTGAAGGAAGCATGCAAATAATATGAAATTTACAACATGCATTAGCGGAGGTGAGATATGCAAATGATTAGAATTTCAGCGCAGACGCACATCACGCGCGCCTGTGGCGCCACTTCAAAGCGCTATTTAAGGCTTGGAGATTTCGACGATTTCAAGTACGGCAATTGTGTTTTTCTTGTGGTTTTTTAAAAAAAAACGATCAATTATGCCTCGTAGAAAACAGCTATCATCTTTTGATCAAGTATCCGAGTTCGACCTAGGAAGGATAGTGTCCTACCGAGATTGTGGATTATCTTTCAGGGAAATCGGTAGTCGTGTTGGACGAAACCAAACAACAGTAATGCGGATATGTGATCGTTGGATGCAGGAGGGTACGACGGACCGACGTGTTCGATTGCATCCACCTCAGTGCACCACTTCACGTGATGACAGGCATGTTGTGCGTATGGCAGTGACGGATCGCTCAGCCACATCACGAACCATAGCACAGCACATTCAGTCTGTACCGCATCATCCAGTGTCTGCGCGTACCATTTGACGCCGTTTACAGCAGAGTGGTCTGTCCGCAAGACGTCCATTGCTTCGTCTACCCTTGACGCAGAACCACAGACGTTTCCGCCGCCAATGGTGCGATGAAAGAAGGATGTGGACGGCAGAATGGAATGAAATTGTCTTTACTGACGAGTCACGCTTCTGTCTGCAACACCACGATGGTCGGATTCGAGTCTGGAGACACCGTGGAGAGAGGATGCTGAACAGCTGCGTTATGCACCGCCACACTGGTCCTGCACCGGGTATTATGGTATGGGGCGGTATTGGATATCACTCTCGCACTCCTCTAGTACGCATTGCCGGTACTTTAAACAGCCAGCGCTACATCTCCGAGGTGTTGGAGCCAGTTGTCCTTCCTTACCTTCAGGGCTTGCCCACAGCCATATTTCAACAGGATAATGCGCGACCACACGTGGCACGCATTGTCCAAGGGTTCTTCGTCAATCGCCAGATTGAATTGCTTCCCTGGCCAGCTCGCTCTCCGGATCTTTCGCCGATAGAAAACATGTGGTCCATGGTTGCTCAACGATTGACCCAGAATACATCCCCAGCTGCCACACCAGATCAACTTTGGCAACGTGTGGAAGCTGCTTGGTCTGCTGTACCCCAAGAACACATCCAAAGTCTCTTTGAATCAATGCCGAGGCGTGTGGCAGCGGTGATCTCCAACAATGGCGGCTACTCTGGCTTCTGATTTTGGCAGGAACCACACTTCACAGAAGTCTATAAATTTAATCATTTGATACTTGGTCAACATGTTATCTACAAAATAAATTTTGTTATGATATCTCTTGTCTTTCTTGGTGTTGCAATTTGGGTGGCCAGCAGTGTATATTACATATATATATTAAATATAAATATTATTTGTATATTATATATATATATATATATATATTAAATATAAATATTATTTGTATATTATATATATATATATATATATATTAAATATAAATATTATTTGTATATTATATATATATATATATATATTAAATATAAATATTATTTGTATATTATATATATATATATATATATATTAAATATAAATATTATTTGTATATTATATATATATATATTAAATATAAATATTATTTGTATATTATATATATATATATATATATATATATATATATAAATTTAATTGAAAAGAAAGAGAAATTTAAGAATTTAAATTTAAAAGTACCCAGAAAATTTCGAAAAAGATGAAGAAGTGTTGGTGGATCAAGGCGTCAGGGCCTGACCCAATCAACATAATATGGTATTTCCTGCGTGTGGGCGGCAGTTTGCCGAAAGTAGCCCACACACCCCTCCAAAAACCGCATGTAGAATGGCATAAATAGAAAAGCAAAACAGGCTAAAGGTCAAACAGGCAGAGAAGTCCAGGCAACACGGAACATCCCAGGACACACCAAAGACAAGTTCAACACAGAATCACACAAAACTATAGAAGAGAGTACAAAATTATCCGCATTAACAAACCTCAAATCGATAACAACCCGCCTTCACATGAGGACCGCCAGCAAATGCCCTTCATAAAGCCCAAGAAAATTATACTATGCATCACAGTCAACAACCATAAATCCATCAAGCCAAAAAAGTGAACCGGAATAATAAAGAATCCGATACCTTTGAAATAAAGTTTTATTTCAGTATTATGCATGAAACTTGCAACATCATACTTAAAATAATATAAATTTATGTAACACAATTATTTATTTATAGCTACAATTATTAGAGATTTAGATTAAAAGCGGAAAACGTGAGAGTACGATAACATATAAGCAATAGACAAACTATTAGAAAATAATTGCAATTCTTTTTCAAATAAGTGAAATAAGTTCATTGCTCCTTAATTCCAAACTGGTTTTATTGCTGCACAAGTTGAATACATTGAGCAGAAAACAGTTTTGCACTGTCACACTAGAAAATAATATGAAAATTTTAAAATTCGGTTTCTCTTACATAAATTCTATACGACAAATGGAATATATTATTTGCAATGTAGAATATTACATGCAGTAGCACAGTACTTTAGAAAATAAATGCAATTATTCATTACATTTGGTATAAGTATCAGTTAGATTTAGATTTACTAAGTTATTTATTTCTAATCATTGTTCAGGGCAAATGTCAAACTCAATAAATAATTAATGAACGACGTTAAGAGGGCACAGAACCTTTAACCCTCTGCTTACGTCGGGGCAGAATACCGTTTCCTTCTTTGGTTACGGCAGCCGGCCCAACGGCTTTAAAGGCAACTTACAGAAACCGGCCAAAACGGCCTATAAAATGCTTTCCCCCAGAAGGAGAGGGAATGTGTCGTCCCATTATCACCTAATGTGCCGGTTTCTATTGTTGGGTATGCCTAGAAGGGACAGATTCTTCCCAAGTAAACTGAAAGGGTGACGTTTTAAGTGTCTCTTTATTTACTCAATCTCTCAGACTAGATGCTCGAGGATAAACAATTTGCGAGGCTCCCGTCGATAACCCTGACATCTTTGTCAACGGACTATTCACGCGCGGGTCTCTTTGTAACACAGAAAATAGGAGATGGAAATGGTAATAGGCTTCGGCGATTCTTCCGGGGTTTGAGGCTTGAAAGAATCTGAGCCTTTCATAACGAGGGGACTCGAAACTTTCGGTCGGTTGGGCCGGTCCCCGTATCCAGAGGGTTAAAGCTTTCGGATCAGGAGATGAAACAGCCTAATTTCGATAAACTGTATGTCCTAAAGTTTGCTATTGGTTGGTTTGTTTAGGTTTTATGGCATCGAGCAACTTTCTAAGTCAATCCATGCATTTTCTGCCAAAGGAATGAATGAAATGAGTAACGGAGTGTGCGTGTACTTATCCCTTTAAATTAAAACCAAATTTTTTTTCCATTAACACAAACGTAATCAATTAATATTTCATTTAATTGGTCTTTAGCAAAATTTTTCTCATGTATTAACATTTTTGAATAAATCTCTTACTTTTGCTCAGTTTCAAAAAAGCTCTAATCCACTTCATTAAAAAGTGAACGTCTCTGTTTAACAATTAGTTGTAGTGCGCACAGTGTTGATAATTCTATTCTGAGAAAATTGCGGTTTAAGTTAAGCTGAAAGGGCCACAACTGAAATAGGGCTGTCCGAAAATCCTAACTGTGAAGAAACTAATAGGAATTTCTTTGGTTACCAGAAGGAAAGCATTTTACACTTTCTAAATTAATCGAAATTGAAGAATCTATTTCTTTGAAGTTCTAAACTTGATAATAAATAACGGGAGAAAAAAACGGATAACTAATTACAAAAATAATAAGTCGAAAATGATGAAAATTAAATGTATTAAATTGAAAGTAAATCGAGTATACATACAATGTATTAAATTGTAAGTAAATGGAGTATACATAAGTTCATCGTATATACATCGAAATATAAATTTATCGCAATCAAATCATTCTTATTTGCATAGATTGTCTATACAAAGTACAAGATCACATATTTGTCTTAATTTTCTTTTATCATGTTTCAGAATTTTCAACATTTATAAACCTTAATATTAATTCCATAAAGACTACCATCAAACTTAAGTAAGATTTCTAAGAAAGTAAAATTTCTTGTTACGCAATCGTTCCTTATTAAGAATAATATCGGTGTAGACAATCCACTTTAGATATGCAGGCTTAGCAGATCTTCCATGGTTGATTAGAAAATTCATTTTTCTTCCATAATGAAGATCCATTTATCATTCAGTAGTTGAAGTTTATCCCCGACCTCTGCTATTTCCTTTACTTCCTGATTTAAGTTAAATTCTCATTTTTTTTAAGTGCAAAGTAAAAGGATTTATTTCGCTCTTTTTGTTGTAATGACTACGTTTCCATTATGCACTTGTATTTTAAGATATAATAACTTCGATTTGGTATTGAAATAATTTCAGCTGAAAAATGGATTTTAAAATAACATCAATAGTTATTCAGATTCAAGCGATAATCAGCTTCGAAGCAAAACTGTGATCTTTTCTTGTTTGTTTAAGTAAGCTTTACAGGAACATTTAATAAAATGTTATGTATGAGAGTACAACTTTGAGTGAAAATATCCTTGAATTATTTATATACCCTTCACTCCCACTGAAAGTTCAGATCTGAATATAATAAAATATAATTTAAATCAGAAATACTATATTGTGTTTGTTGGTATCTTTTATTGATTATTAGTAAACATATTTCAGTAATGGATTTCTGAATGACTAATCATAAATAAACACTCATGTGTTTTTGGTAAACAATAACAATAGCAATTTATGAATTGTTTTTGCGTACTTGTTAAATAACACATCCTCTATTAACCCTTCAAGTGATTTCAACGAGAAATCTGGTACATCCAGATCTGACCAATTTAGGTAATGACGAGATCAAGGCAACCACAAAGGGGGTTAAGGAATGCTATAAAATTTCAAAACTTATAATCCCTTGTTAAATGAAAAATGGCCCCGGTATTAAATGTTACTTGACGTTCTTCAAAATATCGTAATAATGACTAAAGAATAAAAAAAACTGTTATTGTTAAAATACCAAAAGATATAACTGTTGGTAAAGACAATATTTCCTTATTAGCAATTGTTATGTTGCCCACATATAGGGCCGCGTTAGCCCACTTGGAAGAGTAACAGATCAGCAATCGTATTGTTGCGAATACGATACTCGGTCTAACCAAAGACCACCAAAGACCGTCGTGTACACGGGGGCTGGTGCACGTCAAATCTCAAATGTCCTCACGTTGGCGTGGAAGTTGGATGCCAGCACAGATGTAGTTATCGTCATCTGATCGTGTTTTAAAATTAAGAGGTGTTACCTTCGGATCTTTTCCTTGGGGCCCGTCGCCAATAACCCGTTGTGTTGCTCTGGTGCGACGTTAATTAATTACCCTTATATGTACCATTTCGTGAAAATTTATTTGAATGGCTGTGATATATATATAACTGAAAAGCAATAAATACAACAGCGGAACATCGCACCGTTCCCATTTAAATTGAGTCTTGCTTAGTTCATCTATTTAAGATGGCACCCTTCATATCTCCCCAGTTGAATATCTCTTACTGGCGTTGGAGTTTGGCGAAACCAAAGGCAATTGTGCATGTGGAAGCTTCCTATCGAATGGCTCCTGAAGAGACATCAATTGCCTCAGGAGCAATTTACGATGTCAAATGTTCATGGAAGGGGAACATTCAGATAAGAGATGCAGAGCGTATATAATACTGCCCCTACCGTACTAGTACTGTTAAATGGGGATAGTACGAGTTATTTATCCTTATTTCGTGTAGGGTGGTTTTACTGCTATATTTCGTGGTTTTGAGTCAGAGGTGCTATTGGAACATGTAAAAAGTGTGTGACTGTCTGTAACCACGTGCTATGCATTGCGGGCATTATGCACTCCTCCAAATGTGCACGTTAAATCTGTCGTGGCCCCAAATGTCCTCACGTTGGCGTGTGGTGGAAGTTTGAACAGTGGGGTACTAGCTCAGGCGTTGACCTCGTCATCTGACCTCGATTCAAAATGACGAGAACTTGTTCTCGGATCTTTCCCTTCGGGATTGATCTCGGAGCGTCTCCAATAGCCGGTTGTGTTGCTCCTGTGCGATGCTGATTAACTACCTGCCTCCAAATATGTGCCTATGAAGGAAGATCCTATTTTTGAGGGGATCACGGCAGCCTATTTTGAGGTCGGGTTGCGAGTTCGAAACTCGATCCAACCCCAAACCGTGCGGCATATGGGGGCTGGTGCATGTTATATCTGTAGTGGTCTCAAATGTGCTCACGTTGGCGTGGTGTGGAAGTTCGGAGAATGGGGTGCCAGCTCAGGTGTTGTCTGAGAATCTGACCGTAGTTCAAAATGGCGAGGCGTTGTCGTCGGAACTTTCCCTTCAAGATTGAATCCGTTCTGTTCCAGTGCGACGTTAATTTAACAACCCACCCATTCTTACCCAAATGAACCAGCAGAGGGAGGTTGCTAATTTAAAACTAAGCTTTTCTTAGCTTTACCGTCTGAAAGAGTTGGTCATGCTCATGGTATTGTATAAATAGGTGTTGCCCGAAATACATGTGTAATGCTTAAGATCCTTGTTAGTTATTTCTTTTTTGAAATCTGATAACTTTCTCTCTTCTTTCTGGAAGGCAGTTAGAGTTCGTTCATTCTTAGAGATCCAATTTTAAAATATATTTAAAACTATTTGTACGGCTTTTACAATAAATTGAACTGCACTGTTTGTTTTAGTTAAAAATTAGTGCAATCTGTACCACAAAATAAGAGAGAAATCCAGC
This sequence comes from Meta bourneti, assembly GCA_933210815.1. Lineage (NCBI taxonomy): Eukaryota > Metazoa > Arthropoda > Arachnida > Araneae > Tetragnathidae > Meta > Meta bourneti. The sequence goes on along the minus strand of OW119928.1, from coordinate 99,726,209 downwards.
TTACTTGGAAAACGTTGTGTTTAATACAAAATAACTGTTGAGTTTTGACCTAAAATTTGTTATAACTTTTTATACTTTCTTCCATAAATAATCTCAAAAATGTAATATAATATTCCATGACCTTGTGGTAAATAAAATGTAATTACCATAAGATAGAAAAGGCAAAATAATAACTAAAATTCATATTACGTTTACAATATCTTCACCAGGTTACTATTATATAGATAAAATATTGCTCTCTAACGTCAAGCTTATAATACATTTTGCCTTGATTCTAAAATATATTTCTTCGATGTTAAACCTTCCTCGTTGTCAATTAATTGGGGGTAAGTTTGTTTTCTTTTCTTTAGTTTTGTATTGTACTTGTCTTTGGCATGTGTCATTGGGTGTCCCTGGTTTTGTTTTTCTAATTTTGCCTTTCTGCTTATGGTGTTTGGAAGGGTGTGTGTGCTACTTTTGTTAAATTGCCGCTCACACGCAGAAAACGCCATAGTGTGTTAACAGGCTCCTCCCTCATGACGCCCTCATCCACCAACACTTCATTTTTCCAACTTTTCTTGTGTTTCAATTCCTCGATATCTCTTTGTTTTGTGATATTGAATGATATATATATATATATATATGTGTGTATATATATATGTGTGTATATATATATGTGTGTATATATATATATGTATATATATATATATGTATATATGTGTATATATATATGTGTATATATATATGTGTGTATATATATGTGTATATATATATATGTGTATATATATATGTGTATATATATGTGTATATATATGTATGTATATATATCTATGTATATATATGTATGTATATATATATATGTATATATATGTATGTATATATATGTATGTATATATATATGTATATATATGTATGTATATATATGTATGTATATATATATGTATATATATATGTATATATATATATGTATATATATATATATGTATATATATGTATATATGTATATATATGTATATGTGTATATGTGTATATGTATATGTATATGTATATATATGTATATATATGTACATACATACATATCTAGTGAGATATATAATTTTTTAGATGATTTGAACATAATTAAATTTCTTTTACCTGCACCCCATCCGTCTGTATCTTCTTATTATGTAGGACCTCGGTAGCCCGGTTGGAAGAGTAACGGATTGGCAACAAGATGTTTGCGAATTTGAATCCAACCAAAGACCTTCCTGTACACCGGGGCTGGTGCATGTTCAATCAGTCATGGCCTCACATGTCCTCACGTCGGCGTGGTGTGGAAGTTTGGAGAGTGGGGTGCCAGCTCAGGTGTTCGTCATCTGACCGTGGTTCTAAATGACGTTGTCTTGTTCTCCTCCATCTTTCCCTTAGGGATAGATCCTGTAGCCCTTTGTGTTGCTCCAGTGTGACGTTATTTAATTACCATTACCATGCAGATACTGATTTATTCCTGGAAAGCTGAAGAAGTATTTTGTTAGGATTTTTGTTTTTGAATTTGTTACGGTTTAATATTTTTCGCTCCATTTATTAATTTAAAATTTTGGACATGGTCTAAGCGATTTTTTTCGGACCTCCGTCGAAGAGTGAAAGTTCTTCTCTTTATCTCTATCATTAAGAGTTAGAGGAAAAAACAGTAAGCTTGGGTGATATCAACGCTTAAGCCTATTTTAATGATCCACACCTTTTTTATTTTATTACTGTAAGATGTTGGTTAATATGCAAATTTATAATTTGTTAACAGTACATTTTGGCATTTAGCTGTCGTTAACATTTTTCGACTGCAAAAAATGGAATTTTCCTAGGATGCTGCTATTCCTTTTAATGGATAGCTTTTTTCGGAATCCAAAGAAAGCACTTAAAATAAACTAAATGCTTCCTCATTCAAATTAAGGGCCCATCAAATTCACTGCCGATAACAAGCAAAAAATGGAATGTGAAAAAACATAGTACTTAATAATTTAATATACTCTTGCATAGGCGTAGTAATTGACGTTCGAGCTCTAGAAAAAACATGCTTAGTCAAAAATACTTAAGTACTATTCCTAACTCATCTTTTTTGGAAATGTATCCTTAGTAATTTTGTTTTGTACAATTAAATACATAATTTACTTAATGTTGCATGAAACAAAAGATGAATTTTAAACTGTTGCGTAAAATGGCATTGCCCTTTAAAAATAATATGCAAGTTGATCGAATTAATAAGGGTTCAAATTGTACTCTTTTATTCGGTTAATTAAGTACTAAACTTAGGGCGATAATGCTATAAAAACCCTGTCTTGATGGGGTATAGCTAGGTATTTTCATTAACATCATACTGGCAACACAACGGGCTATCGCGACGGTCCAGGATCGCTCCCAAAGGGAAAGATCCAAGGACAACACCACGTAATTTTGAACCAAGGTTACATGACGATGTAACACCTCTCCAAACTTCCACACCACGCCAACGTGAGGACATATGAGGCACAGAGAGATTTAACATGCACTAGCCCCCTTTGTCTTTGGTTGGATCTTTGGTTGGTTCTTTGAAGGTCTTTGGTTGGATTCCAACTCACAACTCTCCGGTTGCTAATCCGTTACTCTTCCAACCGGATTACGGCGAATCGTGTCTCCTCATTAGCAAAACCATTAGCAGATGTTTATGGAGACAAACGCGTTCAAAGTCTTGATGCTTCGGGAAAAATCGAGTTACGAGTCAAAGGTTGTTTTCTCTTGAGAATCGGCGTTTCCACTAAGAATCCCGATGATGCATGACTTTCTCACAGCATAAAACATGAAACGGTGACTCAAAAAGTGCAGTTAGGTGAAAATCACCAAAAATGGAAATTCGTGCCATTGGCTTGGTAGTAACGATATATCGTCTTTAGAAGGAAACTGGCCATATCTTGATCTCGTCATTATAAAAAATCGACACTATCTTGAGTGAGTTTTTGATAGACGAGATATCTCGTCGAAGTTACTTGGAGGGTTAGGCATCGAAATGTATTTAATTTGTTTATTTTTAAACGCATAACTTGTTATTTTCAATAAATGCGTAGTGTTATCTTATCACCTACACGTTATATTTTATCATTGATTCATTGGGGCGCTGTAGCCTGGTCGGAAGTGTAAAGGACTAGCAGCAGTACGGTTGCAAGATCGAAACCTAACAAAAACCGTCGTGTACACGGAATCTGGTGCACGTTAAATCTGTCGTGGCCTCAAATGTCCTTTGGTATGGTGTGGAAGTTTGGAGAGTGAGGTCATCTTCTGACCGTGTTTCAAAATGACGTGGTGTTTTTCTCGGATCTTTCCCTTCGGATTGCTCACCGGACCGTCGCCAATAGCCCGTTATGTTGCTCCAGTTAATTAAAAATAGCAAATACGTAACCATTTATATTTCTTTCTTAGTCAGCGAAACATAACTATCTTTCACAACTCACCCCTTTTCAATTCCTGCAAAGTAACTATGCACGTAAACTTGAACTTTGAAATGAAGAAGCCATTCCGCAAACTTGGAATTCCTCCAACCACTTTTTTCCTGCCCCAAGGAATTGTTCCCGGTCGTAAAAAAAGATCGAATAATGCAAAGAGGGTCGGGGTCATTTTCAGAAAACAAAAGTAATCCTTTTCCGTCTAACTCCAAAGATTGTTTAAACTTTAAGGTAAAATAGTCTAACGAAATACCAGTCACCGTTGGCTTCTTTTACATTCCGAGCGACACTTCTGTAAACTACACGCACGTAGTAATAATTTGATAGAAGAAATTTTGAACCTTTTCCTGTTTTTTACGGCTCCCTCTTTTTACGGTGCCCGTACTAGTTTTTTACGGTGTAGTTCCGACGCGAGTAGCGATTAGAAAAAGTGTTTTACGACCTCCACCCTTAGCTTCCCAGGGTACAAATTTAGAGGCTCTAGTGTAGCAGTTTTATCTCCCACTCTCAGACCTACGACGCCCTAAGTTATTGCTACTGACTAGAACTTCCTGGTTAAGGTATGGTGAAGACTGAGAATCGGCAGAGCGAATAACTGATGTGGCCTAATATTTCTGTCGGACAAGCCAAAGACCGTTGTGGACACTGGTGCGCGTTAAATCTGTCGTTTCCTCAGATGCCCTCACGTTGTGCATGTTTGGAGAGTGGGGTGACCTCGTCATCTGACCGTGGTTCAAGATAACGTGGTGTTGTCCTCGGATCTTTCATTTCCGATCCCGGACCGTCACCAATAGCAGTGTTTTTTATTTCTACTATTTCTGTTATGTAGAACGTTCTGTGACTATTTCTGTTACCACTATTACAGTGGTGCTCAAGCTAAATACCACTTTATTTATCCATTTGCTTATTTTTCACTACGTTTAAATATGTGCAGTAGAATTATTACCACATAGAACGAAAGTACTACTAATTAAGATATTAATCTAGTTTGATTGAGAACCACACTGATCATAAAAGCACTCAATTCGTACATAGTTCGTGGTAATAATAATTAATTAACATGAACCAGCCCATGTACACGACGGTGTTTGGTTTGATTCGAACTAGCAGTCCTCCGGTTGCTAATCCGTTACTCTTCCAACTGGGTGTTCTTTTCTCGGAATAGAATTCTTTGGAACGATTCTATTGCTCATTTTCTTAGAATACAATCCTTTGGAAAGATTTTATTGGTTTTTCTTTTGAATAGAACCGCAAGAGAGTCTTGATCGAGAAGCTTGAAATTGGTTAGGTAAGTATAGCTCCCTTCGGATGTGATCACGGACAGCCGCTGAAATAATTCACGGATTCTTTAACCCTTTCGCCCCGACTTTTGCATGATTAAAATTTAACTCTGGAAAGTAGTTTAATTTAGTAGTTTTTGCTCTTTTTGACGGACGACCGTACTTTCGCGTTCTTTTTGTGTTTGCTTTCTCCCTTCCAACATTTATGAGTTGCTCAGCTAAGGGGACCACGAATGATAATAGTGGTTCTGTTTTATGTTCCACATCACACTTCGTAATCCATGCATTCACAACACAAATCATAACTAAAAATCTTTTTCCACCACTTGTCTGATTTTCTGCCATGACCCTAAAAAGTAGCCATTTCATCACAACTCCATTCATGTGCATATTGTAGTGGGAAATGGCTTCTGGGCAACTAACGTCTAATTTTGTACCATCATTTTGTTTCCGAACCACGGTAACTCATTCATCAGAATGAATGGGCGTGCTCAAAAACATAAGTCCGCCATTTGCAATCTGAAAGTATTGCCAGGTTTCTTTATTCATATTTTTATTCCTTAATAACACTGAAAACGTAAAAACCCATTCAAAAGTGGGATTTATTTAGGAATCAGAAGAGGATTAATCGAGTGCTTAATTGTTCGATTACGAAACACTGCATCACAATATTGAAACAATAAGAAAGATTTTAAAAAAAGTACATTCTGGAAGAATGTGGAATAGTATTAAGAAGTCATGGAATTGGAAATTATATCAGCTGAATTGAAAGTTATTTAATTTTTTCAATTATAAAGCCATCGCACCTTTATAGCCTAAAATGTTTGATGATTTCTAGACAGTGAATTATAATATGACCGATTTCTTTTTCTTCTGACATTCACAATAGCAGTTTCATTAAATCAGATTCATAATTCAGGAAATTCTTAAAACACATTCACAAATAAATTTTCTCAGCGATAATTTCGATACATTCGATTAATATTGCAATAAATTTAAAAATAATGCTTCCAGAAGAAAGTAATTTCAAAACATGATATTTCCGTGCATTGTGCTTTCAAATGTAATACACCTGTATATCTTTCTAACTATCCCAGAAAATAATCCATTTATCTGTGTTTAAAGAAAATGACGAAGGATAAACCATTTGTTTAATTTGTAAATAATCTCCAGAATAAATAAGTCATCAGTGAAAAATATCAATGATTTTGTATGTTTTTTGCAGTGTCTGCTAATGAAAACGAAAAATCTGTCATTAGTTGTAGTGTTATTTCCTATTTAATTAGCTTCTTTTTGCACGCGAATCCTAATATGGAAACTAACTCGCTAATCCCATTTAGAAGCAACCATCAGGATTCAACGTCCAAAGCAATAAATGATATTTTTCTGGTTAACTTCAGACGTCGCCTTAGGTAACGTTTGCGCATCATTATCAACATATTATCATGAAATTAATGCAGAGTATCCCTTGCCGTACCAAGAAGGTAAATATCTGAAACGTTTCATGCGTTCCCAGAAATATTTCGCTACTTTCTAATCAATTAAGCTATTCAAATGCTAAACTTTTTTTTATGTTTAGAGAGTAGTGATTTTCTCCTGTACTACTAAAGAGAAATGTAAATATCCGCGAGAATTGAGATAAAGCTCAAACAGGCAAGTTCAGAATATGATGCTCAAACATTCAATAAATCTTCATTACAAGCATAACAAGCACTGCTTCATTTAACACTCAGATTGGTTTTGACGAGATATTTCGTACATCTGGTCAATTTTGCTAATGACAAGATATCTCGTCTTTCAAGATCTTGTCGGTTTTGCGAATGACGAAATATATCGTCAAGACAAAACTCCTTATTATCCCAAGGGGAACTATGATCCAAGTAGGCAACACAAATTCTCCCTTACCAGGATCGGGATTAATCCAGGACCATCACCAATAGCACGTTGTGTTGCTCCAGTGCGACATTAATTAAATGCCTACCTACTTACCTAGCCTGGAACTGGTGTTAGTTTGGAACGGGTTTTTGGCCAGTACAGGGCAGTTTTCGACTCGAAGATAAACCACCAGGAGGATTCATTTTTCCGAAGGTGGCAATTTTCTTAACCCTCCTGGCGGTTGTCTCGACGAGGAATCTTGTCATTAGCAAAACCGACCAGATCTTGACGAACGAGATATCTCGTCACTAGAAGAGAACTGACCAGGTCTTGACCATCATCAAAAAATCAGTAATACGATGACGAGATATCTTGTCATTAGCAAAGTTCGCCAGGTATTGACGGACGAGATATCTCGTTGAAACCACTCGATGTTGATAAAGATATTTTACGTTAATGACTTTATAATGTACAGCCGCCTTATAGTATAAGCCGCCTTACTTATAAGTCGAGCCGATCTTCTTTTTCAGCAACTCTACACTAAATTTGAGAAAACCTGAAAACCCCACAATAGTCACATTTATGTAATGAGATTCGGCTTAGCATCTATGGAACAACAACGGAATTCTGATAAAGCGACATTCGGTTTTTCTGCTTTGTAACTTTTTAATAAATTATGTTCAATTGACTTGTGCTTCGCTTAAAAAACTATTTCATTCACCTTTTGACTTTTTCACCCCAACTTACACACTAAATCGATAACTTCGCTTTCCATAGCGACTTCCTAAATTAATCGCTTAAACAGCAGTCCAGACAATGGCGTATAGTGTCCAGCATTCATGGCTGTTTAATATTCAAGCCTGTTAGATAAAAAAAGTTTTGGAGAATCGCATATTAATGATATCGTTCGCTTCTATGAATTCATTAAATTATGGGAACTGTAAGAATCAAGTGTTGCGCGTGAAGAAACTTCTTTTCTTGTAGTGCGATCAATTTAAAGTGTCTTGTTAAGTCTCTTCAAAAGGCTTACGATGATTTCATTAGGATGTCGACGTAATGGCATAAATTCAAATTTTGAGTTTCCACGACGTTAGAATAAAATAATGTCTAGTTGGTTGTGCAAAGGTTAATATTCCGAATAATTATCTGCTCAGGAATTTTTAAATCACGAATATTGAAAAGTAATATATATTAAAATAACACGACAAATTTATTTTTATTAACATATTACACGAAGTTCATTCACTTGTGTAAGCGGCATATTTATGTCTTTGACGTCTGACACTTGAGAGGATACGAATTATATATTTATCGTTTTCAGATATTAAAATATTTGATGACAGAAATTTTAACCGCTGTAACCGCTGTAGCACCTTCAAATATTTAACTACATTTAATAAAGAATAAACCAATTCAGAAAAATGAATTGTTTAATTGCTAGTTTTTGACTTTCGAAAGCAAACTTTTAACTTGTGAATGAATAAAAGGTTGTACCTCTTAATGACGTACACTCTGGCGGGATAGATTTCAATTTTTTGTCGTAAGACAAATGACTTTTCAGTGGCTGGTAGATAGGTATTTTAATTAAACATCGCACTGGAGCAACGGTCTAATGGCAACGCTCCGGGATTCTTGACAGATTCCGGAAAAGGTCCGAGGACAACACCGAACTTTCACGCCATGCCAAAGAGAGAACATTTGAGGCCACGACAGATTTAACATGCAAAAGGTCCCTTTGTGCACGACAGATTTAACATGCACAAGGCCCAGAATGAATTTTTAGTGCCTCAGTCCGTTCAATTGTTCTGAGAGTGTCAAATACATAGCAAAGTTTTTAAGGAGAGTGGTACCTGCACGTGGTCTCTGGAATTTCGGACTGTTGGTCACTGGTGTAGAAAATTGAAAATTCAGATTGCTCTCAGATAGGGAGAGAGCGCTGGTTCTCTCAGTTCAAGGCTATTCAGAACACACTATGTGATACAAATTAATTTCATCTTCACTTGATTGTTCGTTGTATCTTAAACGAAAAATATTGAAGTAATGCGTTCAAGACCATTTTCTGTATTTTCCTCATGAAACCAACCCGGTCTATCGGTGAGTGTCAATCACAGTCGAAGACAGGTTTCACAGGAAAAATTCACCTTCGCAACAAAGGGACCTGGAAATGTGAATAGTTTTTTCTGTTGGACCGGTAGATAGTTTATTAACGTCCCACCGGAGCAACACACCGACCTATTGTGACGGTCCGGGATCAATCAACAAGCCAAAGATCCGAGGATAATACCACGCAATTTTGAACCACTGTCAAATGACAACACCTGAGCCGACACCCCACACTCCAAACTTCCACGCCACATCAACGTGAGGACATTTGCGGCCACGACAGATTTAGAGTTCACCAGCCCACACGTACACGACGAACTTTGGTTGACCAAGTTTCGAACTCCAACCCCGAATGCTAATCCTTTTCTCTTCCAACTGGGCTACCACGTCTCATTAATACATAAGTAAACAAGTTTCTGTCATATACAAAGAACAAAACACCTTGAAATGAATGGCGTAAAAATACGAAAGCATGCTACATTACTGTATATTGAACAGAGGTATTTTGAAAGCCATATATAGCAATTGAGACCTTACTATAAAGGGAGTGAATATTTTATCTCCTAATTTCCAAAACCTATCAATCTCCCTCTATCCCCAAACCGCAATACTCGCCTCGTGATGATGGGAGTGTCAGGAATTTGAAGCCGTTATTTATTATATGTCAGAGGGTCTCTTAAATGCGTCTTCAATATACTAAAAGATCCTAATAGGAATAAATGAAGGTTCCACTGACTAAACTGTCATGAAATGCATCAAGGTTTTTTTAACTTAACATACCCACGGACGAAAGCGTATATTTAAGTATTCGTTATTTTATATCTGTGTATTTTTCATATCAAACAGATTACCTTGTTGTATCTGTATTTATCTCGAGTATCTGTAATTATTTGGACAAGTTTACTATGATTTATTTCTGTTAATCTTCTGGACTATTAGGGCCGCGATAGCCCGTTTGGAAGAGTAACAGACTAGTAACCGGATTGTTACGAGTTCGAATCCAACTAAAGACAGTCGTGTACAAAGGGGGCTGGTGCACATTAAATCTGTCGTGGCCTCAAATGTCTTTACGTTGTTCGGTGTGGAAGATTGGAGAGTGGGTTGCCAGCTCAGGTGTGACCTCGTCCCCTGACCGAGGTTCATAATAGCGAGATGTCCTCGATCTTTACTTTCGAGACTGTCGCCAATATCCCGCTGTGTTACTCCACTGTTAATTCAACTACCTACCTATTTTGTTTGTATTTTCCACCTTGTGGTTTTTACCTTTCTGACATTTAGAAGTCTCGTAACAGAACTTTGGAAAAAAGCATTTCTAACAATATTCATTTGGAACTACTAATTTATCAAGTATTTTCAGTTGCCCTGAAAAAGCATAGCACGCAAAATATTTAAGCATATTTTCATTATTCTAATTTATTACTGCTATACAGGATGATTCTACGGTCATGGGACAAACTTGGAGGGGTGGTACAGCTTACTAACACATACATTTTTCGTATAGTAATGTAGGGTCGGAAGTGACACTTGGAGGCACGAACACAAAAAATGAGACGTGAACAGAAAAACATTGTTTATTTACAAAATCCTTGCAATATTTATAATAAACGCTCAACATTGCGACCACCAACAGTAATACCAATGCTGTGATTGGCTGGCAATGTTGTGGGTAGAGGGCAGTAGTGTGCCTGGCCATCCGTGATCTGATGCATCTGCGATGTCACTTCCGTCCATATATTCCTGTACGAAAAATGTATTTTAGTAAGCTGTACCACCCCTCCAAGTTTGTCAGATGACCGTAGAATCACCCTGTATAAGCATTTAAAAATGAAGTTTACTAATTCGACATGTTTTTAATTATTCATTTACTAAGAGCAAAGTTTAGCATTGAAATGAATATCTCGTCATCACGATATTGCTCTATTTTTTTATGATAATGACCAGATTAAGGTTGGCTAGTTTTCTAGTGACGAGATATTACGTCCATCAAGTCTGATTGTTTTTGCAAATGACGAAATATCTCGTTGAGGCAACTACCAGGAGGGGAAGGCATATAACGTATATGTTTAACGCAGTGGTCGACATCGACCCACAGAGGTCGATATAACATTGTTAGGGGTCGATAGAAAAATCGAATCAGATATCGAAAATATCGAATGTAACTTGCTCTTAAAGCTGAGACGCATTTAAAAAATCAGACTTTAAGTTACTTTTGCGCGAATATAAATGCTGTAGAAAAATATCCAAAGCTTTCTGAAGTGGTACTTTGTTTTTGCTCGTATTTACAAACTTGGAAGGGTTGAAGCTGGTTTTAGCCATGTTAATTCCATTTTAACAAAACAAAGAAATAAGCTATTCCATGATGACTTAAGTTTGAAAGTTACTCATTTTGAACCCAACATCGCTAATCTTGTCAAGAGTCACGAAGCACACCCTTCACATTCACAACATTTAGTCAATTGCACACTAAGTTAATAAAAGTCTTATTTTCACATATATATACGGACGATTGTATTATTGTTATTTTTTTATCTAAGTTAAATTTTATACATTATTTATCCCTTCTATCCAATATGTAAGGTTAAAAAGGACCTCAAAAACAAAAAAGTATCCCTTTCAAGTTAAGCCCCATATAAAAATATATACTACAGAGGTGTTCGGACATTTTTTGAACGATTTTAAAGGATTGAAAATCAATTTTTTACATGAAATTTTTGTGTTTTAAATGTTCCATTTGATAGCCCTTATTGTTAACTATATTTCTACACCTTCATTTCCATAATAATAATGACTTTTGTAGTATTGACACTAATATTTTATCTCATTCTTGTTCCACAGATAGTCTTAAATGGTTTTTGTCGACGTTTCGATAATGCCCTTTTAAAAGTCCAAAACACAAAAGGCCATGAGTGAAACATCTGGTGATTTAGCAGGAATATCAGTAAAGCGTAGTGACTTGATACCAGTTTCTTGTTCCATTTTTTCGAAGAATTTAATAGTCGATTTAGATGTGTGGCTGCTTGCTTTATCCTGATGCAGTTCTACTGATTGTTGGCACTGTGGGTAAAGATATGGTATTTCTTTTTTGAATATTGGGGATAAAATAGGAACTTGATAATATGTGGGAGTTGAATTTTACATTCCCCTCTCTTTCTATTTTTAATTTTCCATTCTATGCAAAACCGGCAACAATCATAAATCTCTTAGAGAAAGTTCTCACGTTCACTTTGCTATATTCTTTTGACTTGGCGGATTCTCTTTTAAAATTAAAGATCTTACCTTACAAATATTCTCAGAAATTTTTTTAGGTACTTTTTTGGTAGTATTTTTCCACCTTTACGTTTTTATCCTTTCTCATTAATAATATTACTTATCGTACCTTTTGATATCGAAAAACCATGACTTTTACAGCGTTTTTGAATAATTGAATATGACTAATTATCTTCGGAAAGAGAGGAAACATAGCCTTCCATCCATTGCTTATTTAAAAGCGCCATTTTAAAAGTAAACAAAACTCTGAGTTAGCAGACGATAAGTTATACTTTAACTATTTAACTGCTGTGAAAATAAAATTCTTTCGTATCATGCAATTTTTTACAGCTCATCAAAATCTTTCAAAAAATGTCCGAAAAGCCTCTGTATATTATACACACAATAAACACTGCAACTATAAAATAAAGAATCTAAAAACTCACAAAAGCATCTGTTTTGCTTGTCCTGTTATAATTACGTAATAGTAAAATAGACGGGGTCGATAAGAAGTCAAGAAACTCCTAACCGGGTCGACGGTCAAAGAATATGGCTACCTCTGGATTAACGTTTTATAGGTATTTATAGTTCATGGGATTTATAGGTAACTAATTCCTTTCAAACAAGAGAGTCTAAACAGGAAACACTGAAGGGGAAATATTAGACACAAGGGTGATAGTTGCATATTGCATAAACTAAGCGAGACACGTTTTATTGGGATTACGCAAAAGATGAAGCAAAAATCGCACACACGTGTCTAACTTTGAGACACCTCTGATTCCTTCCATTGTGTATTTATTTTATCCTCTGCTATATTTATTCAATAACTCGGAGACAATTTATGCAATGTAAATCGGTCGACTAAGACACAAATAGCTCAAATTACAACAGACAATGAAACATTCTGTTCCACCAGTTTTTGTGGCAATTCAAATGATAAACGCGTTCTTTTGTATCATTGCAAACCATCGCCGGGCTTCACAAACCAACTCCAAAATGACGCCATCTCTTTTGTAATATTCAAAGACTTTGCGGAAACAAATTAAAACTCAGAAATGCATTTTAATAGTTCTAATGAGGCAAAATAATGAGAACTGACGAAATGTGAGCGTCTTTTTCTTCAATTAAACAAGTCAACTAACAAGACGAAAAGGAAACATTTGTAATTCATGCACCCTAATGAATAATTAAGCCTGCTCGTTTTATCCTTTTGTTCCCTATATACTCCTTTTCATTTGGAAATAATAGAGATAAATACTTCCTTTTCAAGACTTATCAAAATCTTTATTCTACTTCCGATCAAATAAATGTTAAGAACATTTAAGTATTTACATGATATGCATGCTTATACGTTCTGTTATAGCTTACGCGTGATCTGAAAGCTCATTTTCACAGTAACGAACTTCATTGTAGAACTTTTGAACAAAAAATATCATGCTGCAAATAAAAAGAGGGATTTTGAGTGTAAACCAGGGGTTGCCAAACGTCTTTGACCGTCACCCCTTCGAGAGTATCTTGACTTTTTATTGGTACTATTACGTAATTGTGATAGGACAAGCAGAAAAGTAGCGTATGTGAGTGTTTAGATTGTTTATTTCATAGTTTCAGTGTTTTTGTATGCATAATATAGTATACATTATTATATTGGATTAACGTCAAATGGATGCGTTTCTGTTTTTGACGTCCTTCTTGACTTCCTTAACATTACGTATAAATAAATAATACATAAAATTTAATTTAGATAAACAAAATAACAATAATACAATCTTCCTGATATATGTGAAAATAAGACTTTTATTAACTTAGTATAGAGTTTACGAACGTGGTCAATGTGGAGGGCCCTTGATAAGATTAGCAATGGTGGGTTCAAAATGAGCAAGTTTCAGCCTTAAATTGCCACGGAATTCTATATTTAGCTTATTTCTTTGTTAAATGGAATTAACATGGCTGAAACCAGTTTCAACCTTATACGAGCATTGAAGCAAGCATAAAGGGGAGTACCACTTCAGAAAGTTGTGGATATTTTTGTTTGATGTTTGTCTATCGGCCTCTGAGCCCGAATCGACCGCTAACAGTGTTATATCGACCTTTGGTGATCACTGGTGTAAAGAAACAAGATGGAAATGTATATCTCACTTCCTATTTCCCAAATGCTTTCACATGATACATATCGGGGTTACCTTAAAATGTAGTTTTTGCAGTTTTGGCGACGATTGGCGTTTAATCTAAAGAGCTCCGACCAATTAACTATCATACATATATTCGGAATGAATTCTTTGAAATTTTTACTGGCGACGAGCTGAAATAGCATACGAAAACCAAACGAAAAAATCAAAGTCACATCCGGAATACGTACAGGAGAGAGAAGAACGTTCCAAAACAAAACCTCAACGCTCACTACATATAGCATGACAGAATAAGTCTTTTATAGTTCATATTTTTATGAATGATATCAAAAGACGATATTAGACTAAAACAAAAGTATTAATTAATGGGTTAATAAATTGAATGCGATTGTTAAACACAACAGTGACGTATTATAATTGTTTTAAGGGAAATTTGTTTAGACATGTTTCAATTTTTTACCCTGAAGCCCTTGATATCAATGTCAAAGGCACAAGACTCAAAGAAGTGATTACTGGTGTGATGTGAAGTTTTCTGACATTCAAAAAATTTATTTCTAAATGCATTACTTATTAACTTTTATGCACCACAACTTCAATTGTGTCATAAGATTAATATTTTGACATTAGTCAAAGAGGGATGTAATATCTAACATCCGTGAATAGAGGTGTAGAATAATTATATATTACTAGAAGCGAAGAACAAAACAAAATGGCTTTGTTAAGGGTTATTTGCTGTTGGAGACATTTTAAACTGTCAATGAGTAAACGCATTTGTATGCAATTATTTTTATAGTCACTTAAATAAAGGCTATCTTCTCTTCGCGTTGCCAGGAACCGTTTACCTCATAGTAATTTAAAGATTGAACGCAGATAGGATTGATGAAAACATACACGATGCTGATAAAATTGATTTATGTAAGGTTTAATTATTTATTTGCTATTTTAAACTTTCATTAGCCGTTTGAAAGGGAAAGTGGTTTCCATTCAATTTTTTCTTTTACGTTGGAATTGGGTAAATAAACAAAAAGAAATGGTTCCAGATTCCAAGCTTGAATGCATTTTTATCGACGCATTATTTCGGAAGGTATTTAATTAGATAACAGGTTTAAATTAAGATTCTTTAAAGATATCTTCCACTAAAACTTTCTTGAATAGGTATGAAGTAGAGCTTGTAAATGACTTAACCCTCTCCGTCTCGACGAGGTATCTCGTCATTAGCAAAACTGACCAGATCTTGATGGACGAGATCTCTCTTCTATTAAAATCGCTTCGTCAATCGTCATTAGAAATAAACTGTTAAGATCTTGATCTCGATCATCATAAAAAAATCGGCAATATCTTGATGACGAGATATCTCGTATTATCAAAGTTGGTCAGATCTTGATGGACGAGATATCTCGTCGAAACATTTGGAGGATTAATCAGAAGAAAAATATATGATAGTAAAAAATGAATGCATTCGAAAATTGTCAATTTTTGCCAATTTAATCAGTAATGAATACCGTATATTGTCGAAGGAAACCATTATAGACCACGATACTTTGAATTGAAGAAGTTGGGACATGTAAACATAGTTAAATATATGTTCAACTCAAAAACTAATTATTTGTTCACATTAAGCCATTCGCAATTAAAAATTACGTATTCTTCAATCCAATATTTGAGGTAGGTATTTTAATTAACGTCGCACTGGGAGCAACACGACGGGCTATTGGCGACGGGCTAGGATCAAACCCGAAGGGAAAGATCCGAGGACAACAATACGTAATTTTGAACCACGGTCAGATGACGAGGTCACGACCTGGCACCCCACTCTCCAAACTTTCACACCACACCAAAGTGAGAACATTTGAGACCAGGACATATTTAACATGCACCATCCCCTCTGTACACGGTCTTCGCAACCTTCCGTTATCTAATCCGTTACTCTTCCAACCGGGCTACCGAGGCCCTTCAATTCTTGAGAGCTTGCACAAAGGGCGGTCGGTTACATTTGGTCTACTGCAAATACCAATTAATTGGGACATTTCTCAGTGGAATTTATATCCAGACCAGTAAAAACAATAATTGTATTCATGTTTCGCGGCAAACAATTTTAATCCATAGCTATGCTTATTATACTTGATTAATAATATTTATTAGTTTATTTACGATTTTCCCCAAATGAAAATACAACACAAAAGCATCCAGACAAACACATGAAAGATTTTTTATAAGCTTTTGTCATGTACTAACTAGTTAAATGAGTACATTGCTTTCCGAAAGATATGTCTGTAAGATACCACAATGCCCACAAGTCTCACAAAAAGTAATTACCCAGACTTAGAAGACAAAAAAACGGTTACTGCATTATTTAATTTTCAGCTGATACAAATGAAAAACGAAATTAGAATTACAAGTCTTTTCAACCATTAACTTATGTAATGACAAAATCTATTTACCTTAATGGATGCGACTGAAAGAAAGCGAAATAATTAAGAGCATTAGAAATATTTCACATTGGGTAATTTAAGTCGTTAAGAAAGAAATTACTCTAAGAAACGTTGAAATGTTTTAGGTTATTAAAGTACTTTGGAGGAAATGGATTAGTAGAATTCGCGGATTTTTGTATACATATAAGTAGGTAGATGAGAACTAATGTCCCACTAAAGTAACACAACGGGCTACTTCCGACGGTCCGGAATCTGTCCCGAAGGGAATCCGTGGACAACACCTCTCCATTTTGAACAACGGTCATATGACTCGGCAACCCACTCACCCAACATCCTGTTAATATGAGGACATTTTGGGCCACGACAGATTTAACCTGCACCAGCCCCACGAACACAACGGTCTTTTGTTTCGAACTCGTAACCCTCCGGTTGTTAATCCGTTACTCTTCCACAACCGGGCTACCTACCTCGTCATCTGACCGTGGTTCAAAATTACGTGGTATTGTCCTCGGATCTTTCCCTTTGGGATTGATCCCGGACCGTCACCAATAGCCCGTTGTGTTGCTCCAGTGTGACGTTAATTGAAATACCCCCCAACCGGGCTACCTATCCTACGCTACCTTACTAGTATCCTAGTAAGACACCCTATCCTAGTTTGTTTCATTGTGACTAATGTTCCATCAGCAATAGTTTTTGCCGTTTTGAATTGTATAGAATTTAAATAAATGTTATGTTAAATCTTTTGAGGCAACGCATCAAATCCTTCTATCAATTGTGCCAGTTGCAGTAGTTTGGATACTTTCCTTTCAAAATGTGGTTACCCATTTCACATACGAAACTACAATGCTTGCATTGACATATGTAGCCTATTTGGAAGATCAATGGATTAGCGACCGGAGGGTTGCGAGTTCGAAACTCGATACAACCAAAGAACATCGTGGAGGTGGAGGTTGATGCGAGTTAAATCTGTAGTGGACACAAATGTCCTCGCGTTGGCGGGGTGTGGAAGTTTGGAGAGTGGGGTGACAGCTCAGGTGTGGTCCTTGTCAATAGACCGAAGTTCTAAATGGTGATGTGTTATACTCGGATCTTTCCCTTCGGGATTGTTCTCGGACCGTCGTCAATAGCCCGGTGTGTTGCTCCTGTGCGACGTTAATTAAGTATCTCCCATACACAATTATACAATTTCTGTTGCCATTAACTTATAACTTGTTCGCCCTTTTTAAGTATAAAGGATTTTTCTTTCCTGAGAATTAAATGTTGCAAGTTTGTTTCTATCAAATTAGCTTTAACAAAAAATTCTATCCCCATCTATGTTGCACATTTGAAAGAAAAGTAATTCGCTAGACTGACAAAAAATCCAATTAAAAAGAAGTTCATTTCTTTACTGGATATATTTTAAACAAGACATCGACGTCTTTTTCAAAACAATGCTTAATTAGATTAGTGCGTAATATTTGATTTTGCTTTCTTTAGCAAAGAATTCTGAAATAATTTGGACACGTCACAAAACAAGAAATTGCATTGTTTCTTTTACGAATCTATTTCACGGTAACATCTTATTTGTCCCTGCTCACTATGAAACAAGTATAAATATAGTTTTCAGTAAAACGCAGTCTTCTACTCAACTATACTTACATAATTATTACCAAGTTTGATTTCCATTTTGTGGCTTCGGATAAAGATTCACGAACAAAAAATGAAATTAACTGTGCATCTTTTCGTAAAATTCCTAATAACCCGTTGTATTGTTCCAGTGACACGTTAATTAACTACTTACAATTCCGTTAATAGAACTCCAAACCAGCGGCCAACTGATTTTTTCGCTAACAATATACAATGGGGCCCGTTGTAGCAAGGTTGGAAGAGTAGCTGATTAACAACGGGAGGGTTGCGAGTTCGAAACTCGATCCAATCAAAGACGGCGCGTACGTGGGGGCTGGTGCTGGTTAAACCTGTTGTGGCTTCAAATGGCCTCATGTTGTCTTGATGTGGACATTTGGAGAGTGGAGTGCCAACTCAGGAGGTGAACTCATCATTCAACCGTGGTTGAAAATAACGACGTGTTGTCCTCAGATCTTTCCCTTTAAATTGATCCCGAACTGCCGCCCATAGTCCGTTGCGTTGCTCCAGTGCAACGTTAAATCACAACCCCAATATAATGACTAGCTGAAACAATTGACAGCCCATTCTGGGACGAATTATCCTTCCATCGGTGGCCCGGTTGGAAGAGTTACGGATTAGTAACTGGAGGGTTGCGAGTTTAAATCCGACCAAAGACCGTCGTGTACAAAGGGGGCTTGTGCACGTTAAATCTGTCGTGGCCTCATATGTCCTCTCGTTGGCGTGGTGTGGAAGCTTGAAGAGTGGGGTGCCAGCTCAGGTGTTGCCTCGTCATCTGACCGTGGTTCACAATTACGATGCGTTGTCTGTGATCTTTCCCTTTGGGATTGATCCCGGACCGTCACCAATAGCCCGTTGTGTTGCTGCTCCAGTGTGGCGTTAATGGAAATACCTACCTACCTACGATATATCGCGTCCATCAATATGTGGTCAGTTTTGCTGATGACGAAGTACTTTGTTAAGACGAAGTAGGGTAGGTCGATCCATATTCCTTATCAACCTTACGCAGTTGATCCACATCAGCACGAATAAATCAAGAGAAAAATTGAGTGTTGGTAAATAGATATTGTATTAACGTCGCACTGGAGCAACACAACGGGCTAATGTCGACGTCCCGGGGTCAAGATCAAAGACAATGCATCGTAATTTTGAAACATCGTCAGTTTTTATATGAGAAAAAATTGACATTTTATCGAAGAGCATTTTCTGTTAATCGAATCTTAGTATAAAACTATTGCTATACTATTTAAGAAAAGGCAGATAATGTTACGAATTATTTTAACCCTCTAAGTGGCTTCGACGTGATATCTTGCTAATGATTTGATATCTCATCTAGATACTGCCTATTTTTTTATAATGACGAGATCTGATCAGTTTTCTTCTAATGACAAGTTTTCTTGTCCATCAACATAGGCTAGTTTTTCTAATGACTATTCGAGATTACCACTATTATTGTTAAAAGCAAAAGTATTGCACATGCTTGGACACAAGATACATGTGTCATACATTTCATTTTATCCAATAACAGCTGATGTAACGGCTATAAACAATAACACACCATATTTGCGATCGTTAAATGTTTAATTTTATTCTTTTCCTAACATGACTATATTTCATTTTAAATTAAATATTTTCCCCAGATATGCAATAAATCCGCACACTAATATGTAATAAAAAATAACTCAAGCTGTCATAAACTCATGTTTAATTTGTGATTCGGGGAAGTTGTAACCTCTCAATTTCAACGTGGTACACAACGATTTATCTAAACGAAGAGATATAATTTACTTTTATAAATCACCGAAAAAGAGAGCAGGTTATAATGTGTTGCCGTCTTTTTTATACTTATTCTATTCTTTATTTAACTTTCCTCGTCAACTGTCTTAATTTATTTATCTTGACAAGCGCTCTTAGGGGAAAAATAAAAATTTAATTTAAGTTCGTGGCACCCCCGACTTTTATAGACCATAAACGCTGAATACAAGAGACTTTTAGGAGACCTTTCTCCTCAGGCTTTTATAATAAAATAATAGTTGGGTTGCCTTTGCTCCCGCAGTCGGGCTTTGCTTTTGTTAAAAAGAAAACTGTTATTAGGTGAAGCAGTGAGTGCAATTTCATACTACAAATAAATTCTGTTTAGAAAGCAAAACCACTTTGGTAAAGTTTGTTAAATCTTGAGAGGTAGAAACGAAGGCGAGTTTTATATTGTACTTTGTCATTAAGTCTTTTACGTTTGTCAAATAAACCATTCGGGATCGGAAGGATTTCTCCTTTGCAAAAAAAGACATTCAGGAGCTAAGCGTCTGGAAGAGCGGTTAATTTTTATGAGTTAGCTGTTCAAGAGATCTTTTCTAAAGAAACATCTCTTACAAATCAATAAATTATGGGGATGCCAGCTCAGGTGTGACCTCGTAGTCTGACCGTGTCCACGACCGTCACCAATAATTGTGTTGCTCCAGTGCGATGCTAATTAATTACCATTACCGTCTGGTCTAATTAGCCCTCCTTTATCAAAATTGACACAGAAAGAGTAAAATTGAACCCTCCTGGTGGTTGTATTGACGAGATATCTCGTCATGAACCAACACACAGTTGGCAAAGCTGCGCGAACACAAGACAGGCAACAAGTAATAGACATGCGGACAATGACATTTTTACTAACACATTGGAGATAAATACACTCAGGGAGGAATTGAACCTTACAGGAATCAACAACCAATTCTCAGGTTGCTAGTGAAGTGGTCAAACCCACTGAGTCACGGCGGCTCCTTAATGCTGCTAGATACATCATTGAAAAAATCGGTTGAGTGTGAATAAAGCTTACCTCATGATGAATTAAATGATTTTAGGAAATAGATTTTTACAAATGCTAGGTTGAAAAACAAAATTTCGTATTTCACAAATTGGTGTTTCTGGAATCAAGTTATGAAATCGTTGACTTACAAGTGAAACACGCATAGTGAAAATTTCCAAGTTGTGAGTTTTTTGGCTTTTGTAAGCCAGGTAGGTATTTTAATTAACGTCACACTGAAGCAACACAGCGGGCTATTGGTGGGACCAATCCCAAAGGGAAAGACCGAGAAAAACACCATCTAATTTTGAACCACGATCAGATGACGAGGCAACACCCGAGCTGGCACTTCACTCTCCAAACTTCCACACAACGCCAACCATTTGAGGCCACGACGGATTTAAAGCGCGTCAGACTCCTTTATACACGACTTGGATTCGAAGTTGCATCCCTCAGGTTGCCAAACCGTGACTCTTCCAAGCGGGCGTCCTTTCGTAAGTGTGTCGATCTGTATACTGGTGAAGTCCACCCAGTCATTTTTTCTTTGCTTGGAGGTTAGATTTCTTCTTGAGAAATACGCTTAGTAAAACTTAGGGAGCAGAATTTTCTCAGAACTATGGTTTTTGGCTTGGTATATTTTACTGGTAAGCCAACGAAATGCACTATTTTGAAGGCACTCTTTAGCTTATATTATAAAGCTATTGTAATGTGTAACTAAATTTAACTTCTGTTATAAAATATTTGCTTTACAGGAACGTGATGGAAAATCGCATACCAGTATCAGATAATCAATTGCTGTTGTCAATTTCTGACTCAGATTCGCCGCGTGCATTTTACTCGGCTTTGGCCATGTCGATTATTTTCTCGCAGTAAAGCTGCTCTTTATATGGTAATCGATGGTTTGTAGAGTAGTTACTATTGCAGTGCTGGTGAATGTGGGATGAGATGCGACTTCAACACCCAGACAGTTCGTACAATGCATGTTCTAGTTCCATCACAGTTAATTGTCGTGCCTTTAAATGTCCTGTTCTCAGCCTGGATAGTGTGGTGGTGGTTTTTCTATCGGTATTTATTTCCCAAGTGTGTTGTTTTATTTTAATTTCTTGTGGTATGAGTTCGAGCTCTATCAAAGCATTAGCATGAGTAAGAGTTATTGGAGCTCGTTCGGCATTTAATTCTCTGGCTTGCTTTGCCCATGGGTCTTTCAGCTTCATTTCCTTCAATGTCCATATGTGCGTTAATCCATTGAAGAGTACACTTTTCTCCAAGCACATGAGTTGGTGCAGAAGTGAATGGACATCTTGAGCACATTTTGAGTTGCCATTTGCTATTGCTTCTAAAGCAGATCTCATATCGCTAAAGACAACTCCCTCGGTTTTCTGTGTTGATGAGAGATTGAATTAAGTTTCAAGTGCCTTACTATGTGTTCACTGGAGAGCCAGTTAGCTATGTGTTCACTGGAGAAATTGGAGGATAAGATAATCAATTAATAAATACAATTAATTTTAAAACAAAATGTGGAAAGACAAGACTGACATTTTCAGAGTAATCAAGTAAAAAGTAAGCACATAGCATGAAAGCGCTCAATTAAAAACTGATTTCCTATAACAGCACCTACAAAGACCATGTTTTAATTCAGGCACTTCTGCACCAGTAACATGTTAAATAACTTGTATTCCGTTGTGGGAGAAATGCGTGCCAAAATGAACACCTCACAACCATTAGGAAATTCCTTTAACTCCTAAGTTTAATCGATTTGCTAGAGCTTGAATTTTCAAATCCTCGGCGATGGCTTTTCGACGGAAATTTTCCACAACCGCATTCCTTTCAGAAATGGGGTGTTTGAGAGTAAAAATCCTTAATACCTTTTACTTATTACTTTCATGTCGTGTTGATTCTGAACTAAAATGAATATGGCTTTCGTTCACCAGGTTTGTTTGAGATTAGAATTAAATGCATTTCTTTCATTTATATTTCTTTTCCACTAAACGCTTCGCAAGACTCAGCAAAGAGAGACAACAAATGCCATATAGGTGGCTTTAACTGCAAATATTCTTATTTAATTTTGATTGGTTGGTTGGGTTTCGTGGCTCAAGGGCCATATTTGGCCAAGCTATTTAATTTGGAAAATACAGAATAAGAACTGCTTCGTGTCTGTTACTGTGGTTTGAACAAACTGTTTAATTATTCGTTTCAAAATTTAGTCTTTTTTAAAGCGTTATTAAATCAGGTGTTGCCAGACACTTTCACAGTCAAAGCTAATGCATTTTGGGTTTTGTTTATCATTATGTGAACGAAAATGTAACCATTTAATCCTCCTGGTGGTTGTCTTGACGAGGCATCTCGTCAGAAGAAAACTGACCAGATCTTGATGAGCACCACGACATCCCTTTAGAAAACTAACCAAATCTTGATCTCGTCATCATAAAATAATTGGCATTATCTTGATTACGAGGTATCTCGTCATTAGCAAATTTGGTCAGATCTTGATGGATAAGGTATCTCGTCATTAATAAAATTGGCCGGATCTCGTCAAAACCACTTGGAGTGTTAATACAGAATTGTATCCTAAACTTATAATAAATTCGTGCCTTTGGCATGGTAGTACCAATATGATACAATGGTTCTTCACTTGTGTAAACTGTAAATACTGGCAGCAGCAATTCGCTTGTCCGAGAGGATGCTACAGTACTTAATAAATCTTAAAATAATAAAACATATATTATCTTTTAACCCTTCAAGTGGTTTCGACGAGATATCTCGTCCATCAAGATCCGATCAATTTTGCTAATGATGACGATTAATGACTCAACTCAGACTTAAAATTAAGGAATATGTTTGATATTTTGACGCATGTAAAATACTTTTATCTCAATAAGAACTGAGCATTTATCAAAGCACACTAAACTTCTTTGAGACTGTTCTATGAATATTAGGTTTACATAGGGTTATTGAGTATGAGGTCTTTTGTGTGTGTGTGTGTGAAAAAATATCTCCTATTAAATAGCTTTCTTTAAGCTCGCTTAACAATTTCCATGTTACATAATTTGTATTGAAACGAAATCGAATTGAAATGTATTTGAATAACTAATACACTACTGGCCACCGTAAATGCAACACCCTGAAGGAAGCATGCAAATAATATGAAATTTACAACATGCATTAGCGGAGGTGAGATATGCAAATGACTAGAATTTCAGCGCAGACGCACATCACGCGCGCCTGTGGCGCCACTTCAAAGCGCTATTTAAGGCTTGGATATTTCGACGATTTCAAGTACGGCAATTGTGTTTTTCATGTGGTTTTTTCAAAAAAACGATCAATTATGCCTCGTAGAAAACAGCGATCATCTTTTGATCAAGTATCCGAGTTCGACAGAGGAAGGATAGTGGCCTACCGAGATTGTGGATTATCTTTCAAGGAAATCGGTAGTCGTGTTGGACGAAACCAAACAACTGTAATGCGGATATGTGATCGTTGGATGCAGGAGGGTACGACGGACCGACGTGTTCGATCGCATCCACCTCAGTGCACCACTTCACGTGATGACAGGTATATTGTGCGTATGGCAGTGACGGATCGCTCAGCCACATCACGAACCATAGCACAGCACATTCAGTCTGTACCGCATCATCCAGTGTCTGCGCGTACCATTCGACGCCGTTTACAGCAGAGTGGTCTGTCCGCAAGACGTCCATTGCTTCGTCTACCCTTGACGCAGAACCACAGACGTTTCCGCCGCCAATGGTGCGATGAAAGAAGGATGTGGACGGCAGAATGGAATGAAATTGTCTTTACTGACGAGTCACGCTTCTGTCTGCAACACCACGATGGTCGGATTCGAATCTGGAGACACCGTGGAGAGAAGATGCTGAACAGCTGCGTTATGCACCGCCATACTGGTCCTGCACCGGGTATTATGGTATGGGGCGGTATTGGATATCACTCTCGCACTCCTCTAGTACGCATTGCCGGTACTTTAAACAGCCAGCGCTACATCTCCGAGGTGTTGGAGCCAGTTGTCCTTCCTTACCTTCAGGGCTTGCCCACAGCCATATTTCAACAGGATAATGCGCGACCACACGTGGCACGCATTGTCCAAGGGTTCTTCGTCAATCGCCAGATTGAATTGCTTCCCTGGCCAGCTCGCTTTCCGGATCTTTCGCCGATAGAAAACATGTGGTCCATGGTTGCTCAACGATTGACCCAGAATACATCCCCAGCTGCCACACCAGATCAACTTTGGCAACGTGTGGAAGCTGCTTGGTCTGCTGTACCCCAAGAACACATCCAAAGTCTCTTTGAATCAATGCCGAGGCGTGTGGCAGCGGTGATCTCCAACAATGGCGGCTACTCTGGCTACTGATTTTGGCAGGAACCACACTTCACAGAAGTCTATAAATTTAATCATTTGATACTTGGTCAACATGTTATCTACAAAATAAATTTTGTTGTGATATCTCTTGTCTTTCTTAGTGTTGCAATTTGGGTGGCCAGCAGTGTATAATGAAGAAACATTTATATAAAATTTCTAGTAATAATCCTTTTTAATTCCAACTAGTTTAAATGAGGTAATGATTTTTTGATTAGTATACAAAGCACTTATTTGAAGTAATTTGGAATACTTACAATTTTAATTTTTGAGTTGTAATTATGTAATCATACTAACTTAATAAATTTTGAAGAAAGAAAAACAGGAACTTCCACAAAAATGCTTTCACTCAAATTACTCTATGTAACACAGATATCTAAGTCTAACCTTAATAAAACTTTAGTTGAGTGCGTTACCTATCTATTTCAAAAGGCTCTGCAAGCAAATGGCAAAAGTTTATTTTAGGATATAATTCAAAATTAGAAATAAAGGGATATAACGGTAAGCATTTAATTGAATTTACTAAAACTTCGTTATAGAAAATCTTTACCACACTTTAACCTTAATCAATGTTTATTATTTAGAGACCCTGAAATGTGAAGTAGAACGTGAAGTGAGGAAATCCCATGAGTTCGAAAGCAAGAAAGTGATTCAGAAATTGAAGCATCTCTTACTTCAAGACTTCCAAGAAAATAAATTGCCTATTAACTCAGATGTAAAATATTCAATCCATGCTTGATAAGCAAATTATTAGAACTCGTGTAAACAGTAAGGCTATTAAAAGACAACCACTTTATTTAGCATATCCACCAAAGCTAATTACACTCAAGCTCACCTCACAAATCCGATTTAATTAAAACATAAAAATGCAGTGTTGAGGTAAAACAAGTATCTAGCACATCAAAGTGGCTCCTTATGTACATCGCCAACTTAATAAGCTGCTTAGGGAAAGGTAAATAAGGACGACGATCAGAGACCGTGCAAGGATTAGTCGCTGTGAAGCTGAATTAATTCATAGTGGGATATTTTCAGAACGATGTTTTCAAAAACAATTCAATTATTCCGTTTCAAGTTTTAATAGATTTGGAATTGTTTTGAAAATTATTTTACGCAAGGGCATAACATTCTATAGTGATTCTTGTGGACTTATTTATTTTTCATGAATGAAAATTTTTCAAAATATGACTGGTAGGTTTTTATTTCAATTAACGTCTCACTGGAGCAACAAAACGGGCTACGATCCGGGATCACAAACGTCCATACCACACTAACGTGAGGACATTTGAGGCCACGACAGATTGAACGTGCGCTAGACCCCTTTGTACACGGCAGTCTTTGGTTGGATTCAAACTCGCAACCCTCTGGTTGCTCTTCCAACTGCGGCCCTTAAAACATGACTTTGGATTAAATAGATTACTGAAAGTGTAAAGATATTTGTTGTTTGGTTGTTTGGGGGTTTTATGGCGCAATGGCCATATTTGGACAAGCTGTGCAAAAACAAGGCAGACAACTTCGTCAAAAATTTCGTGAAAAGGAAAAAAGAGGTTTGGGGATAGAATCTTCGGATGAAAGCAGAAAAAGATCCCTTGGTTATTATTTAGCGACATCATATTTACTAAAGACAGTAACCTCATAGGAAAGGAAAATATATTAGTAGAGTAGGGTAAACTACAGTTATTGACACCTCGAACATTTATTGACACCCTAATCTTTAATTTTAAAAAATAAGCTTTCATGTCAATGTTCAGTTTCAAATAAGGGCAGGAAAATTTCCTTGTGAATCATAGAAGTCAGTTGCGTTAAAAATTTTCAAATTGTAAACATCAAGAAAGGTATAATCGTAATCAAGAAGTATACAAATTAGGTATTAGTTAAGAGTACGGTTTCTTCTGTTTTTGCTAAGTAAAGAGCACGAGCATGTTTTGTAAGATAGAATAGCCATAGTTTCCTTTGCATAAGTTCATCTACATGTACTACAAAAATAAACTAAATAAGAATCAAGGGATTTTAACTGTGTTGCCAATTACTCATCCATTGGGTGTCAATAACCGTTTTTGCACTATTTATTCTCGGTAATATTGCAAAATATAACTTCCAAGGATAACTTTTTGTGTGAAACCCTTTATTCAACTGAAAGAGTAATTCAGGAAAAATTACTCTGAATTTCAACTTGATTGAACTACTTTTACAATTTCTTTCATGAATTTATAGTATAGATATTGCCTTAAGGGTGTCAATAACTGTCTTATTTACACTATTTAGGAAGGATTTTATTGCTAAACGCAGAAAAATAAATGGCATACGTTTCCAATTTTTAAACGTATCTCTGCAATTCAAGAAAATATGCTTTGCATAAAATTTGATGTTTAAAAATTTCTTAGAAGTTTATAAATTTTAAGTTTATTATTTTGCACTTACTTAATAAACTTAAAAGTAAATAATAAGATAAGTAATAAACTGGATCTATTTAATTAATCACCAAACTTAGGTCTGTCGAATTATTAACCCTTCAAGTGGCTTCGGCGAAATACTTCGTCCATCAAGATCTGACCAAGTGTGCTAATGACGAGATATCTCGTCATCAAGATCTGACCAAGTGTGCTAATGACGAGATATCTCGTCATCAAGATATTGCCAATTTTTTTATTAGACAAGATCAGGATCTGTCCATTTTTTCTAATGACGAGAAATGTCATCCGTCAAGATCTGGCCAGCATTTCTAATGACGAGAAATGTCATCCGTCAAGATGTGGTCAGCATTTCTAATGACGAGAAATGTCATCCGTCAAGATCTGGCCGGCATTTCTAATGACGAGAAATGTCATCCGACAAGATGTGGCCGGCATTTCTAATGACGAGAAATGTCATCCGACAAGATGTGGCCGGCATTTCTAATGACGAGAAATGTCATCCGACAAGATGTGGTCGGCATTTCTAATGACGAGAAATGTCATCCGTCAAGATGTGGTCGGCATTTCTAATGACGAGAAATGTCATCCGTCAAGATGTGGTCGGCATTTCTAATGACGAGAAATGTCATCCGACAAGATGTGGTCGGCATTTCTAATGACGAGAAATGTCATCCGACAAGATGTGGTCGGCATTTCTAATGACGAGAAATGTCATCCGACAAGATGTGGTCGGCATTTCTAATGACGAGAAATGTCATCCGACAAGATGTGGTCGGCATTTCTAATGACGAGAAATGTCATCCGACAAGATGTGGTCGGCATTTCTAATGACGAGAAATGTCATCCGACAAGATGTGGTCGGCATTTCTAATGACGAGAAATGTCATCCGACAAGATGTGGTCGGCATTTCTAATGACGAGAAATGTCATCCGACAAGATGTGGTCGGCATTTCTAATGACGAGAAATGTCATCCGACAAGATGTGGTCGGCATTTCTAATGACGAGAAATGTCATCCGACAAGATGTGGTCGGCATTTCTAATGACGAGAAATGTCATCCGACAAGATGTGGTCGGCATTTCTAATGACGAGAAATGTCATCCGTCAAGATGTGGTCGGCATTTCTAATGACGAGAAATGTCATCCGACAAGATGTGGTCGGCATTTCTAATGACGAGAAATGTCATCCGACAAGATGTGGTCGGCATTTCTAATGACGAGAAATGTCATCCGACAAGATGTGGTCGGCATTTCTAATGACGAGAAATGTCATCCGTCAAGATGTGGTCGGCATTTCTAATGACGAGAAATGTCATCCGTCAAGATGTGGTCGGCATTTCTAATGACGAGAAATGTCATCCGACAAGATGTGGTCGGCATTTCTAATGACGAGAAATGTCATCCGACAAGATGTGGTCGGCATTTCTAATGACGAGAAATGTCATCCGACAAGATGTGGTCGGCATTTCTAATGACGAGAAATGTCATCCGACAAGATGTGGTCGGCATTTCTAATGACGAGAAATGTCATCCGACAAGATGTGGTCGGCATTTCTAATGACGAGAAATGTCATCCGACAAGATGTGGTCGGCATTTCTAATGACGAGAAATGTCATCCGACAAGATGTGGTCGGCATTTCTAATGACGAGAAATGTCATCCGACAAGATGTTCGGCATTTCTAATGACGAGAAATGTCATCCGACAAGATGTGGTCGGCATTTCTAATGACGAGAAATGTCATCCGACAAGATGTGGTCGGCATTTCTAATGACGAGAAATGTCATCCGACAAGATGTGGTCGGCATTTCTAATGACGAGAAATGTCATCCGACAAGATGTGGTCGGCATTTCTAATGACGAGAAATGTCATCCGTCAAGATGTGGTCGGCATTTCTAATGACGAGAAATGTCATCCGACAAGATGTGGTCGGCATTTCTAATGACGAGAAATGTCATCCGACAAGATGTGGTCGGCATTTCTAATGACGAGAAATGTCATCCGACAAGATGTGGTCGGCATTTCTAATGACGAGAAATGTCATCCGACAAGATGTGGTCGGCATTTCTAATGACGAGAAATGTCATCCGACAAGATGTGGTCGGCATTTCTAATGACGAGAAATGTCATCCGACAAGATGTGGTCGGCATTTCTAATGACGAGAAATGTCATCCGACAAGATGTGGTCGGCATTTCTAATGACGAGAAATGTCATCCGACAAGATGTGGTCGGCATTTCTAATGACGAGAAATGTCATCCGACAAGATGTGGTCGGCATTTCTAATGACGAGAAATGTCATCCGACAAGATGTGGTCGGCATTTCTAATGACGAGAAATGTCATCCGACAAGATGTGGTCGGCATTTCTAATGACGAGAAATGTCATCCGACAAGATGTGGTCGGCATTTCTAATGACGAGAAATGTCATCCGACAAGATGTGGTCGGCATTTCTAATGACGAGAAATGTCATCCGACAAGATGTGGTCGGCATTTCTAATGACGAGAAATGTCATCCGACAAGATGTGGTCGGCATTTCTAATGACGAGAAATGTCATCCGACAAGATGTGGTCGGCATTTCTAATGACGAGAAATGTCATCCGACAAGATGTGGTCGGCATTTCTAATGACGAGAAATGTCATCCGACAAGATGTGGTCGGCATTTCTAATGACGAGAAATGTCATCCGACAAGATGTGGTCAGCATTTCTAATGACGAGAAATGTCATCCGTCAAGATGTGGTCAGCATTTCTAATGACGAGAAATGTCATCCGACAAGATGTGGTCAGCATTTCTAATGACGAGAAATGTCATCCGACAAGATGTGGTCAGCATTTCTAATGACAGAAATGTCATCCGACAAGATGTGGTCAGCATTTCTAATGGCGAGAAATGTCATCCGACAAGATGTGGTCAGCATTTCTAATGGCGAGAAATGTCATCCGACAAGATGTGGTCAGCATTTCTAATGACGAGAAATGTCATCCGACAAGATGTGGTCAGCATTTCTAATGACGAGAAATGTCATCCGACAAGATGTGGTCAGCATTTCTAATGACGAGAAATGTCATCCGACAAGATGTGGTCAGCATTTCTAATGGCGAGACAATCTCGTCGACGCAACCACCACGGGGGTTAAAAGAATAACATACTACAACATATTACGCTCCGAATGAACACATTCGCGAGATAATACTTGAAGATTTATACAAAATTTAAAATGAGTCATTACTTAATAAATTTAGAAACATCATAACCCCTAAATTAAGACTGCACACTATACAGAGATCATCGACATTCTAAATGGGGAGTGATCTGAAAAAAAGAAGTTTAACAGCTATGTCCTTCCTGCAGATTTGGGCACTGACAATTCAACCCCTCAATCCGAAACTGATAAGTGGCACAAGGCAGTGGTTGTTGCATAACGTATTGCAATTTCTGAAAGGTTATTGAGGAATCATAAACGTCACAACTAAAAGCTTTTGAGAACGAAGTGGATGTTCCCTCAGGGTAACTTAATACTGAAGCGTTGATATAACTAATGTCGCCTTAAACTTAAGGCGAAGCCTTGATAATGAGATCAATTTATTGGGTATCTTGGATAGAATTTGCGCAATAGATTGGCTTTCCAATTACTTAATTCACTTGGAAGAGCAACGGATTAGCAACCGGAGGGTTGCGAGTTCGAAACAGAGTCCAGCCAAAGGCCGTCGTGTACGTGGGGGCTGGTGCACGTTAAATCTGCCATGGCCTCAAATGTCCTCACGGTGGCTTGGTGTGGAAGTTTGGAGAGGGGGTGCCAGCTGAGGAGTTCTTGTCATCTGACGGTGGTTCAAAGGACTTGGATCGTCGCCAATAGCCCATTGTGTTGCTTCAGTGCGACGTTATTTAACTACCTACGTAGCAATTGCATAACTTAAAGGTGGGTATTTTAATTAAGACACCGGAGCAACACCAGGGCTATTGGTGACGGTCCGGGATCAATCCCAAAGGGAAATATTCGAGGATTACACCACGTAATTTTAAACCACGGCCAGATGATGAGGCAAAACTTGAGATGGTCATCACTCTTCAAACTCCTACACCATTCCCACATGAGGACATTTCAGGCCATGGCGGATTTAACGTACACCAGCCCCCTTTGTACATGACGGTCTTTTAGTTGGATTCGAACTCTCAACCCTCCTGTTGCTAATCCGTTACCCTTCCAACCGAGCTTCAGACCCGCTTAATTTAAAATCAGAATGCAATAAGTAACAGGAATATGATATTTTAGAATAGAGTGAACAAAGTTTAGTATTCTGTTTATTGTTTCACACTAATACTTATATGATTATCAACATTTAGTAGCTATTATCCATTGAACTTCACTCTAAACATTTATGTTAAAAAATAATTGGATTTTGTATATCCTTATATATTCCTGTCACCACTCCTCGCACTTATGGCACTTGGCACTTTAAAGTGCCACGGCACATAGGTTAAGAGCCATTTCCTTTCCGGAACTTTCGGGCTGAGGTAGCCCGGTTGGATGCGTAGCGGATTAGCAACCGGAGGGTTGCGAGTTCGAATCCAACCAAAAGACAGTCTTGTACAAAGGGGGCTGGTGCACATTAAATCTGTTTGGGCCTCAAATGTCCTCAGGATGGCGTGGTGTGGAAGTTTGGAGAGTGGGATGCGAGCTCAGGTGTTGCCTCGTCATCTGACCGTGGTTCAAAATTACGTGTTGTCCTCGGTTCTTTCCTTTCGGGATTGATACCGGACCCTCGTCAATAGCCCGTTGTTTTGCTCGAGTGCGACGTTAATTAATTACCATTACCACCTTTCTGCAACTTTCAATGCAACTGTCCCGGGACTGTCGTGACTCAGTGGGCATGCCCACTGCGCAAACAACCTTCGAGTTGTAGGCGGCGCAGGTTCGATCCCCGTTAGGTGCATTCCTCCTTGGGTTCTATTACTTGATATTGTATGTCTTGGTGTCTGGGGCGGCATGTCCAAATATGGCTTTTGCGCCAGACACCTCAGGTGTTGACCTCGTCATTTGACAGTGGTTCAACATGACGTGGTGTTGTTCTCGGATCTTGCACTTCGGGATTTGTCTGGAACAGTAGCCCGATGTGGTGCTCCACTGCGAAGCTAGTTCAACTACCTCCTGCAAGAGGAAATGAATTATTTTAAATAGTGTAAAACAGTCTTGTAAACGATACGAAACATTCACAACCAATTAAAGTGCAGTTATATTACAATTTCCATTCGTTCACATCAAGATCTTGGAATTCCCATTGTTCCTTTTAGGAAATGTTCAGATCTACTAGCAAAGTGTGGAGCCGTATTAAAGATAAAACATTTTATTTTGTACTTTGATGTTTACAGATTAGCAGTTTGCTAATTCGTATGAAAATAAATATAACTGACATAAATAATCCAACCAGAATAACTAACCAGATAAATCCAATCTGTCAAGAGCATGATAATTTACACCTAAAATCTCACATTCCTGTTATTTATTCTATTGTGATTTTAAATTAAGTAATTGAAATAAAGCATAGATAATTTGCATTTCATGACTTCACAATTTGATCTGTCCTTCTTTCTTTTCATTCCCTAAGTCAACATAATGGAAGCTTTAACTTTCAAAGAACGCTGCATAACTTTCTAATTGAGTAGCGAATTATTTAGTGTTTTGCTCTATTTCTATTGCGCTTGTGATACGTGTATGTTCTCTCTACATACAACAGAAAACAACACTTTTTTAGGAAGCTGTTTGTCATTGAGCATTAAGTATTCCGCCGTGTTACTTTTATTTCCATTTCTTTCATACAGTACTCATAAGTACTCTTCACACAGTTACCCGGGCACACATATGCGAAAGAATCGTCTGCAGGGATCAGGGACCCCGCCAAGGCCGGGTAATTGCAGTCCAGGGCAGGAAATAAAAAGCTAAGCCAAACAAATAAGGAGATCTAGCGCCGGATCCGTGCGATTGGACCGTTTCCCGATGACGTCAATCAGATATCGTAGGCGCCTTTTGCCCCAACAAAGTAATCCATTAGATGGAGGGATCAAAATTGTTCTTTGCGGGTCGTCTTACATCAGAGGTCCGCGATCAAAGAATACAAAACCGCCCATTTTTTCTTTCACACTTTGCACATTTTCTTAATACAATTTCTACAGTTTTTTGGAGGTTAATCCTTTTCTTCTCACGCCGCTGGTTTCTAAAGTCGACGGAGAATGGTACCGTGGAATGTGTTTTGGCGCGATTCAGAAGCCTCCTTCGAGACCAGTTTCGTCTGCTTCATTTTACGGTTGCATTCTCTACTTCCTTAGGGCCGCAGTAGCCTGGTTGGAAGAGAAGTCCTCGGATCTTTCCCTTCGGGTTTGATCCCGGACCGTCGGTAATAGCCCGTTGTGTTACTCTAGCGCGACGTTAATTAAAATACATACCTACCAACGTACTTAGCGCTATGAGATTTAAGCTTAGTGTAGCAGTGCTCTGACTTTACACCTTTTCAATGACTAAACGACCCCATTTTATATGTATTGATTGGACGAGTCCCCTTGAAAATATTCTATTGGACGACAAGGGCAAAACTGGTTATAAGTCACTTAGAGAAGACTGTAGGTTACAGAATGGATACATGCACCCTCAGAGGATTAAGGAGCAATTCATTATGAATTTCTCTTTGTTCGCTTCACAAGAAAAGCGTTTCATAAAATGAATCCATAAAAAGTATCTTCATTTATTTAAAACAACAAACCCCATCCATATTAATCTAACGCCTTTTTGTTCCGTTATAAAACTACATTATACCCAAGTAATCCAAAACATAAAAACACGGTGATCTCTTTCACGTAATGAATTTGAAGAGTGAGAAGCACCTCCGTAAAAAAAGCATCTCCCATTTATTATCGCAAACAATTTACAAACCCCGAAAAAGCAGCTACAAAGAAATAACGCCTTCGAAATTAAAAAATTCCTCCATCTGTTATCTTCGGGAAAAGTACGAGATGGAAGATCATTGTTCTTTCCGAACCATTGTAAACTTGAATGCAAAAAAGCAACATCTGTATTGAAGATCGCATTTTACAATCCAATGCACCGAATATTCTTATTTGGTTACGAACATAAAAGCACACCAGACAGCGGAGGAGCAATTCAGCGGAAAAATCAACTTTTCTTCCTTTCCTAATAGGCAAAAAGGGGTGGATTATTTATTCAATTCCGGAATACTAAGCGTTGGAAGCCGCGTGGAAATCCATTATTTTAAATTCCCATGTCTGCTAAATGAAATCTGAAGGAATTCAATCAATTGAGAATGAAGAAAAATTTCTTTTTCATATGATCTCTGATGTCTTGGCAACTACTTTTTGTGCCTCAGAGAAATCTTTAAACGGATTAAAAAGACTCAGATGTGTAATTTAATTTTTTAATTAATTTAATTGCTTAAATGAATAATCAAAACTCACGTTCTTCATTCAGACATGCTCGATTTGAACAAATTTGTAATCTGCAGCTTCTTATATTCTGGGGTCGCGGTAGCCTAGTTCGTGGAGTCTCAGATTAGCAACCGGGGGGTAGCGAGTTCGAGACTCGATCCAATCAAAGACCGTAATTACCCAACAAATTAGCAACCAGAGGGTTGCGAGTTCTCAGCTTTGTGAAGCCAAAGACCATGTACGAGTACAAGGGGACTGGTGCATGTCAAATCTGCAGTGGCCTCAAATGTTTTCACATTGGCGTGATGTGGAAGTTAGTAGAGTATGGTTACAGCTCAGGTGTCCTCGTCATCTGACCGTGGTTCAAAATGACAAAGTGTTGTACTCGAATCTTTCCTTTCGGGATGGATCCCGGACCGTCGCCAATAGCTCGTTGGGTTGCTCCAATGCGACGTAAATTCAACTACCTACCTACCATCATATATTGGACCCCTAATCAATAGTTTATGTTTGCTACTAAATACTTGAAATACTTTTAATGTGAAATGTAATGTAAAAGAGCAACTTCATATCAATATTTGTGTGCCCTTAAGGCTTTTAGTAGTGATTTTTCTATGTGATTTTAAAGTTAGTCCTTTGAAGAGGCTCCAATTTGGGGCCAATGCAGTCGTATAATTTTCAGTTAAAATTTTAATATTCGCATTTCAAGACTATTTATTAACGATGATGAGATGAAATACATGACAGTTTGAAAATTGATAACCAACATGGACGTTTCTATAGTGACCGCATGGAATTACAACCAATTAGAAGATAGCTCTTGCTCGCGAAAACGATTGAGTGATCTAAGAAGAATGGGGAAATGCTTTTGCACATCTTGCCTCACATACATATCATCGATGCTATGTAGAAGTGTGAAAAAAAATGTCTATTTTTCTCATACCTTGCTATTTTACATTGCACTGTACAAGATACGTTTGGTGGCAAATTGTAGATTTAGAAGTCCAAGAATGGCTATGGCAAAATTTTGAATATGAATACTTCTTCACTCCCAATTAAAATGAGATTATTATTTGGTCCTTTGAAACTTGCTATTTTTAAATTTGATAACTATATCGACGATATATCCGTTTTGCAACAAACAATTCTCCCCGCTTACGCAGTTCTAACCTCTTCCGTGAACAATAGAATATTTTCTTGGATTCGTTCAACCAATAGATGTGGTTATTTAATCATCATGTGTGTGTTGTGAAGAAAAGATAATACTCCACTACTAGAAAATCTCGTGACGCTTGGAGGTTTAAATTAATACAAAAATGCTTTTGTGCAATTTGTTATGAATGTTTCATACTCTCAAACGCAATAATTTTGTAAAAGGTTCAACTTTTTCACTATGCAATCGGTTATTTACTACGCTGACAGGGTCTCGGTAGCCCAGTTGAAGAGTAACGGATTAGCAACCAGGTGGTTGCGAGTTCTAAGCCAAAGAACGCCGTGTATTGGCGGCTGGGGCTCGCAAAGGGCTGGTACTCGTTAAACCTATCGTGTCCTCAAATGTCCTCCCATTGGCTTGGTGTGGAAGTTTGGAGATGGGGTGCCAGCTCCATCTTGTTCTCGACACCATGCTTCAAAATTACGAAACGTTGTGCTTGGATCTTACCCTTCGAGATGAATCCCGGACCGTCGCCAAAAGCCCGTTTTGTTGCTCCAGTACGAAGTCAATTAACTACCTACCTACCTATACGCTGACAGAATCAATTAATCACAATTTAGTGGACACAATCGCATAAAAATTATATACTTTACTCTATATTTGTTTTACGTTTTAAATTTTCTGGAATATCGCGATATATCTTTTCCATTAATGCTCTAATAATCCGCAAATTCTAAGTTTAGCTATGTTAAAAACAAAAAGAATTCTTGACATTTCGAACCATTTTGTAAACCATGCGTTGATAGTGTTTCCAGAAAATTCCTGGAATAAATAGATTTACCTTTTTATTCAATGCTCTGATAACCCTAGAATACTTTGATCTTTTGCTCTGTTCAGAACACAAAGAATTCTTATCTTTTAGAAACCATTTTAGAAACCTACACTATAACCCTTTATTTTAGTTCGAGGTATACTGTGATGTGTAATTGATAGTCGTTTCGGACAGCCTCGCTTCACAAGCACTTGATAGGATTAACCTTCTGAGGGGTTCACAAGCTTAATTTCACCTGGCAACCTGCAGTTTTCCCTGCATGACTTCTAACCAATTTTGACCATCTTGACCAATAAAAGCATCTCAAAGGATGTTATTCTAAGGAAAGGACCAATAAAATATTTCCAGAGGATTCTAATCTAAGGAAAGAAAAAAATGAAACTTTCCAGAGGATTTTACACTGCAGAAAGGGCCAATAAAATCGTTTCAAAGAATTCCATTCTATGGAAGTGAGCAATAAAATCTTTTCAAATGATTCCATTCTTAGGAAGTGAGCAAAAAAATTTCCAAATGATTATATTCTAAAGAAAGGGCCAATATAAATGATTCTATTATACGAAAATGACAATAGAATCTTGCCATATGTCTCATTATAAGTAAAGGATCGATAGACTTTTCAAGGATAGTATTCTAAGGAAAAGAGCAATACAAGCTTTCCAAAGAATTTTATTCAACAGAATGGGTCAATAGAATAGTTTCAAAGAACTCTATTCTGAGAGAAGGATCAATACAATTGTTCCAAAGATTCTTCGCTAAGGAAAGGACCAATAGAATCGTTTTAAAGGATGAATGAATCAATGGATTCCTTAGAGAAATGTGGTTAGTCATCGAATTTGTTGTTGGGTAATGGAAACACCACACTACTAGCAAATTTCCCGACCCTCAGAGGGTTGTTTTCTAAAAAACTTTACGTGAACTATAGGAGCACATGGAAAAGTCGGGTATGCTTCTGGAATTATTAGAATACCAATCGTGCTTTTATGTATTGTTTAGCCGGAAAAGATCGTTGTGTTCTTCAGAATGAAGATAATTGTCGTCGCTTGTCATGTAGGAAACTAATTGTCGTCAACAAACTCCCTATTCGATATGGCATCAGGGATTGCGTGCCATTATCAAGGTACTTAGATAGAGTCTGTTCCCCAAAACTGCCGGTAACATCAATATCGAGGAAGACTGGTCTACCACTAAGTGCTGTTTATGCCATATCCAAATTCTACATTCTACCATCTAATATCTAGTAAGAAGCACGATTCACGCAGAATACAATTGATAGGCACTGGAATACGTACTGGTGGAAGTGTTCGAATTGTAATGGTGATTGACACGTACGTAATTACTGTCTGTCTACCATTAGAGCTCCTCCACACAGAAAGCCTGTTCCGGTCGGCTGCCATAGAAACGAGACAGCCCATTTTCTAAAGAGGATTCTTCAATCGTTCGTCGCATTGTCGCACTTTGCGACAGCTGGCTCTTGTAACGTCCATAGCAACGGGTTGGGATCAGAGGTCAACACCACTGACCTCCTCCCGAAACATCCATCGAGATGGTCTGTCATGGTGTCTAATTGCCGTCCAGATGGTCTTTAGAGGTGCACGTCGACCCCCTGGGATTGAACTGTCTCAGAATGAAAGTGACGGGACAAGAGAGAACTGTTGCAGAACTCGAGCCGAGGTGTTTTTTTCTGGTGTTCGTTCGAGCAGGCCGTTTCAGTAGATCCCATTTCCCCGACCCAGGGACACCAATCCCTGATCGTACTCGTAGATAGTGTATGTTTAAAGTAAATAAATAGTTTAGTTGTAATTTTGGCTGTGTCGTCGTGCTTATTAGCACATCACTCGCCCCACTAAGTTACTCTCCAGGAGTTTGGAAGATGAGAAGATATCAGCCACCATCTACAAACCACCCACCGCCAAATACGCCATAACGTCATCCTCCCTCAAAATGTGCCAAACCTATTTTTATAGTGATCATCTGTATACTTTGTGTCTGGAGCAGACCTCCTAGTACGCACACACAGTATGCAGGTCATCAGTCCTTGTCATTGGTTATTGCTGATTCATGAGATATTAGTTATGCGCATATTAGCACCTAAGAGTGCCATAGAAGATTTCAGCAAAAGACGCTTATTAAATTGGATTTATGAACACCTTAATATTCGTTCGACAATTTTTAACAGTAGACGAAGTATCGAAATTCAGTGTCCATTACAAATAAGACACTTATAATGATACTTCAATGGTATATGTTGAGACTGTACTAACCCTTTAATTAGTGGTGTGCCAATAAAACACGACGACGCAGCCAACATTACAATTAAACTAACGTGTATTTCAAAACACAGGAATTTACAGTATTTGCAATCAAGAATTTGTTTTTTGGTGCTGCAAAAAGGGATCCACTCCAAGACGGACGTCTCGAACGAACACCAAAAAATACCTTTGCTCCAGTTCGAGTTCTGCAACAATTCTCCTATCTCGTCCCGCCAGTTCACTGTGAGACAGTTCAGTCCCAAGGGGCGTCTATAGACCATCTAAATGGCAAGGAGACCACCCTGACAAACCACCCCGTTACATGCTTCGGGATATTGACCTCTGATCCCGAGCCGTTGCTATGGAAGTCACACCCTCCTTGTGAGCTGGTTTTGATGTGAGTAGTGTAGTGTTGCTTTTCCCCCGATACACACGTAATGACTGAATAACCACATGGTTTTAAACTCGGGATCTTTCAACCTTTAGAAATATTCTATTGGTCCTTTCCTTGGAATGGAATCTGTGAGGTTCTCTGCTCAGCAGAAGGAAGAAAGTTGACCAAAAGAACCATTTGATCCCCGAGGGGCGGTGGAGGGTGTGCCCTTGAACGGTCATCCGGCTAAAAGAGAGTTAGAACTGTAAGGGTGGAAAGGGGACTCGACTAGCGGAGAC
The DNA here is from genome assembly GCA_933210815.1 of Meta bourneti. Lineage (NCBI taxonomy): Eukaryota > Metazoa > Arthropoda > Arachnida > Araneae > Tetragnathidae > Meta > Meta bourneti. Next base: position 99,686,173 of record OW119928.1, on the reverse strand, counting down.
AGAGGAGGACGGATGTGCAAGGATCCTTCCGCTATTCTAGTGCAAGATTTAAGCTGTAAATATACTTATTAATGTTACGTAAATAAATCCTGATAATCAAGTACCCATGAAGAAGTGTAAATCTCTGGTAATGTCTATGTAGATGATAATGAGCCACAAACAAACCAACGCGTTGAAAGGGCTGTCATTTTTACAGAATTCTATTGACAGTTTTAATGGGTCCTTATATTAGGGATAGTCTTTTCCTTGGATTATAATCCTTTCGAAGGATTTTATTCCCCTCTCCTTAGAATAGAATCCTTTCAAAAGATTCTATTGCTCCCTTCCTTATAATAGACTCCTTTTGGAAATATTCCATCATTTCCTAACCATAGAATTCTTTGGAAAGACTATTGGTCGCGAAGATCAAAATTGATTAGCAGTGGTGCAGGAGAGACTGCAGTTGCAAGGTGAACCCGACAGAAGGTTAAATTTATTTTATAGATCAAAATAGACAGATTAGAATCTAAGTATCTTATAAGAAATCTTTTGAATTATTGAAGCAAATTTTCATGTGATGATTTGCAAAAAAGGTCAAAAGATAAAAAATCGAAAGGTCAAAGGTCAGCGAAGAAAATGGGTCAAAGAAAGAAAAGAAAGGTAAAAGTAGATAGGAAAATGGTCAAAGACAAGAAAAGAAAGATCAAACCTAACATTAGTGCATTTCTGAGTGAAGAGTATGACTTAATACTCGTGTAAATGTCGCTGATTTTTCTAGTTATCTTTGCTAACACTAATCATTGAAATAAATATAATTTATGTAATAGAATTTGGATGAAAAAAACGTTAGTTTTTTACAGTCGCCTTTTATTTCATCTACAATTCTTTCATCTCCACATGCTTTTCATAATTCAAACAATTCTTAATAGGATAAAGGACTATTTCTCTCGGTGAATTTTCTAGTGATGACATTTAAACTTTTTCCAATAAACTCATACAATGAGTCTTATATCAAAATTACTAGCTCAAACAACGGTAGGTAGTTAATTAATGTTACAGCCGCACTGGAGAACACTGGGCCTTTGGTTACCCAATTTAAAGATTCAACGCTCCGTCATTTTGAACCACTGTCAGATGACGAGGTCAACACCTAAGCCGGCACGGCAATCTCCAAAATTTCACCCCAGCGTGAGGATACCCACGACAGATTTAACGTGCAGCAGCCCTCGTGTACACGGCGGTCTTTGGCTGGACCTAGTTTCGAACTCTCGACCCTCCGGTTGCTGATCCGTTGCTCTTCCAACTGGGATCGCTCGCTGATTGGTCATCGGCCATGTGAATCTTTGTTCAGTGGATTTAGAACCGGTATTATGTAATTTGTCATTAGACTGGTTCGCAGTTTCACAAATGGGTCGCTGTTTTGCGAATATGATCTTCTCCCTCGCTGCTATTGGGAAAAGGATTATCTCTGGCTCAATGGTTCTGGGAATTGCACTGTTATTGGATATGATTTGGTATGGTATTTTAAGTAACCTCGAACTGGAGCAACACAACGGGCTATTGGCGACAGTCTGCGATCAGATCCTAGGACAAAATCACGTAATTTTGAACCATGGTCTGATGAAGAGATCACACCTGAGCTGGCACCCCACTGTACAAACTTCCACACTACGCCAAAATGAGGACATTTGAAGGATTTACTTTTGAGGACATTTGAGACAGATTTAACGTGCACGCACCAGCTCCCTTTGTATACGACGGTCTTTGGTTGGATTCAAACTCGCTACCTTCCGGTTGCTAATCGTATTCAAATGGATTTTGAAAAACTGGACTTCGAACACTTCTAGCAAACACAGTTAGAACCGTATCCACCGCTGGCAAAAGCAGTATTGTAGACACGTTTACCATTTGGAACCGCCTACCTACTGTGAAATAGGATTTTCATCACTTTTGCACATATAAACAAAAGCTAGAAATCACTTAAATGCAAGTGATGGGACACGTGGCTATACAGAAAAGGAGCCCTATTCAAAAGTATTATTATGAATAAACAACAACGTAGCTATTAAAAATTAAGATATTGTTTTGTGAGTTTATGTAAATGTATGTGTTTATTTTTCAACAAATAAATTATCTTGCAATAGATGTAACTTCCAAAATAAAGAAATAGAAACACGTTGGGGTGCGAGAACTTATTTTTAGATTCAAGGGGGTGCTGATCACTAAAAAGGTTAAGAACCACTGTTCTAGATGTATTTAGTTGTAGAAGTTTTCTAAATTGAGCTACACAAAAACATTCTGCTGTACGCTTATCAAGTAAAATGATTGAAAGTCATTGGCAAAATCGGACCAAAGATGGTCTAGTTGATTTGGGTTTTATGGCACAAGGGATGGGAAAGTGAATTCGTGTCAAATGCTCTCCGCTGTCGAAAGAACGAAACAGCCATTCTAATGTTAACAATTGAAAGAATTAACAGTTTTCTTTCGTTTTAAAACTATGATTCTATATAATGGCATTATATTAATGAGTACACCAAACTGAACTTTTATCTTCAAGTAAAAACTAGACATAATATAGATAACTTTTTATGTGCTGTATAAAATACGAAAACTATTTTTAAAATATGTTCCATTTATCCGTTAAACATAAACGTATGAATATTTAATTTTATAAAATATGTAACAAAATATTTTAAAAATTGTAGTCCCTAACGTACTGATAAATTATCACCTGTTATATCCTGCAATTTTCCTAACTTGTAATCTTATTTTTAAACTTTTTTCTGCATCTTAGCCTTATATTACAAAGTTGGAGAACTTATTCTTAAATTAATATCAATCAAGAAGCCCAAACAAGACTTGAAAGTTCACGTTAATTTACCAAACCTTCATCTGAGTCTTTTTTTGTCTCCAATACTGTCAAAATTCAAACAAGTACTTGCTTGAAACGGACAAAACAAAAATTACCCAAACTTTTAAATTGATTCTTAAATTTTCAGAATCTTCATCCTGATATTATTTTTTCGATGGACTAATTATACTGGATGTCATGTAGGGACATGCTTCAAATTCTTCCTTGTTAGGAATTGCATTTTTAAGAAACACAAATATTTTTTCGGGAAAAGATTTAATCGTTAAGCGTCTAGGACTATAAAAAGGGAGAATTTCTGGAGCATTCTCTTATTAAAATATGTTTAGTCGAATTCAATAAAAGAAATAAAGAATGTTGGTTGTTATTTTTGTCGTTCGCTTAGGAAATTTTGACTGGAAATCTATTACGTGATATTTAAAACTTCCAAAGAGGAATAGAATTGTTTTCCGTTCGACTAGAACTAAAGAAACAATTTTTCTCTTTCTTTCAGAAAATACGTCATTAATTGGACAGAAGCATTGAATTTATTTGTCACGCTATAAATGTAATACTCAAAGGTAAGAATTGATAATTTAATGTAGATTTAGAATGACGAGGAAATGTTTAGAGCAATACATTTATTCGAATCACTGCTTCATTATTTTTTTAATTATCATACATGAACATTACACAATCTATTTAAATGGCCTTATTTTGCTACAGTATACAACTAATATTATAGTCTATGAAAATGTTCTTTAAGAATTGGCGACGGTCCGGGATCAATCCCAAAGGGAAAAATCCCACTTCAACATCACGTAATTTTGAACCACGGTCAGATGACGAGGTCAGCAACTGAGCTGGCACCCCACTCTCCAAACTTCCACACAACGCCAACGTGAGGACATTTGAGGTCACGACAGATTTAACGAGCCCCCTTTGTACATGCGGTCTTTGGTTGAATTCGAACTCTTAACCCTAAGGTTAAATAATATCGAGAAATGAGGATTGAAATTTTAAATGGAAAGAAACAGCACTCGTGGCTTAACAAATGGTTTCGGACGATAAGCACCCCGTTGTCGGAAGACAGCGGCGTTCGTACGTGCTTGAATTTACTTAAGGGTGTTGCCAAAATAATATAATTTCCGAGCAAACAAGACCCTTACTAGAATAGAAAGATATCGTTATGAAATAAAGGTCACCCAACCATGGAACTGCTACTTATTGAAAGTTGCCATTCAGTAAGGCCACAGTTGCCTTGCTCAATTCGGAAGGTACAAATAATAAGTTATAAGATAGACGGCCGAAGTTTATTCTGGAGGAAATAAATATTATCGAAAAAGGTAACGTCGAACCGTATTTCTATGAGATGATTCCCAATACTTGCTCTGAGCAAATATTTCCTTACTTAGCCGTCTTGATACTCCTTACCGAATAAGAAAATTAAACCGTACAAAACTACACCTACAGGAGAATGAAAGATTTATCGATGTATTCACGAAGATCCAAACAAGATTTCCATGCGATTTATATCATGAATGAAAAACAAAACTATGCAATTCGTCAGAAAAATCACGAATATGGATTCCCATGCATAACGTAATACCATTTTCTCCTATAATTAAATTGGTGCGCGTTAAATCTGTCGTGGCCTCATATGTCCTCACGTTGGCCTGGTGTGGAAGATTAGAGAGTGGGTTGCCAATTCAGGCGTTGACCTCGTCATCTGACCTTGGTTCGAAATGACGAGGTGTTCTCCTCGGATCTTTCCCTTCGAGATGAATCCAGGACCGTCGCCAAAGCCTGTTGTCGTTAATAGCTCCAGTACGACGTTACTTCAACTACCATGTTTCCAATGTCGACATTCTAATGAAATAGATGGAGCATGTGCACGCGGCATTTTATTTTCCCGGATTAGCAAAAGGAAGGTTGCGAGTTCGAAACTTGGTTCAGACAAAGACTGTCGTGCATGTTGGGTGGCACATGTTAAATCTGTCGTGGCCACGAATGTCTTCACGTTGGCGTGGTGTGGAAGTTTGGAGAGTGGGGATGCCCTTTGAGGTGTGACTTCCTCATCTGACCGTGGTTAAAAATTACGTGATGGAATGGGATTTTTCCCTTTGGTATTGATCCCAAACCGTCACTAATAGCCCGTTGAGTTGCTCCAATTCGACGTTAATTAACTATAACTCCTTCTCCTCCGATTATTAAATTATCTTACTTAGGTTGGTTAGTTGGAGTGGGTTTGTATGGCGCCATATTTCGCCATGCTGCGAAACATCAAGTAATGGACATACATACAAGGAAAGTTTTACTAACACAGTAGAGAGATACACCTACAGAGGAAATGAACCTGTGCCGAATACAGCTCGCAAATCTCTCTTAGGTGGCATGGTAAAATCTCAAAATATAAAAAATAGTATTATGAATTGATCAATTTATTTCTATAGAGGAAACTTAAAATAGTCGATTGATATTTGTGAAAATGTTTTGTTTCGAGGAATTATATATTCAATTTTATTGGAGTAAGCATTACTTCAAGGATATAATAAGAAAAGTCAAGCAGCAACATGTTAAGAGAGATAGTACCTTTAAGCGCTCAAGTTTCAGTGAAAAGTGGTAGAAGTTTCAACCTTCTGTAAAAGAAATGTTGTGGGATCTTCAAATTTAATACTTTTATAGTATGTATGCTATATTTCAAAAGAAATTCACTTTATTACTTCTATCACTTTAACTTTTATGTTTATGGACAAAAAAGTACGAACCAATTTTGTCCAAGTGTTGTTCTGTGGTCAGCAAAGTAAACCAAAAAATAATTAATCTACAATAATGAAACTTTACACACTTAGTATCTAACTCATTAACTATCAAATGACCTATTCATAAAATCTTTGCTCAAAATTTTCTCTGCTTTTTAATAATATTCTGACGTGTAAATGGGTAAGATTTATACACACACATTTTTAAATTCATACATGAAACAATTTTTAACCGAACACAGCAATAATGTGTGATTTTAAAGGTAATTAGTTCTATAAAAAGTGCAGGGTTTCATTATTGAAGAGTAATTAGTTTTTGAAGTATTTTGAAGATCGCAAAATAGCACTTGGCTCAAATGAGTTTTTTTATTTTTGTTCATAAAAATTAAAATTTAAGAGATGGAAGGAATAAAGTAATTTCTTTTTAATCATACATAACATACATACTATAAAAGTTTTACATTTCAAAAAGAATCCAGAGAATAATAAAATTTTAATAGAGCTTGGAACTTCTACCACCTTTCACGGAAACTTAGCGTTAAGCTTCTTTTCTAAGAATTTTTATCAAACATTGTTAAGACAAAATATGAGCCATCTTTTCAAAAATATGACATCAAGCACCCAAAGGTGAAAGCAATGGAAAAATAAAACATAGTTTAGTTGATAAGTTACATAAGATAAAGTTAGCAGAAACAATATTACATAGTAACCGTAGGAAATTTTACAAAATTTCAAAGAATACATAAAATTTGATGCTGTGTCTAAAAATTGAATCACTTCAATTACAATGAAGGAGATAATAAATTAGTTAACAAACCAATGAATTGTATTGCTGTAAGCTTATATCTAATAACTAAGCAATAAGAAAAATATATAGTATTTACTTAAGATCTACTTCAATCATATATAAATCTATACAACTCTACGTATCTCTGAAAGTATTTCATAATCTAAATCTTACAATTTATTTTCGAGTTAGGATAAGTGTTGAATTGATGAATATATTAAATAAAATAAATTGCAAAAATGTCTGTGAAACAATTTGTAAGATAATCTCATTATAAATTGTAAGAAAATCCGAATCTTGTAGTTATCTCTGAGAAAAGATAATATTTATAAAAATTCCAAGCTCTGCAGAAACTATTTGGTCAAAACGATCTCAAATTCTGCCCTTTCAACAGTTCATTTATTTCAAATTTCATTATTAAATTTAAAAACTAGATATTTCCACTAGTGTATGTTTTTCTAACATCAAATAGTTGTCAAATGTGAATAGTTCTAAGTTTTGTACTTTAATCCTCAAAGGGAACCCTTGACCCATACAATCTTTTCAAATAATTCTATTCTAAGGGGAAATTAGCCCCAATAGAATATTTCCAAAATATTTTATTTTAAAGAAATGAGTCAATTATTTTTCCAAATTATTCTATTTTAAGGAAATGAGCCAATAGAATTTTTCAAAATTATTTTAATCTAATAAGCAATAGAGCCTTCTCAAATGATTATTCTAAGGAAATGAACAAATATTGAATCGTTCCAAACGATTCTTTTCTGAAGGAAGGAACAATAGAATCTTCCAAAAGAATTATGTTCTAAGAAAAAGAGCAAACTTTACTTAGAACATGATCCTAAAAGTTTTTCTAAAGAAAAAGGACCAATAGAATCTTTTCAACAGATTCTATTCTACAGAATGGGCAAAAAGAATAGTTCCAAAAGTTTCTAATGCAAAGAGATTTTCAATAGAATCGTTCCAAAGAATGATTCAATTATAACAATACGACCAATAGAATCGGTCGAAAATTAGAATATGTTTTTAAGAAAGAATCAGGTTGATAGAATTCATGGATTATTTAGTCATTATGTGGGGGAGTAAAAGTAATATTGCACTACTCATGGCTCTCAGGCGATTAAGAGTTGAAGTCAAAGGTTGCATTTTGTGCCGTTCGTAAAACAATATGTTTTGAATATAAAATAGGATCAAAATTTTTCGATTGTGAAATGAATCATGTATGCTATTATTTTTCAATTTTGTGATTATACCTTCGATCTATTTATACTCATCTAATAATCAGAACTAGTATTCTCAGAATATGACCAATTTTAATTAGTATGTCGTAAATTAATTTTGGCGCTTACATACGTCACATAAATTGCCCTCACTGTAGGACACTAATCATATTTGATTCAACCTTACATCAAAATTAGCTCTATGTTACAATTTCAAGAATTTTAAAGTAAAAAAAATGAAGTATTCTGCAGCTAAATATCAATCGTTTTAAAACTTCCTTTCCCAGACTCTGAAACAAACATTAATAATTCTCTTCACAGCAAACGTCTTGTAAAATACTTCGAAGAATCTCATTAAGATTCCTGATTCCGCTTTTCTAAATAGGAATCTACTAAAATTATTTTTTATTCTTATGCATTAGTACGCTTATTTTGTTTACTTACGACGCAATACACTTTGTAACCAATATTCTGTTTATACCTAAGTACACACGGAATACTAGACTCCTGAAAGGATGTGTAATTTACGAGTCTCGACTAAATTCATTGGACTCCGTATAAAATTCCGATGCTTATTAGACAATCAGTGGTTTGTAAATATTAAAAGTTCTACCGAAATTAATGTCATGAACCGGTTTGAAAACTTAATACGTTCAAGTCTCATTGCGAAATTGAGAATTTAATTAAAGGCCTTTATGGTAAATATATTTCAAATGAGTAATTTTGAGGTTGATTGATTTTAAACAGTTACATTGAATAATACTCTTTACTAAACATACATTTATGAGTTAGGTATGTGTTCCAGGAAAAAAATTAAGTCATGATTTTTTCCAAAATTAGTTGGAAAGTAATTATCTCTAATATTTGCTTTCATTGTGTAAATCACCAATGGGGTGGAGTTCATAAAAACAATGTGAATTTGAAATATATTTGACATGGTAATGAACGATTGCAAGATCAATCCTAAGAAGTGAATTATAGCTTTAATTGTGTTCAAAAAACACTAATTAGAAAATTTAATTTTATATTGTAATCAAAAGTGACAAATATTTCATAAATTTGGTAATGATGAATTACATTACAAGCGGCTCTAATTGATTCCACCAAAAATCCGAAGAACACTCTTTAAAAATTGATGTATTCTATTTAAAATGTTCTTCCTAAGTATATGAAAGAAATGTTTTTTTGCTAAAAAGAGCTATGTAATGAAACTTTTCTTTTCAAAATTTTGTAAGTGAACTTAATGTATGCCCCGTGAAAAGATATATTTATATAAGGGTATACTTTACTCCTGTAAACGGGTATTTACACCCTGTGTGACACGATAAAAAATGATTTAATTTATGTGAGGGAAAAGATTTACACATTAATAACTTTAAAACAATTGAATTTATAATATTAAAAACATTTACCATTTCCATAACTGAGTATTAGAGGATCATATTCTAAGGAAAGGAGGCAATAGAATCTTTCCAAAGGATCATATTCTAAGGAAAGGAGCAATAGAATATTTTCAAATGATTATTGTTGCCTTTGTGATAGTGAAATAATAGTGTAACTCTAAGTTCAACAAGACATTTAATAATTACTAGTAGTCGCCCAGTGGTCGAAATTCGACCATAATTCATTTAATTTTTAAGTTTGAACGTTAATAAGGTTCTTTTGTCAAAGAGTATACCTCTATATTCATTGCATATAATTTTTTTTTGAATTTTGTTCTACTACGTAAGCTGCGAGCATGTACAAATACGTCATAGGAAAAATGCGGTATAGCTTGGTTAAGCCATATCTAAACAACAATAACGCGTTGTTTGACATTTTCTTGGGTTTTTTTTATTGTTGGCCACAGGTTTCGCCAAGGCTACACAGTTAATTTGTCTATCTTTTTCAAATTATATAAAATTTAAATAAAAAATAAATCTAAAAAATGAAAAATGAAATAAGGAATACTTGCTTCGTATTTTTTTTATATATTTTTTATTGAAACAAAAAAAAACCGAGTGGTTAAAAAAATAAACGTTGTCCATTGAACTTGAAATAGTTCGACAATGAATTTAATGATTCAAAACTTCTGTGTAGACGATGTTTTTTGTAAAAACTCTTTCGTCGTTTGCTAAATGCCCTTGACCGTTACATTCTGAAATATAAAATCTCAAACCATCGAACTCTACTTGCTGCAACGTACAATTGACCACGTGTAAAAATTGGCTGCCTCAATAAAATTCAAATTTTTTCGAATGTTTGTCTTTGAGACTTATTTATTGTCATCGCAAATGCAGGTATAATTAGAAATTGAGTTCTTTGAAAGTTAAATGGTAAAATAGTTCTGGAATATGTTAAATTTATACGTGGAATCAAAATTCTCTTATTGCGTGCGGTTCCAGTTAAAACTTCGCAATCAATAGTATTACGATGCATAAATTTGATGCGCATTCTTGTTCCATTGACTAATGCTTCCTTTGTATTTAAGTTTCTGATCAGCAAAACGATGCAATTAACTTTCAATACTAACTTTTGTGGTGGCAAATTATGCCAAATCTCATACTCCTCCGTTCGCGCAATATGCTTAAAAAGGGGTACAAAGTTTTTCTTCACATATTAATATATAGATTACAGTATATGAACGTAAACAATGAATGTTTTATTTTGTTTAATTTAATATATTTGTAACGCATATTATACATTAATTTTATCTTTCTACACTCCTTCTCCATATGAACTTTAATTATGCCAAATCTCATACTCCTCCGTGCGCGCAATGTGCTTAAAAAGGAGTACAAAGTTTTTTCTTCACGTATTAATATATAGATTACAGTATATGAACGTAAACAATGAATGTTTTACTTTGTTTAATTTAATATATTTGTAACGCATATTATACATTAATTTTATCTTTCTGCACTCCTTCTCCATATGAACTTTAATTATGCCAAATCTCATACTCCTCCGTTCGCGCAATGTGCTTAAAAAGGGGTACAAAGTTTTTCTTCAAGTATTAATATATAGATAAAGAGACATTGTAATGGACAAGCAGTCACACATAACATGCAAACAGAGTCAGGATTCAGGAGCAACTGATTTAATGCCAATCAAAAAGGATTAAGGATCAGACTAATGAACTGATAAGAATATGCATACTAGAAACACACAGAAATGTAAACACACGATACCATAATATTAATACAGGAAAAAGTAATATAAACATTAATGATTTACGACACTCATTAATATAAACACAGGAAGGCATTAATGGTAACACTAGTGATTTACAGCTCTCAGTAATATAAGCACTGGGAGGAAATGTGCAAACAATTATATTACAAGGAAAAGAGCAAATGATTCTATTCTAAGGAAATGAGCGATTGAATATTTCCAAAGGTTTCTATTCTAAGGAAAGGAGCAACAGAATCTTTGAATGGGATTCTATTATAAGGAAAGGACTCATAGAATCATTCCAAAGGATTATATTGTAAGGAAATAAGTAAGTCTTTCTAAAAGATAATATTCTAAGGAAATTAACAATATAATATTTCCAAATGATTCTATTCTAAGCCAAGGACCGATAGAATTTTCGAAGGGATTTCTATTCTAAAATAAAAAGCAATAGAAGCGTACTAAACAATTTTATTCAACAGAATGGATCAGTAGAATTCAAAGGATACTATACAAGAGGCAAGGACCCATAAAAATTTTTAAAAGATTCTTTTCTAAAGAAAGGAGCAATACAACCTTTCTAAAGGTTGAATAAATTTATGGATACTTGAGAAAGAAGTGGTTACTTAGTCATTAAGCGTGAGGTAAAAACAACATTGCACTACTCGTAAATCTCGCGACTCTCAAAGAGTTAAAACAAAGTCAAGGATTCTCCAGGATTAAACGAAGTTTAGGTCTTTTTCTAGTACCTTCCTCATTTACAAAAGTAAATTCCACGTACTCTATAAGTACTTCAATGACCTTCGCAGGAAATGCATGTCAGAAAGGGTGTTACCATTATCTCCCAATGACCATTGTGACTATTACTCCTCTGGATACTGGTAAGACACGAACTAGACGTCTTTATGATCTTCTCTATTATGTCGTATAATACCTCTCATGTTTACCAAAGAAAAATGAACCATTTCACGAATAGAATCTAATTAGTGTCATATTAGCTCGTTCTTAGAGTGTGAATATTTGTAACACTCGGGGATTGTCTGGTTGATATGCATAATGAGGCTAATTAAGTATACGAAAGATGATCCCATACCTTTGAACTAGTTGGCCTCGGTACCCAGGTTGGAAAAGCAGCGGATTAGCAACCGGGAGATTGCTAGTTCCAATCCAACCAAAGACGCCATGGACAAAGGGGCTGGTGCAAGTTGAATCTGTCGTGGCCTTAAATGTCCTCGCGTTGGCGTGGTGTGGAAGTTTGGATAGTGGGGTGCCAGCTCAGGTGTGACCTCGCATCTGACCTTGGTTAAAAATGACGTGGTGTTGCCCTCGAATCTTTCTCTTCTGGATCGATCGCAGATCGACACTAATAGCCCATGTGTTGCTCCAGTGCGACGCTAAATTAACTACCTACCTATCTTTAAAAAGCCCAAACCCATCAGAGGATTCTCCAAAAGATCATGGGAATCCAGACACCACATGAGACCGAGAAGCCTGTGAGTTCATGCATTTAGGATAAACAGGAAAAACCTACGTCCAATTGGTAATTGGTAATTAATTAGCGTCGCACAGGAGCAACTCAACGGGCTATTGGCGACGGTCCAGGATCAATCCCCAAGGGAAATATCCGAGGACAACGCCACGTCAGTTCGATCCACTGTCAGATGACGAGATCAACACCTGAGCTGGCAACCTACTCTCCAAACTTCCACACCACGCCAACTTGAGGACATTTAAGGCCACGACAGATTTAACGTGCACCATCCCCGTGTACACGACAGTGGTTGCATTCGAATTCGCAACCCTTCGGTTGCTAATCCGTTACTCTTCCAACCAGGCTACAGTGGCCCGTTAGAGTCTACGAAAGCAATAAGCAACAATACACTCATAACATACTGAGTGGTAAGTAAGAAAGCGCTGTGGATTAAGAATTATTGGACCAGATTCAACCAAATTCAGCGTTACAAATTTTACGAATGCACTGTAGTACAACTGATAAAAAATTTTCAATAGGGCTTAAAGATTGCTACATTAATATATTGTGTATGTTCTGTAAGCTTCGGGATTCATGAAATATTGTAATTTTCGCGTCTCGTTTATTTTATTATCTAATCATACATTGTTTGTTAAACTTCATCAAGGGGTCAATCAAGGGCTTTATCAAGGGCAATGCAAGTGCTGCGCTTCAGGAATTTTAGTCTTCGAAAAAATATATCATCTGGCCCATTAGCAATCTAAAGAACTATTTAGTCTCATGAAATGGTTTAACCCTCCTAGTGATTAGACAAGACTTAGACAAGATTTCTCATCCATCAAGATCTGACCAATATTGCTGATGACAAAATATCTTGTCATCAAAATATTTCCGATTGTTTGTTGTTAGCAGATCACGATCTGGTCAGTTTTCTTCGAGTAGCAAGATATCTCGTCCATCAAGATCTGGTCACTTTTGTTAATGACCTCTGCAAGACGAGGGTGATTAAATAGATGGCTCAACTTAATTTTCAATATTTTTATAACTCTTTCAAATCTTAGCGATCCAAGTCATATTTAAAGACAAAATGCATTGCTTGATTAAATTATTTATTCTCACAATGGAGTAAAACACTACTATTTTGAGAAAAAGTAATAGTTCTATTAATTATTCAATCCATTTCCTATATCAGACGACAGCAAGAAAATAGTTTATCGATACGAAAAATGTATCGCCGAAAGAAACGGTGATATACTTAGAACCAAGTAGCAACTTATCCTTATAACTAACGAGTCCTTTTTCTCTTATTTCCTGCGCTAGAAATCAATCATAAATCCTGTACACCTACCTCTTCGTGGGTGGAAAGAAATAACAAAATGGACTCTATATTCTGGACGCTTAAACATCCGTTAATCCAGTCCCTTTACGATGAGAAAGGGTACATAGAATTTCTTAGAACATATAGGAAATTACCCTTTTAGCTTTATTACAAACTCAGCAATGTGTATTTTTTATAATAAAAGTATTATTTAGCTAAATTTTCTCGTTTGACTCAAGATTTATTTTATTCTATACATTCTTAGGCTATATATTTTATTACCATTTCGTTTGTTGTTTTAACGCTTGCTTGACTTCGATTTAATTATTCGTTATCATGTAATAAAGATTCTGTTTCGAAGTGTAAGATGTTAATAATTTATATATTCTGTTACGTATAACTATTGAAATTGGCTAAATATCTAGTTCGAATAAAACATTATTTTATTCATTCTTAGGATATATTATATTTTTTTGTTCTTTCATCTGTTGTTTTATCGCTTACTTGATTTCGATTTAATCATTCGTTATCATACAATAAATGTTATGCTTCGAAATGCTAGAGGTTAATTATTTATATTCCATTATGTATAGCTATTAAACTTAGCTAAACTTTCTCATTAGAATCGAGAATTATAGTATTCCAAACATTCTTCGGCTAGTTAATGTTTTATTCTTTCCTTTGTTCTTTTATTGCTTGCTTGACTTTGCTTTCATCATTCGTTTTCATACAATAAAGGTTATGCTTCTAAGTGCAAGCTGTTAACAATTTATATATATTCTATTATGCATAACTATTAAACTTAGCTAAATTTTCTCGTTCGAATAGAGAATTGTTTTATTCCATACATTCTTACGCTGTAATATTTTTTATATTCGTTTATTCTTTTATCGCTCGTTTGACTTCTACTTTCATCATTCGATATCATACAGTAAAGTTCTTCGAACTGCTAGCGATTAATAATTTATATTCTATTATGTATAACTATTAAAACTATAACTAGTTTTAAAAGTTTAATATTCTAATTCGAATAAAGCATTATTTTATTTATTCTTAGGTTGTATTATATTTGATATTCTTTCATTTGTTGTTTTATCGCTTGCTTGACTAACTTCGCTTTCATCATTTGTTGTGTTAAAAAAGGTTCTGCATTGAAATGCCAGTGGTTCAATCAATCATCAAGAGTCCAGTGTTTGAATACGAAACGGGTAATCCACTGACAGTTTATCTAAATGATAAATCTAACTTTTATGTATTTTTTACTCACAATCTGAATGATGGTACATCACATTGAAGAACATTATAATGTTTCTCAACATCTGATTTCTATGAACGGAGAAACATGGATTTTTTTATATGTAACATTGGAGCACATCTAATTGCTATGAATGTGAGAAACATGATATTCTGTCCAAAGTCACCTACGCTTTGTTTTATCAGCTAAAAGATCATTGATATAATTTATACCGTTTTCTCAAAATCAATTTTTATACTCAAAGATTTTTATAATCAATTTTTATACTCAAAATCTTCCTCCATACCCGAATTAATACCAATCTCTACATTTTACTAAACCCAACCAATTGGGATAGTGGTTAGGGGCTTCTAGATAGAAAGCTTCTAGTTCCAATCCGGGAGTAAGGGATGTGTGTTTGTCTGGAGTGAATGTGTGGCCTCTCTGTAAACGGTGGCTAGTTTGTCGGTAGTTAGTTAATTAACTGGAGCAACACACAACTGACTATTGGCGACGGTCCGGGATCCGTCTCCAAGGGAAAGATCCTAGAACAATGCCTCTTAATTTTGAACCACGGTCAGATGACGAGGTGAACACCTGAACTAGCACCCCACTCTCCAAACTTCCACACTAAGCCAACGTGAGGACATTCGAGGCCACGACAGATATAACGTGTACCAGTCCCCTCGTACACGACGGTCTTTGAACGGACCGAGTTCCGACTGCGCTGGCTTTCTTTTAGAATTTATGGTCAGCAAGCTGAATAATTTCTCGTTGGAATTTTTTTGTTATGCGGGTTCTTGTGAAATAGTAAAAAATTTATTTAGAAAAATTGACTATAATATTTTTGAATTAAACTTTCAAAAACATTGATTAATGAGACGTTGACTTGATGCCACAATAGTCATTCTCCTATAGCCAACAAATACTTTTAAGTTCCTTTTCATTTTTTCTAAACAAGGACTAATATATTAATGTCCATCTGAAATCAAATCTCACACTATAACAGTTGCCTTACAATAAAGCGAATGGCATGTGATTGATTTCTATTCATATACCTATCCAGTTGCTCTATGCATCCTCAATTTCAGGACTGTCGTGGATCAGTGTGTATGACCACTGCTCTAGTAACCTACGAGTTGTATGCGGCGTTGATTCGATTCCTCTCTGCGGGATTTTCGCTTTTCTGTGTCAGTAAAACTTTCCTTGTGTGTCCATTACTTAAAATTATCTGTTTCGTTCACAGCATGGTCAAATATAGTCCTTGTGCCATAAAAATCCTACCAACCATCCTTAATTTCACCTGGCCGCGGAAGAGTAGCGGATTAGCTACCGGAAGGTTACAAGTTCGAAACTCGATTCAACCGAAGACTGGTGTGTACATTAGGACTGGTGCAAGTTGTCGTGGCCTCAAATGTTCTCACGTTGCATGGCGAGGAAGTTTGTTGTTACCGGTGTCGACCTCCTCATCTGACCGTGGTTCAAACAAATTATGAGGTGTTGTCCTCGGATGTTTCCTTTCTAGACTGACCCCGGACTGTCTCTAATAACCCGTTGTGTTGCTTCAATGCAATGTTAATTCAACAATCGACCTTCCTACCAATAATGGATACTCAGAGCATTTACTATATGTTAGTTATCGGTCAAACTGACCTTATTTATCTAAAAGGAACTGCAAACCGTGGAGTTCTAAATATTCAATTGGAACCACTGAAAGAGTTTAATTAATTTCAAAGACGTTAATTCAACTACCAACCTACATTAATTTCATCTGCTCTTTATACCTGCTCAAACAACACTATCTGTGTGTATACAATGCTAAGTTGGAAAAGATTGATTACATACTGATGATACTAAGTTGGAAAATAAAAGTTGGATTCCAATACTAAGTTGGAAAACGAAAGTTGGATTCCAATACTAAGTTAGAAAACGAAAGTTGGATTGCAATACTAAGTTGGAAAATGAAAGTTGGATTCCAATACTAAAAGTTGGAAAATAAAAGTTGGGACGTGTGTTTGGGGAAATTTTGAAATTTGATCACTTATAAGAAGTAAAAGAAACAACTATTATTAGAAAGATAATAATATTGTCCATGCTGTCAATTTAAGTCTGCGATCGCCGTACAATAAAGCGAATAACATGATTTATTTTTCATGCATCCAACCCGTTTTGCTGTATAAATCCTTAATTGTCATCTGTACTTTCTATCTGCTCAAGCAACACTGTCAGTATGATAACCAATACTAAGTTGGAAAAGATTATCCGAGTCATCCATCTGTGAAAACGTAATCACTCTATTGCGGGAGCACCGAAAGTACTAAAGTTGAGAACTTGCAGAATTCCCATCAGCTCCCCGAGAGGCGAATGGAAGTGGGGGAGGTGTGTTTGGAAAGGCAATAAGAGGGGAATGTAAGTAGCTCTTGACCCAGCTCGAAGGCATTGATACGATAGGAGTCTTCCACCCTACGTGCGATAGGCAATCGAACTCTTCCATCGATTGCTTTATTCTATTTCGCTCGAGAGCGAGTGGCCAGAAAGGGGACTTTGCTCCATCCCATCTTTTTACCCTCGTGCCTCCCGGGTGTTTAAATGTTTCGCAAATCGATAATCGATTTCGTAATCGTAATCGATCGCTCTCGGGAAAATCGTTTTTAACGTTTTGGGGGAAGCGCATGGGGCAGGGATGTTTGGAACAGGATGTCTTTTTGTTGTTCTTGTTTCTCCGATGATGTTCTATGAAATAGAAGACAGAGTAAATTAGTTTTCTGGGTTGGAAATAATGCGATGGGTTTATCAATGAAATTTTCGTTTTCGGTGGCTTTGCTTTTATATCAGAGTTAAGTCTTACGTTTCTTTGGAAGGAACGTAAGCGATTTTTTTTGGACTCCATTTTGCGATTTCCCGAATGTTATTTATATATTTGTTTCATACCGAGCAAAATATACTGCTGGTTTTCATCCTTTTGGATTAATGTATGTCTGTTTTTGTTTTGTCAAATTATCGATCATGTAGTCCCAATTGACTAAATTCACACATCTATTCCGAAATACAAAATCTTCAAATGTATTTTTTTAAGTTCATTAATATCTCATTTTTGATTTCCTAAAATT
This sequence comes from Meta bourneti, assembly GCA_933210815.1. Lineage (NCBI taxonomy): Eukaryota > Metazoa > Arthropoda > Arachnida > Araneae > Tetragnathidae > Meta > Meta bourneti. The sequence continues at coordinate 99,668,291 of OW119928.1, read as the reverse complement.
GACTAAAGCTTCCATCATTATTTTTATTAGTAAAGTATAACTGGATTATTTTACGTTTCTGATTTACATGGACGATTGTTTTTAAGATACATTTTGATATTGATTTTTATTTACGTTAATGTTTGCATATTTTTTTTATAATTGAGCTAAATACAAATAGAAATGGTTTATTTTGACGATTATCACTTTTCTTTTCACGTCTCCATCATTATTTTTATTAGTAAAATATAACGCTTAATTATTTTACGTTTCTAATTTACATGGACGATTGTTTCTAAGATACATTCTGTTCTTGATTTTTATTTACTTTAATGATTACATATGTTGTTTACAATTGAGTTAAATACAAATATAAATGGTTCACTTTGACAATTATAACATTTCTTTTCGTTAGTTAAAAATTATTATTACGAGTTATCTTATAAATATTTTCCTATATTATATATTAGTTCAGTGAATCTTTCTATCGTTTAATTATATCTGATTTGTTTAAATAAACCATCAGTTTAATATATTTCGTTCCATAAACAAATCTTGCCTTGCCTCTTTAAATTTGTTATAAAAGTTTACTGTTAAAACAATTTTACCTTTTCGTAATGCCCTACTATATGTAATAAAAGATCCATCTTTTATGTTTCTATATATATATCATTGATTTTATATAAATTTTCCATTTCAATGCTCAATATACTAGCAATCATGTATCTCGTTTGTATAAATCCATTCTTTATACAGTGAGTGGTAGATTCGTCTGAACTATCTTAAATATTATGTAATTTTTGTAACATGTTCCAATATTAAGGGTCCTAAAATACAACTTTATAATACATCGCATTACTTTCATTTCTGAAGTATGGTTTTCGAAATTTAGTCATTTTGTCGGTTGATTGTAGATGGATTCGAAAAAAGGAACTTACAATCGGTCTTTGTACTTGACGGACCTTATAGAAATGGATATCTATATTTAAATACATTTATTTTTTATTAGATGTTTTAAAACAGATCTTAGATAAACTGTATTTCAAACACGCTCGAAATATTTAGTTTAATAAGAATATCTACGATTGCAATACATAAAACCACATGCATAAATTCATTACAAAAGTAATATATTCTAGCAATGGCATAACATTAGATTCTCTAATTGAGATGTAATTATTTGTGAAATCAATTAATTATGATCAAATTTAATTATACATTACACTACTGAATTGTGAACAAATTTTTTTAGGAAAGTAATTAATTCTGAACAAATTTAATTATTTATGAAAGTAATTAGTTAGGAATAAATTTAATTATTTATGAACACATTTTATTACACAAATTTTATTAGTTTATGAAGCCTTATTTATAAAAACGTATCCAATTATATCAGAAATGAATACAAATGTAAGCAAATATGTAGTTTATATTTTGAATGAAACTCAATCCAATATGCCGTTACTTAAAATATTAGTTTTTAAGGATGTTACCATAATCAAAAATGTGTCATGAAAAAGATTCTAGAAATATTCTTAGTATAATTTATATATAGTATTATGTACATTTAAGCGAACTGTAAGACTGAAATTATATTCCCCACAACATTAAATGCTCAGTGCTAAATTTTTAGTTATTTTCAATGCTTTTAATAATAATAAAATTACATGCATCGCAGTATTGATTTATTCGTTTGTTAGTACATTAAAATTAAAATAGTTGAGAAACTGTTTCAATGCGTAAATATTGATCACAGAAAGAAATAATGCTGCATTTTCCTTCTTCAATCCTTAGACAGTTGGGCTCAGAAAATAGACTTGAATAGATAAAAAAGTAAACAAAGCCTTAAATATTCTGTCGGAGGCCATAATATGATTTACATATTTGCTCTTTTGTTCTCCAATAAAATATTTGTTGTTGCATGGTGTCGTGCTGCTGATGGGAAGCAAGCTGCCATAGTCTAAGCATTTTTGATGTTATTGTTATGGTTGCAACGTCTGTGCTCAAATCCAATAATCGATTCTCTAATCTGGCAAGCCTTCTCAATCTTGCTCTACTTCCGAAGGAAACATGCTATCAATCAATAGATTACGGGGGGGGGTGTTCTTAAAGTTTTTCCTTCGTATCAGTTTCCCCCTTTGGATGGCTATGCTATGAAAAAAAATTGAAAATAAATACAAAATAACCAAAGAAATATATTTAGGGGTATGTAAGGCTCTGTGTTAACATAATCATATATTTTCTTTTACATTTCCCAGGTATAATGTTTGATGTCAAAAGGACAGATGAGAATTTTAGTACAAAATAAATGTTACATGCGGGCTAAACTAAAACATAACAATAAATTAAACGCTATTTAAAAAATGTCTAGCTGAATGCTAAATAGTGTTTAATTGAGTATATATGATTTATTAAATCGAAACTTTCACTTCTTTTATTTGACCTCCAAATGTAAAATTATCACTTAGGATACAAATTGCTATTATTTCGAATATTAGGTTAGTCCATGTATATAGTCCATGTGTATAGTCCATGTATACCTAAAATCTGATAGTTTATTGTTAAAAATGCATTCATTTACTGGTTGTACTCCGTGATACCTATATTGCTCAAACATATTGGTATAAAATGTTACTATATACACTGTAATTAAATTTAGATTGACATGTTTTGTCGTTTAAAAATTGTAAGTACGAAATATGGAAAAGCTTATTCTTTTAATAATAAGGGCCACGGTAGTTCGATTGAAAGAGTAATGGATTAGCAACCGGAGGATTGCGAATTCGAATCCAACTAAAGACCATCGTGTACAAAGGGGGCTGGTGCACGTTAAATCTGTCGTGGCTGGTGTGGTGTGGAAGTTTAGAGAGTGGGGTGCCAACTCAGATGTTGCCTCGTCATCTGACAGTGGTTCAAAATGACATTGTCCTCGGATATTGGGGATTGATCCCGAACCATCGCCAGTTGCCCATTGTGTTGCTTCGTGCGACGTTGATTAATCGCCATTACCCAGTTTACACAAAAAAATATTTATTTTTTATTCTAGCAATATACTTTGAATATCTGAAGTTCCCTTTTGTTAATATATAAAGTTGTTTTCTTTTGTAAACCAAATAATAGATAACGGTTTAATGTAAAGATTGGAAGATACTTTAGATTCCATTTCTATATTTTAAAATTAACTATCAATTCAAAACTAAATATACTGATGTGACACCTGACTCTTAAAATGAAATTCTAGGAGACTTACTTATAAGCATCCGAAATTACTTTTTCTGTTATTCTTTTAAGCAGCTCTTTAAAATTTATACACGCTTCCAATTTACAAACTCTATACTATAGTATTGTTGAAAAAAAATTTCACGAAAATATTTATTTCAATAGCGATATTCTTTTATATTCTCCAATATTTGAAATAACAAAACTACCTAAAACTCGAAGTTCTCTTGGTCTTTTGAACGAAAATAGCCTCTTTTGTATTACGCAAACAGTTGACACATTCTTACAAAACCTCATTTTTTACCGTGGTCGTCTTTCCCCCCCACCAATATTATTGTAAAATAAATTCTCTTGACAATATATTGACGTTTGTTTCGAAAGCGTTAAAAAGTTATTGCTCCTCTATGCCTTTCTAAAGGTCTCAAGAGTTTTATTTTCTTTTCTGTTTAGGAAAAATATTTGGTCCTAGAGATATAAACGACTTAAAGATTTATGGATTTCAAATATTAACTTAGAAAAGCAGAAGATGACCTGCAGTAGACTTTGCTTGCATTGAGGAAATGGGAGCAAATCTACGAATGCAGGCGATCTGATGGTTCAAGTCTTATGACATGACTTGCTTATTTGTACAACTTGCAAAATGTTCTTTGTGTTCTAATAAACTCCTCAATATATTTTAAATTTGCTATTTAATTGTGTTACACGTTCGTATATGTTTTTCTACTGTTACTCGTTTTGTACATATTCCTGTATGATCCATGCAGAACAGGGGTCGTCAAACTTCTTTGACCGCCAATCCCTTCAAGAGTTGCTTGACTTTTTATCGGCCTCCTCTATTTTATTATTAGGACAAGCAAAAAAGACGCTTATGTCAGTCTTAAGATTGTTTCCTTTTTATAGTTTGAGTGTTATACATTTATAATGCAATACATATTATTAGATTGGCTTAACGTCAAAGGGATAGGTTTTTGGTTTTGAGGTCTTTCTTAACATTACATATTGGATAGGAGGGATAAATAATATATAAAATTTAAATTTGAATAACAATAATACAATCTTCCTTATATATGTGAAAATAGGACTTTTATTAACTTATTGTACAATTGACTAACGCTGTCAATGTGTAGGATGTGACTCTTGACAAGATTAGCAATGGGTTCAAAATGAGTCAGTTTAAGCCTTAAATAACCACATAATTCTATACCTAGCTTATTTCTTTGTTTTGTTAAAATGGAATTAATTGGCTGAAACCAGTTTCAACCCTGTAGGAGCTTGGAAATTCAAGCAAAATGGGGAGTACCACTTCAGAAAGTTTTGGATATTTTTCTCTTATATCTTTCCAGAGCCTGAATCGACCCCTAACAATGATATATCGATCTTTGAGGGTCGATTTCGACCACTTTGGCGATCGCTGATTTAGATCGCCCAAGCTTTTGTAATTGATTCTGTTTTCAATTGCCCCACATAAATAAAGTCGTTAGAGATACATTTTTCAGATCTTAATGGTTCCCCGACATCGTTCTGATTGTTTGTATTTCAAGTTTAGTTGTAAATAAAATATGCGGGGTTCAAAATTACGAGGCTTTGTCCGGGGATTTTTCCATTCGAGATTGATCCCGTATTTTATGTTTGGAATATTATTATTATTAAAATTCATTTATGGAATATGAAGGTTTTGCGAGTTATAAATAGAATGAAATAAGATATGAAAGTGGGTAACAACATTTCGTCATTAGTACAAAGGAGTATCAAAAAGTAAGGTGAATTTTTGATTGACAGAAAAACGTGCAGAGATAAATACATGAACATTTATTATGTTTGACAAATCGTATCACACTATCATTCGACAAACGAACCATAGTGGTCTAAACATTTATTCCAACGTGGCACCCAATCATCCATTCCCTTTTAAAAGAAATCTTGCTCCGAGTTACCTAACCAGGTAAGTGTAGCCTGCTGTGCCTCTTCCAGTGTATGGAAACGCTTCCCACGGAGGTGTTTCTTCAGGGGCCAAACAAATGGTAATCCGAAGGGTCTAAATCAGGGCTATACGGAGGATGGTCAAGATTTTCCCACTTCGATACTGCTCACTGAACCATATGAGCTATTCAATGCATTTGCCCCAATATCATGCAACCTCACTCTTCTGTCACGAATCATGGCATCGACGACAGCCACATTCGTGTCGTTACACCACACGTACACTTGTTTCTGCGACATAACACTCTCTCCATAGACTTCCAACAATTCTCGATGAATATCACATGTTTTTCCCCTTGGCCCATAAAAAACGAATGACACCTCCTCCTTGGAGTGATGCTCAAGTCGATGCGCCATCTTTGATTGGCTCTAAGCACCAGACGGGTTGACGTAGAAGTTTCTACAAGCCGTCACACTTCTATCACCTTGGTACTTGCAACATATAAAAAAATTAATTAGCTACACAAAAAACTCTGAGTTTTAGAGACAAATTCACCTTACTTTTTGATATAACCTTGTAGATAGAAGAAATTAAGAAAGTTTAGGGAGGTGTTATGCGCGGATTTCCTAGTAACATGTGAAACAGAAAGCAGTTGGAAAATGAATTGAGCAAAAACTGTTTGGTGGCACGAAGGAAAATGTTAAAACGTAAAAAAATATGTGTTATTTTAGGTTCATAAATTCTAAGAAAATGTTGCGTTCTACACATATTTAGAAACGTTCTATGCTATGAATACATGGGCCGCGGAAGCCCATTTGCAGACGAACAACCGCAGGTTGCGAGTTCGTAACTCGATTTAGCCAAAGATCGCCGCGCACGTGGGGGCTGGAGCACGTTTAATCTGCCGTGACCCCATATGTAATCATGTCAACGTGGTGTGGAACTTTTGAGAGTGGGGTGCCAACTCAGATGTTCACCTCGTCTTTTGACCGTGGTTCGAAATGACGAGGTGTTGTCCTCGGGATAAATCCCGGACCGTCTCCAGCAGCCCATTTTGTTGCTCCAGTGTGACGAAAGTTAATTACCTAATTACTTGAATAAAATATGTTTGATTTCTCAAAAAAAACTTTTTCCAATCTAGAGACTCAATTTAATTTAATATTGGATGGATTAATGCGGATTGCAGTTATTTCTTGTTTATAGAGGTGAGAATTATTTTTCAGAATATAATGATTAATCGTAGAAAATAAAATGTTCATCAGGCATAGTTTAATCAGAAAGTAGAACTGATATTCAAAACAAGTTTATATTAAGAAATAAAGTATTTACAAAAGTCGACTGAAAAGAATTTATGTTACACGGATGAAACAAAACATAAACGTTGAAATTACAATACTTTTTAAATTCTAAATTTAAAAATGATCTTTACATTAAAATAATAACTGCCGCCGCCGACTCAAATAAATAAATATTTCTACGCTTTTCCGGATGTAATCAGTTTGAACAAACTTGCCTTTACGTTCATTTAAAATAATTATGCTAACAGTTTTCTAAACATTTGACTTAGTTCACAATTCATGATCTATTTTTAGAATTTTTCAACTTTCTGATCGTTATTAGATTATCAGGAAGTCTACTATCTTCACCAGAAACAAGGACTCAATAACCCCTTTCGCCAACATTGATTGAAAGAATCGTAGGAAATATTTTATTTGTCAATAACCCTAAAATGGTTAGCAACCAGGCAAGGACAATTGCTTGACAAAATAATGCGTGTGTGACGATCAGAAGGTTTAAATATCGCCCTTGTAATGAAATATACGGAGCACGTGCGCAGAATCGCTGTGGTAAGATCTCAGAAGTATTAGTCACGTGGGCTTGGGATGATGGGTGGTCGGAGAGCAAACTAGTATTTTAAATCACGCTCAATAATCCTATTAACTAGTTAATACCAAGTCCTACATTAGGATTCGTGATGTCTCCCAATACCATGTGACATCCGCCAGGAAATCTTAAAACCGAGTGAACGGGAGAAATATGAAGATGTCCTTGCATGCTCGGTCTATTTCATAAAATAGTGTTTGGTAGGTAGTTGAATTAATGTCGGACCGAAGCAACACGCATAGCCCGTTGAGCTTCTCCAGTGCGACGTTACTTAAATACGTACCTACCTGAAGGCACACAACGGAGTATTAGCGACGGTTAGAGATCAATCCCGAAGGGAAAGATGCGAAGACAGCATCTTGCCATTTTGAACCACGGTCAGATGACGAGGTCAACACCTGAGTTAGACACCACTCTCCAAACTCCCACACCGCACCAACTTGCTTTAGGTCACTTGCGGCCACGACAAATTTAACGTGCATTCAAGTAAACACCCCCGTGTACACGACGGTCTTTGGCTAGATCGAGTTTTAAACTCACAATCCTCCGGTTGCTTATCCGTTGCTCTTCCAAGTGGGCGGCCCTGAAAGCTTTTGAATGAGAACGACAAAGTGCTTTAAATTAAAAATATCCCTTCGCTAAAGGTCGTATATAATGGATAGTTCGCAACTCCAGTTACACAGACGAAGCCTTCCAGATTATGTTAGAGTTCCCCATTCGGATAGAGCTCCTACCAACCGCGAACAATATGGAGAACCTGTATTACCGACCCAATGAATCACTCTAGTGAAGAATGAAGCCAATGCTGACCGAAAGAAAAGGCGTCATTTTAGTTGTGATGACGCCAAACATGACAAGACGAGATGCTCTCAAGAACATTAAAAGGGAGTTTGCGTCACTTCTCTTGTATTCTCCTGAACTGATACAAACGGATAAAATTCTGCAATTTCCGACGTGAGGGGGAGTTATTGTACTCATGATTCCATCCAGTGGCATCCCAAGGGTTAATACCACACATTTATGTAATTCATGTAAACACCCATATGAGACTTCTCTCGTACTAAACCCAACAGAACTGCTTGCAAAGTACACTGCTGGCCACCGTAAATGCAACACCCTGAAGGAATCATGCAAATAATATGAAATTTACAACATGCATTAGCGGAGGTGAGATATGCAAATGATTAGAATTTCAGCGCAGACGCACATCACGCGCGCCTGTGGCGCCACTTCAAAGCGCTATTTAAGGCTTGGAGATTTCGACGATTTCAAGTACGGCAATTGTGTTTTTCTTGTGTTTTTTTTAAAAAAAACGATCAATTATGCCTCGTAGAAAACAGCGATCATCTTTTGATCAAGTATCCGAGTTCGACAGAGGAAGGATAGTGGCCTACCAAGATTGTGGATTATCTTTCAGGGAAATCGGTAGTCGTGTTGGACGAAACCAAACAACTGTAATGCGGTTATGTGATCGTTGGATGCAGGAGGGTACGACGGACCGACGTGTTCGATCGCATCCACCTCAGTGCACCACTTCACGTGATGACAGGCATATTGTGCGTATGGCAGTGACGGATCGCTCAGCCACATCACGAACCATAGCACAGCACATTCAGTCTGTACCGCATCATCCAGTGTCTGCGCGTACCATTCGACGCCGTTTACAGCAGAGTGGTCTGTCCGCAAGACGTCCATTGCTTCGTCTACCCTTGACGCAGAACCACAGACGTTTCCGCCGCCAATGGTGCGATGAAAGAAGGATGTGGACGGCAGAATGGAATGAAATTGTCTTTACTGACGAGTCACACTTCTGTCTGCAACACCACGATGGTCGGATTCGAGTCTGGAGACACCGTGGAGAGAGGATGCTGAACAGCTGCGTTATGCACCGCCACACTGGTCCTGCACCGGGTATTATGGTATGGGGCGGTATTGGATATCACTCTCGCACTCCTCTAGTACGCATTGCCGGTACTTTAAACAGCCAGCACTACATCTCCGAGGTGTTGGAGCCAGTTGTCCTTCCTTACCTTCAGGGCTTGCCCACAGCCATATTTCAACAGGATAATGCGCGACCACACGTGGCACGCATTGTCCAAGGGTTCTTCGTCAATCGCCAGATTGAATTGCTTCCCTGGCCAGCTCGCTCTCCGGATCTTTCGCCGATAGAAAACATGTGGTCCATGGTTGCTCAACGATTGACCCAGAACACATCCCCAGCTGCCACACCAGATCAACTTTGGCAACGTGTGGAAGCTGCTTGGTCTGCTGTACCCCAAGAACACATCCAAAGTCTCTTTCAATCAATGCCGAGGCGTGTGGCAGCGGTGATCTCCAACAATGGCGGCTACTCTGGCTACTGAGTTTGGCAGGAACCACACTTCACAGAAGTCTATAAATTTAATCATTTGATACTTGGTCAACATGTTATCTACAAAATAAATTTTGTTGTGATATCTCTTGTCTTTCTTGGTGTTGCAATTTGGGTGGCCAGCAGTGTATATCATATTAAGGTTGTGTCGACGTTATGCACAGTTACATTATTAGTAACTAAGCGTGCTCTTTTTGTGATATTAGTTTCCTCGCTTTATGGTTAGTCCCATGAAGACGTAACCAAGTTATTCAATTTCCCATTTCCTTGGAATAGAATCCTTTTGAAGGATTTTATTGCTACTTTCCTTGGAACAGAATCGTTTGGAAAGATTCTACTGCTTCTTTTTTTAGAATACAATATTTTTAAAGATTGTGTTCTTAACCTTTCCTTTGAATAGAATCCTTTAGAACGATTCCATTACTCTTTTCTATAGAATATTCTGGAGCACTCTGGAAAGAATTCGATTTGTCAATGAGGTCAAAATCGGTTAGAATTCATGCAGGTAAGACTGCAAGGAGAAAAATATGCTTCTGAACCCCTCCAGGGGTTAACCATTAACCTCACCGTCTGCTTGTCGCCCTGAAACTTCTTTTCTTACTTTTCTCCTCTTCCTCTAAGGACTAATTCTTTTTCGAAAATAATTATCGATGCGGCAAATACTAATGGAAACATATAACAGGACATAATACGAATATTAACGAAACATATAACATTAACATAGAACAAACATATAACAGAAAATATGTAACATTTCTTCCGCCACTCATTGGTTTATGTGGGTCAATGGTAGATCGTCGACTTGATTCGTCAGTGTATTGTAATAATAAACATGCTCATGTGATCATGGTAGTAATGGCAATTAATTAACGTCGTACTGGAGCAACACAACGGGCTATTGGCGACGGTCCAGAATCAATCTCCAATGTAAAGATCCGAGGACAAACCACTTAATTTTGAACCACGGTCAGATGGCGAGGTCAACACCTAAGCTGGCACCCTTACTTTCTAAACTTTCACACCACTACAATTTGAGGCCACGGCGGATTTAACGTGTACCAGCCCCCGTGTCCACGACGGTCTTTGTCTGGACCGAGTTTCGAACTCGCAATCCTCCGGTTGCTAATCTGTTGCTCTAGCAACAGGGCTACCGTTTCCCCCATGTGATCATGGTAAGCAATGAGAAGACTTTTGTGTACAGCTCAATTGCAATGTAGGCTGTAGTGTTTTTGTGCTAAATAATAAACTGATAATGGCTACCCAAAATCGTCGTCTGCGACTGGACTGTAGCCGTGCCCAGGAGTCGTGGACTGGGATGGGATGGCAACGTAGCCACCTCTAGTAGAGGTACGTGGTGATCTGACATCACAAGGATAAATCCAGCAGAGCCCACACTATGTTCAGTATTTCATACCACTTGTCCATGGGACTATACCAGCAGGATAACGCCCTGCTTTACTTGGCTCATTGAAACCTTTTTTTGCCAGCAAAATCCCCAGGTCTGTCTCCCATTGAGCACGTCTAGGATACATTAGGCTATCAATTGCACCAGACCAGTATATAAATGGTCTGGAGCAGCAGCCGCAATCAAGAATTCCATGTTGAAAATCCTATTATAATCAAATTGCTTTTTAAAGTAGCACAAAGAAATATTTCAGCAAAGCAAAAATGATTTGAAACGAAAAAGCGCATGTTTTTATCATCTCGTAAGTGGTAATCCTTTTCGATAAATATTGTAAACGGTAAATGGTTAAACAGTTGTGCAAACACTCAATAAAATTAAATTGAGTTATTTTGAATAGCCTTTGCTTACGGGTAAAAACTATGAAGATCTCAACAACAAAGAGGGAAACTTCAAACGCCGTGTAAACAAATCTAAGCGGATCGAAAAGTGAAATAAAGTTACCCGCCCTTAAGGATATTTCTTCAGCCTTAATGTAATAGTTCTTCCTAGGTATATAATCAAATATACAACTTGAACGTACATAATTTGAGATTGGGCCAATTAGACGGAAAATAAATACATGAGCAAAGACAAACATATTAAACTTTAAAGGTAAATTAGACATTTCTTTAAATTGGTTAATTATTCAACAGAAAGTCTGTATTTCACTTAATAAAATATTTTGTAAATATCACGCTTGAATTTCACATTTCCCTTTTAACCTTCAAATCGTTTCCACGAGATATCTCGTCCATCAAGATCGGACCCATTTTGCAAATGACGAGATATCTCGTCATCAAGATATTGCAAATTTTTTGTTATGACAAGATCAAGATCCGGTCAATTTTCTTGTAATGCCGAGATATCTCGTCATCAAGATCTGGTTAGTTTTGTTAATGGCGAAATATCTCGTCAGGCAACTACTAGAAGGGTTAATAATATGATCTTGATAAGCTGGTTGTGGATTTAATGGCGCACTTGGCCGTATATGTCTTAACCCCCTGCTGGTTGCCTCGACGAGGTATATCGTCATTAGAGAAAAACTGACCAGACCTTGATCTCGTCATCATAGAAAACTGGGCAATATCTTAATGACGAAATATCTCGTCATTAACAAAATTGGTCAGATTTTGATGGACGAGATATCTCGTCGAGACAATTTGGAGGGTTAATGCGATGCTAATACGTTAGTCGCACATAATTGTTCTATTTAAGAGAATTAATGAGCAATTAAATGCATCATTTCTAGCAACTAGTTAAGCAAAACAAAAAGTATGCCAATGATTTTACTATTTTAAAATGCTTGGAATTCTATTATAACACGTGTATTTTTAAATACATTTTCCAATACTTTGGATTGAAATGTTCGTTTACATATTTCTTGAGCTTTAGCCCTCTGCATTCGTCGGGGCAGAATATCGTTTCCTTCTTTGGTTACGGCAGCCGGCCCAACTGCTTTACAGGCAACTTACTGAAATCGGCCGAAACGGCCTATAAAATGCTTTCCCCCTGGAGGAGCGAGAATGTGTCCATTATCACCTAATGTGGCGGTTTCTAGTGTCGGGTTGTGGGTATGCCTAGAAGGGACAGATTCTTCCCGGGTAAACTGAAAGGGCGGCGGTGACTTTTAAGTGTATCTCTTTTCATTTACTCAAACTCTCACAGACTAGATGCTCGAGGATAAACAATTTGCGAGGCTCCCCGTCGATAACCCTGACATCTTTGTCATCGGGGAGATAAGGCTATTCACGCGCGGGTCTCTTTGTAGCACAGAAAAGAGTGGATGGAAATCGGAATGGGCTGCGGCGATTCTTCAGGTGTTTGAGGTCTGAAAGTATCCGAACCTTTCGTAACGAGGGGGCTCGAAACTTTCGGCCGATTGGGCCGGTCCCCGTATCCAGAAGGTTAATGACTCAACACAAATCTGAATTTAAATTGCCATTTATTTGAACCAATCCACCTTCTCATGAGGGCCACGGTAGGCAGGTTGGAAAAGTAGCGGATTAGCCACCAAGGGGTTAGAAATTCGAAACTCGATCCAACTAAAGACAGTCGTGGGAGCTGGTGTACTTTAAATCTTCAGTACGTTAAATCGTGGTGCGGAAGTTTGGAGAGTGGGATATCAGCTCAGGTGTTAACTCGTCATCTGACCCTGGTTCAAAAATGACGAGGTGTTGTCCTCGATCTTTCCCTTTTATAGAGATCCCGGACCGCCAATAGCCCGTTGTGTTGCTACCAGTCATTTATGACGCAAAACTATAATATACTAACAGAACCAAAAGCTATTGTATGATATTGCTTAGATTTTATGATCCGATATTTATTTATATTTCCCTTTTCTTATTCGGTCGCAATCTTGATTAGTTGCAACCGTTTCGTTTTTCTCTTTGCTGGATTAAATGGGAAGCGATGCTCTCGCCACAGTGGTTCCTTCTCTTAAACCCGCAGATGTTTTCCTACGCTGAGTTCAGCAGATAGGTGGCCTGGTTCGCCTGCAATTGAATCTCGTATATTATATACACTTGTTTGAGTTTGCTGAAACTTCTCTTTTGGCGTCTGCTGTTTACTTTTGTTTCCCAGATTGCGTCTCGCTGTTTATTTGACTTCCTAGCTCGAAATAAGGTTTCGTGGGTTTCGTTCAGTTTAGTTTCTTTTCTCTCTCTGAAATCTCTCTTCTTATCTTTAAATTATAAACACGGGAGAATCCTGTTTCTTTAATTTTCTGATTTTCAGTTCTGAAGGGATAACGAAAATTACTTTTTCCTTTTACACGTTTTTTTCTAGAAATATTTCCTTAAAGTTAGAGTAATGTAAAAGGATTTTTTAATTTTAATTTAGATATGCTTTTTTAAATTCGTTGTTTACACTTTAAATACTCAACAAACACAGTTCTTCAATAGCTGCATAACCCTGTTTACATTATAAAAAACACTATTATTATATACCTATTTCGTTTAATTTTCTCATTTTAGGTTCTTTGAAGTGATACCGATAATTATTTTTTCTTCTACACGTTTTTCGGACCTGTTTCCTTACATTTAGGGTACAAGAGTTTTTTTAATATAATTTAAATATACTTTTAAATTCGTTGTTTAAATTTTAAAATATCAAGAAACACACTCTACAAAATCTCTATAGTCCTATTTTACCTTTAGACACAGCAAACATAATTTGGTGTCTTATGATAGGCCACGTATTTCTGAGTGCCTGAAAGTGCTCCGTGACTTCAATTTTTATTGAGTGCGTGCTCATAAAATGCTAATGGCGTACTCCTAAACATTCTTGTGCCATCATATCATATTTATTATGAGCGACGTCTTTAGCCTCTGTTCGGCAACTGGTGGGAATTTCCTTATCATATCGGTTGGAAGAGTAACGGATTGCCAATCAAAGGGTTGGGAGTTCGAATCCAAACAAAGATCGTTGTGTATAAAGGGCACATTAAATCTGTCGTGGTCTCAAATGTCCTCACGTTGGCGTGGTGTGGACGTTTGGAGAGTGGGGTGCCCACTCAGGTGGGACCTCGTCATCTGACTGTGGTTCAAATTAAGTGTTGTGTCTTCGGATTTTTCCCTTCGGGTTTGATCCCGGACATTCGCCTTTAGCCCGTTTTGTTACTTCAGTGCAAGGTTAATTAAATATCTACCTATTTTATCATGAAGTGTATATCACCATTATAAAGTACACTGTAATACAAACTAGATTTGAATAATTGTTTTCAATTCATAAACGAATATGTCTGAAAATATCCATCTTCTCTTAACCCTCCAAGTGGTTTCGACGAGATATCTCCTCCATCAAGTTCTGACTTATTTTGCTAATGACGAGATATCTCGTCCATCAAGAACTGGTCAGCTTGCCGAATGACGAGATCTTGATGGACGATACAACCACCAGGAATGTTAAGGCTCTTGAATTTTTATTAGTTCCTGTATTATTTGTTGTAAAAGCGACTGAATAGTTTAACCCTCTTGGTGCTTGTCTAGATGCGATCTCGTCATTAGCAAAACCGACCAGATCTTGAAGGACGAGATATTTTATCAGTAGAAAAAACTGACCAGATCTTAATGAGCGAGATGTCTTGTCAGTGGAAAAAAATTGACCAGATCTTGAAGGACGAGATATTTTGTCAGTAGAAAAAAACTGACAAGATCTTAATGAGCGAGATGTCTTGTCAGTGGAAAAAAAATTGACCAGATCTTGAAGGACGAGATATTTTATCAGTAGAAAAAACTGACCAGATCTTAATGAGCGAGATGTCTTGTCAGTGGAAAAAAATTGACCAGATCTTGAAGGACGAGATATTTTGTCAGTAGAAAAAAACTGACAAGATCTTAATGAGCGAGATGTGTTGTCAGTGGAAAAAAATTGACCAGATCTTGAAGGACGAGATATTTTATCAGTAGAAAAAACTGACCAGATCTTAATGAGCGAGATGTCTTGTCAGTGGAAAAAAATTGACCAGATCTTGAAGGACGAGATATTTTGTCAGTAGAAAAAAACTGACAAGATCTTGATCTCGAAACATCGATAATATCCTGGAGACAAGACAACTCGTCGTTAGCAAAATTAGTCGGATCTGGATTGACAAGATACCTCGTCCAAACCACTTGGAGGGTTAATGTAATCGAAGTTTGAAGCTACTCAGTTGAATGAAATCTCAAATTATTAAATAACGCAAACGCAAAATCGCATCGCTTATATTTCTCCACTTTGAATTCCTCCTACTCGAAAAACACTTTCCAATCAACCCAAAAATGCGAGGCGAATTTTCTAAATGCTCGATTCCATTACGGAGTCGCAACAATAAAATGCAATGGTATTAAAAGGTCCTTTCTCCAGTAATAGCTGTCTTCCTCGATTTAGAAAATTTGCAAAATTAATTCAATTACTCCCTTCGTTAAGACGAATTCCGATCTCCGCCTCCTGATAGGAACGAAGAAAAGAATTTTGCATTTTATTTCGTTTTATAGCAGAATGGGATAATGGGAGTTCAAATACCCCCTTTATGAGGTGTTATATTTTCTCACTCAGAGCGAAACAAGTGGATTGTCTTATTAGTACTCGTATGCTGTCTATGATAGAGGATCAAGAATAAGTCGATTAATTTTTAACATTAACTTAAAAGTTTGAGAGGGGGCCTCAGTAACCCGGTTGGAAGAGTAATGGATTAGTTACTCTTCCAAAAGGAATTGGAGGGTTGGGGATCGAATTCAACCAACCTTTCGTGACCTCAAAGGTCCTCATGTTAGCGTGGTATGGAAGTTTGGAGTGCCAGCTCAGGTGTTGCCTCGTCATCTGACCGTGGTTCAAAATTACGTGGTGTTGATCTGGGATCTTTCCCTTCGTGTTTGATCCCGGACCGTCGCCAATAGCCTGTTGTGTTGCTCCAGTGCGACGTTAATTAATTACCTACCTCTAACGAATTTCGATCTCTTAGACCAGAAGTTTCAACCTTTTTATACCTACCGCCCACTTTTGTATCTTTGTTGGTAGAAAAATCTTCTTACCGCCCACCGGTTCCGCAGTAACTTAATTTAGAGCAACTGAAAAGTACTCGTAATTTTTGAGAGGAGGTTTAGTAAAAATGTGTAGTTAAATTTATCTTTTTATTTATACTTTGTGTATATGTTTATAATACACAGAAAATTTAATTTGCTGCATTTCTGCATCTCCATCGATACAGCGCCTACTGGTGCGGAAACTGCTTAAATTGAAGAAAAAGGAAATTAAATGTAAAAACTAAAAAAGTATAAAGTCTATTAAATGTCCTCTAATTGATTATTAATGAGATCCTTGAGGCTGATGCTGCGAAACTAAATATTTCATATCGGGTTCAATTTTCGTAAGGAACAAGCGAAGGTCTCCTTTTCGGAAATATTCAGACGGTTTGTCTGTTTGGTGATAATATGATTAACAGCACTAAACCTGATTCTTCAAGATATGAGGTAGGGAACGGTATCAATAAATTGAATATCCTTTTCCACATATCTGGATACAACGCAGACATTTTTTTATTGATCCACAGGTTTTCATATCCACCACTATCGAAGGGGGCTGGTGCACGTTAAATCTGTCGTGGCCTCAAATGTCCTCACGTTGGCGTGGTGTGGAAGTTTCGAGAGTGGGGTGCCAGCTCAGGTGTTGCCTCGTCATCTGACCGTGGTTCAAAATTACGTGGTGTTGTCCTCGGACTTTCCCTCTGGGATTGATCCCGGACCGTCACCAATAGCCCGTTGTGTTGCTCCAGTGTAACGTTAATTGTAATACCCCCCACCCACCCCCCACCACTATCGAAATTATATTTACTCTCTCATCATATCTAAGTTCTAACAGTTCTTGGCAATTTGTACCAGCCTCCTCAATATTTGCAGTAAAAGGATTTTCCATCCAGTCATACACCTTCAAGCTCAAAATATCTTTAAATCGTTTTTCCATATCCAATTTAAGTTCGTTAAGGTGGATAGTGAATCTTTCAATCTCCTCTGGAGTTACATCATCTTTTATAGATGATAATTCCAAAAACTGACGAAATTCTCTCTTCAATAGATTAGAACGAAAATCGAATTTTTCTATAAATAATGACACAATATTTTGGCAATTGATAAGAGTTTTATTAGCTCTTTGAAGCTGCAAATTGATTTCATTAAATCTCTTGAAAATATATGCCAAATAAAAGGCATCATTCTTTATTGTTTTTAATTGTTGACAGAGATTGCTCTCATTAATACTTTAAAAAAATGTATGAAACTATCATATAATGCTACAAAACGAGACAGACATGTACCCTTTGACAGCCACCGAACTTCTGTGTGTAAAAGTAACCTAATAAATTCCTCATTATTATCCTGGCACCTGCTGAAACATTCTGTCATGTTTGGCATTGGATTTGATCTTATTTACAGCTCTAATAGTTATAGTTAATGATGAATGGAGACTTGTACTTAAATGTTTTCCTACAAGATGTTGTCTGTGCACCACACAATGAACACATAAAACATTTGGCACTTCTTCCTTCAAATAAGCAACAAATCCACGATAGCGACCTACCATTGATGGTGCTCCATCAGTAGCGCATGCAACAATATTGTTTAAAGGTATTGTTTGCAAAGTATGATTTCACAGCATTAAATGGTTGATAATCCTCTTGTATCTGTAATGAGATTTATTGCGAGTAGCATTTCTTCTCGTAATGTATTGTTTTCATCAAAATAACGTACATATGTCATCAATAAAAGATTATTATCTGCAATGGTAGACTCGTCCAATTGTATAGAAAATGAAGAGTTTTGGAGATTACCTATAAGTGTATTTTCAACATTAATTGGGCCATTTCTTCAATTCATCACTTTACTGCGTTATCGCTTAGGGGCGACGTTTTGAAAGCTTCAGGTATATCCTGATGCATTACGAGGTAAATTCTTTGAGAGTTGGTTGAGATAAATTCTTTTATAGAGGGTAGTATCTCCAATATTAAAGCTTTTACCACTTTTTGCAATTGATTGTGAAATGCGATAAGCGGCAGTTAACCCATCTTCGTTCGTTGCATGTTGTTTCTTAGATGATGCAAGGATTGTTGAACCATTTTGAAATTTTTTATATATTTCCTGAAAATATTCAATGGACTTGCCTTCATCCTTTGGATGCTTTGTAGCAAGATGTTCTCGCAAAAGACTTGGCTTCATTGCTGCATTGGATAATGTTTCATGACACAGTAAACACATTGGGAGTTGTTTATTTACAACAGATTCGATGAAATCCATTTTCAGATACTCCGGTAAATAGCCACAAACTTATTTCTTTTATAAAGACATGGGCTCACAATATTTCGCACAATTTATAAAATTTGTTTGAAGCAGTAGGCACGTGCTTGCTTTCACAAATCTAACTATGTTCTGCCCGCTCCATGATACGAACTCAACTTGAGTGATAGCCGCTGTTACACCCCTCCCTCGTCATGCGCACTACAGTGCAGTACAACCGACTTTGTCATTGTGTCATAGATGCGCGGTAATAACGGAAAGTAGCTTCAGCATCGGACAAAACCCCTACCACCCACTATGAAAGCTTGGTAGGGACCAGGTTGACTACCATTGTCCTAGACCAAACCTATAGAATTTTTCCTATTGTTCGTTCCGAGTGACGGAACGGGATATATATACAATAATCCTATCTCTGTATTGAATCCCTCTTTATCTCTACACTGCGCTAGCAACCTACGAGTTGTAGGCGGTCGAGGTTCAATTCTTCCCTGGATATATTTCTCTTCTGTATTAGTATAACTTTCCTTGTGTGGGTTTATACATTACCTGATGTTGTCTGTCTTGTTTCGCAGCATGGCTCAATATGACTCAGGCCATAAAAACCAAACCATCCTACCTACGTTTTCCCTTTTATTTAACACAATCCTTCCAGCGGTTTGGATCTCATCCATCGAGATCTGCTCAAAATCACCCTTGACGAGATGTCATCATGATATTGCGGATTTTTTTATGATGACGAGATCAAAATCTGCTCAGTTTTCTTCTGATGACGAGAGAACGGCGAGATCTTCATGGACGAGATACCTCGTCATTTGAAGAAAACTGGCCAAATCTCGATCTTGTCATCATAAATCGACACTATATATCTTGATGATTAGATAGAAAACTTGGTCAGCTCGTGTTGGACGAAGTATCCCGTCAAAACCACTTGGTAGATTAACCTGCATTTTCGGCCTGCATACAGGGTAGGCTAAAAGTCACGTTCTCAGTTTCCTTCCAATGACGAGATATCTCGTCCAACAAGATCTGATCAGGTTTGAGAATGGCGAAATACCCCATCGAGACAACCACCAGGAGGGTTAACAGTTTATTTCAACTTTGCTTTTTAAATGAACTTTAATAAAAAAATTAATTAGGTAAATTTAAAGCAATTACTGAGTGTAACGGAACTGAACACGCACAATGTCAAGATTTGGACCAAGGAAAAATAAATGTTAATCTTTACGAATTAAATTGGATGATAAATCTAGTTTTTTCTTCATAGAATACATGAATATATTAACAAAATCCCCATACAGAATCTCATTAGTTTAAAAAATACTTTTATTATAATCAAATCAGTCTGTGACGGAACGGGACATATCCATATGTAGGAATAGAATATCCTCAATAAAAGGGGCCACGGTAGTCCAGTTGGAAGAGTTTTAGACCAATAGAATCTTTCTAAAAGTAGGTAAAAGCAACATTCCACTTCTTGGAAATTTGACAGCTCAGAGGGTTAAATTTCAAATCTAGCCATCATTGCGATGTTATTCAATCAACTAGCAGATAGATTGGAATCGGTGAGTACTTGTTGACCTGTAGCATTTAACAATACTTTATTTAATTGTTGTTTCTCTACAGAAACCAAGAGAAAAAGTACGATACAAATAGGCAGGAAAAAATACATAAAAGTTAGATAGTAGATGATACAAAAGAAATATACTTCATTGAAGCAGATTATTTATTGAATTGAAATCATTAAAAAGTATTTAAACTTCCAAGAAAGAATAATACATATTAACATACATATTTATACTAAAATTGTTGCATACATTATTTTTAAAGATTTAACAAAAACAATTTACAGTTTCTGGTGGTATAACTAGAGGCATTCGAATCAATACAGAGAAGCTATAAAGGGCAATATTGTAGAACTCTTAAACCGAAAGTTTAACAGAAAATATGCAGAAAATAACAGGTAAAAATAAAAATTTTTGGAAAAACAAAATAACTAAATCTACAGATACATAACTGATTACAAACCATACTGCCTTTTGATCTAGCTATTTGTGTTACATGCACTCTTTGCGAATAAAATAGATCAAAAAGAAAAACAGCATTATATAATTCTTTACTGGTTGGTTAGGTTTAATGGTGCAGAGAACTCTTTACTGGCATTTAACTCATACTTCCAATAAAGTGCGCACTCGTGACTTTATAAGCTCTTAAAAGCTTTTTCAGTTGCAACGGATTTAGTGGTTCGAAAAACAGCCTGCTTATCGACGCTTAAGCCTCTTTATATCTCTTACGTTTTTTCTAACTTCTTATTGACCTTTAATTTGACTGCAGCAGAATTTAGAGAGGTAGTACTTCATTTTAAATTTTCTTATAGTCTGTAGCTCCATAACTCAAATTAAGCATATTCGTACGAAACGGAGAAATTAGCTATTAAATTCCATAGGTTTACTGCCCGCGGTAGCCCAGTTGGAAGAGTAACGGATTAGCAACCGGAAGGTTAAGAGTTCGAATCCAACCACAGAGCTTCGTGTACAAAGGGGGTTGTTAAATCTGTCGTATCCTCAAATGTCCGTGGTGTGGAAGTTTGGAGAGTGGGATGCCAGGTCAAGGGTTACTTTGACATCTCACCGTGGTTCAAAAATACGTGGTATTATCTTTCCGTTCGGGTTTGATCCCGGACCGTCGTCTATAGCCCGTTGTCTTGCTCCAATGCGATGTTAATTAAGATACCTACCAACCATTTGTACAGTGATGAGATATTTTTTCTCAAAATGATTTTAACCATGTTATAATTATGCTCTAAATCATGAGACAGAAGTAGAAGTTCGGCAAAAGAAAATAGTAAGTTGCAGGTGTTGCACATTTAGTATAAGATTCGAAACTCTAAAAAAAACCAAAACATTGTGGAACGCTTTCGACAGTTTCGGCATACTTCGTAAAATGTCCAATAAAGGTTTCTTTTACTCTAATTCTACACATTGATTTTGAATTTCTTATTCAGTAGGTATTTTAATTCACACCGCACTGGAGCAACACAACGGGCTATTGGCGACGGTCCTCTATCAAACCCCAAAGGAAAGATCCAAAGACAATACCACGTCACTTTGAACCACGGTGAAATGTCAAAGTAACCCCTGACCTGGCATCCCACTCTCCAAACTTCCACACCACGCCAAGGACATTTGAGGCCACGACAGATTTAACGTGTACGTACCCACTTTGTACCGACGGTCTTTGGTTGGATTCGAACTCGCAATCCGCCGTTTGCTAATCCGTTACTCTAATAACCAGGCAACCGCGGCCCTTTTTCATTTAGTAAACAAATAAAGAAAATGTAGAGATTGAAATAAAAGGTATTCTATTCACGATACACATATTTTTATTATCTCAAGGACTAAAGAAATTTTGTGGATAATTTCTGTTTCACTAATATATATTATTTTGAAGTGAATGACAAACATATGTGATATAAAATTCAATTAATTTATTTAATGTAAAGTTAAGAATACAAATACTCGTATTCCATTATAGAATTGGTCTAATTAAATACGCGAACGAAATACGAATTTTCCGTTTCTTAAGCACGAATACATATTGTTATGAATTGAACGACAGATATGGCTCTATATGTGCTACGTAAAATTCGGCTAACTTATTAATTGTAAAGTTAAGATTATAAATACTCATATTAAGTATTCCATAATAGAATTTGTCTAATTAAATTAAATACGAGCTGTTGGATGACAAGTCCCAGTTCTGTTGCGGTTAATGCATAAGAAAGAAATATTGCAGAATATATTTAATAAATTATTGGATCTAATAATAACAGGTAATAATGTAACTATGACCACTTTTTAATGTTTCAGTAATTGGATAATTACCGCACTAATATTCATAATTAAGTCCCTTAAATTGAATTCAATTCACAATTGTTTAAAAGAAATTCATGACATTTTACATGATTAAAAATTCTACAGATTTTATAAATCATTACACACTAAGCATTTCACTTTAATCCATCTCTTTACGTATCAGTCCCCTATTAATTGATTGCTTGGATTCAAATTGAAAGCCCATTAATTAACAAAATTAAGTACTTGATTCAAAGTTTGACGGTGATTCAAGAAAATTATTCCGTAATCCAAAGTTCCGTTAATAATACAGAAACAATACAAATATCTTTTCTAAAAGATAGCCTTACAATTACAACATGGGCCGTGACTGTCAGAAATTCTAGATTATTCCATCTTAATAATAATCATTGCTTCAACCGTCTTGTGGCGTTCCTTCGAAATTAATGAAAATTCATTCCCAACAGACGAGGAATGCGCTCCGAAGCAATTCCAGATTAATGCTATGCCGATGTCGACAGCATTTGCATCGCAACATTAGGACGAATTTCGTTTCTAACCTTAGACAATTCAATACACTTTGAGAATGAATTTAAAAATATTCAACTACGCAAATACATTTTAATTGAAAATTATTACTTATGATGATGATAAAACGAAAGCTATATTCTTGCAGATATCGACGCGTTTGTATACTAGAGAATGGCAACAGACTTAAATAATTTAAATTTAGCTGCCACATTATTCGCCAATTTTGTCGTTCACTTTAAACACGTTTGATTTGTTCTATGAACCTGCATAATATTGGTAAAACTAATCGGTAGATAGGTATTTCAATTTACGTCGCACTGGAGCAACACAACGGGCTATTGGCAAGGGTTCGGGATCAAATCTGAAGGGGAAAGATCCGAGGACAACACAACGTCATTTTGAACTACAGTCAGATGAGGAGGTCACACCTCACTCAACAAACCTCTACACCACGCCAACGTGAGGACATTTGAGGCCACGACAGATTAAACGTGCATCAGCCCCACCTCCATTTGCACGACAGTCTTTGGCTGGACCTAGTTTTGACCTAATCTTCGAACTGGACTACCGCGGCCGTATCACTGGGTAGAATGTTCTTGAAATTGATTCAATCAAGTTAAACCTAGAGGTAAATAAATAAAATATCCATACGATTTACTGAGTAAGAGATGCTAGATAATGATGTAGCATTGTCTTCGATTCTTAGTACTAAATGTAAGAAATATATTTTTTCCTGGTGGTTCTCCCGACGAGGTATCTCGTCATAATCGAAACTTTCTCCATCTTTGATCGATGGGATAGATACCTCGTCATTAAAAGAAAACTGACCAGGTCTTGATTTCGTCACCATAAAAAAATATGCAATGTCTTGGTAACGAGATATCTCTTCATTAGCAAAGCTGAAATTGATGGATGAGATATTTCATCGAAACTACTTGGAAAATTAATAATGTATAGACATACAAAACAATAGCTGTAGCTTTGTAGGAAAACCAACTTTAGTAATAGAGTTCGAAACGAAACGAAGGTTCATTCCCAGGGAAGTAATTGTAATAATTATTTTTTCAAAGCGTTAATATCAAGTTAATTTAAATAAATTTCAAAATTGCGTATGACTTATACGAAGTTATGCTACAAAACACAAATTTAATTTGGATGATGAAATTAACAGAAGGGTATCTGACAAACAAACGACTTCAAAAGATGTTTAATGGGCCATTCTCTTAAAGTTTTGTAAATTAATTTTTAAAAGTGTAACAAAAATTAAATATGTAAATCGAAATCTCTTATTTAATGTTTATATGAATTATAATGTTTATGATTTAGGAGAAATAAATTCCTCTATTTATAAATATAAATTGCAGTCAAAAATGTCTAAGAAAAATGCAGTATTTCAAAACCTGAAAACCATTGCAATGTGATAGGGAATCGCAAATATAGATTATCAAGGCCGTGATGATACTGTGATAAATAGTGCACAGCGTCAAAACGGATGTCAAGGTAAATAAATGTAATTTACTCTTCAATTAAAGTACAAATCACTTCTGTTAAAATCTTCAACTAACAAACACAGATAGATGTCGAATTCTGAAAGAATCACCAACTTAATGACTTTAAAAATAAACGAAGAACATTTGTATTCAAAACATATACGTATATCTCAACGCCTTAACGTATAACGCCTGATTAAAATCGACAAAATTTTAAAAAAAATGAAATTTTAAAAGTCTGCTTAACGACTTTTTACAATACACAATGAATATTTTGTTTCGATTTTTGGCAAGCACTTTTAGAAAATATTTAAACATTATTTAAAATTAAATACTTAAGTTAATTACGGAAGAGATAATAAGAGATTATTTCTTTCGTAGTTCATTTTTTCAGTCGTCACTCTAAAAATAACTTATTTTATTAAGAACTTAATCAACCTAATCCTGCTGATTTATTTTTACAACTGTCATGTTTTCTAGCAAGTTAATCATGATCTTCAGAAAACTGAAATATTCAAAACCTTGTCAAGAAAAAAAATTTGTTCAAATAAATTTATGAAAAATATTTAAGATAAAGCAAGCAATAGTTAGAGAAATTATGTTCAACTTTTTTCTGAATATTTACTGTTTTAAAGATTATAAAAAAAAGTTAAACTATATCTAGTGTTAAGAATGTGCTGTTATCTTTAAAGATTATAAAAAACTTTCATCAACTGCCAGGCTCCTAAATCCACAACACCAACATAATTAAGGAGAGATATATATTACCTTACGTCTGTAAACCTTAACGCGTTTTATCAGTGATGTTCAAACTTTTTAATCGATTCGCACACATAAACTAATTACTAAAATTCTACGACACATTAAAAAATATGATAAATGATATCAAAATAAAAATATTAATACTCAACACTATTTAAAGGGGTATTAATTCAAATTATTTGTGAATACACTTGCTAAAAGTTCAAAACTAAACCGTTGAACAACTACGGAGTCAATGAACATAAGCAATGAAATACGGAATCATGCACGCTGACATCATAAATTGAAGTTTAACTTCAAGACAGACCTATGCGCGTAAAAATATGGTAAATGATATCAATAAAAATCAATAATACTCAATACTATTTATACGGGTATTAATTGAAATTATTTGTGAACACTTGCTAAAAGTTCAAAACTAAACCACTGACATCTCTGTGCTACCGGAGTCAATGAACGTATGTAACGAAATACGCTACCATTTACGCTGACATCATAAATTGATATTTAACTTCAAGACAGACCTATCCATGTCCTCTAATTGACAAATCACCAGTAGCGTGACATCCCAGAAATAATTCATCGAATGCTACGATCGGTCATCCTTTAATGGCAGGCTGATATATCAGCAACCGGCGATCATTAACTACACGCCTCGTGCAAGTTGACCACCAAGGAAATAGGGAACCAACTGTGATCCTGACATTTCTTAAGTGCTGATGATGACTTCGCCTCGATACACGCTACCAGATGAAGTTCCAGACGTCGGGGCAGAACGGTCGCCATGGCAACTGCATCGCGGCGTGGCCATTAAGACATCGATTTTTTTCCACTTTGTTGTTTTGGCAACAGTCGAGTGCCGGATGTGACGTCGTCGCTCGGTTAGGGCAGTTTTGTGTGTGCCCGCTTTTGTTTCTCCTCCCCCGCGCAGTCGGAGTCGAGTAGTGCAGGCCGCGTTTGTCGTTTTAATGAGCTTATTAATTCGGGGTTGCCCGGGTAGCTCATTTTTGACGCGTTTGACTTCCGTTTTTGTTTCGTTTCGTCTCGTTCGTTTTTCGTCCGATAAATTTGATTTCGCTTTCTATAAGTGGTACTCGGGTAGATTATTTTTTTGGATAATGGAGTGTGCCTTCAGTGCGAGGTAAATTAAGACTGTTTAATAAGACCTGATTAACAATAGACGCGATCAGATAATCTGATTGGTCTGCAGATATATTAGTAAAGGAAGCCGGTAATTTTATGTTGAACAAACCCCAATCTCATACTGATGCTACTCCAGGGTTTGATCTCGGACAGTCGTCAATAGCCCGTTGTGTTGCTCCAGTGCGACGTTAATTAAATAACTACTTACCATACTGATGTAAATGCTTTGATAAAATTCATATAAGAAAACATTAAAGGACCACATTAGCCCAGTTGGAAGACTAACGGATTAGCAAAGGGAAGGTTGCGAGATAGAAATTCGATCTAACCAATCCAAAATCCAACCAGACCCTCCCGCAGTATCAAAGAGGGCTCGTGCACGTTAAACCTGTAAACGTAAACGTGCTCTCAAATGCCCTCACGTTGGCGTGGTGTGGAAGTTTGTAGAGTGGGGTGCAAGCTGAGGGGTTCACCTCGTCATCTGGCCATGGTTCAAAATGGCGAGGTGATGTTCTTGGATCTTTCCTTTCGGGATTGATCCCGGACCGTCGTCAATAGCCCATTGTGTTGCTCCAGTGCGACTTTAAACCTTCAAGTGGTTACGACGAGATATCTCGTCTATCAAGATATGACGAACTTTGTTAATGACGAGATATTTCGTCATCAAGATCTGGCCAGTTTTCTTCTAAGGACGAGATAACTCGTCCATCGAGATAATGTCAGTTTTTCTTATGAGACGAAATGCTTCCTCAGACAACCACTAGGAGGGTTAATTGAATTTAAAAAGCGGATCGGTCTTCAGATCAATCGGCAAAATAGACAAATTAAAATGAAACATCACATTTATGAACTTAACACCGATAGAAAAATCAGCACCACCACACTATCCAGACTGAGAGCAGGACATTTTAAAGGCAAATTAACAGTTATGGAACTAGAACGTATAATCCCGGTAACAACTGTCCTGGACGTTCCTAATCGCCTGCCCTGCGATAGTAGCTGCTCTTCAAACCATCGATTACCATCCTGAAGAACAGCTTTACAGCGAGAAAATAATCGCCATCGCCAAAGATGTACAAAATGCACACGGCGATATCTGACTCAAAAATGAACACAACATCAGATTGGTAAACCAAGTGTGTTAAACAGATTTTGAAAATACATATAATAGCAATTCATCAGGCCAGCTATATTAAAATCAAATCAAATCTCAGGAGGACGCACAACATTTATTTACAGAAAAGAAACGAAAACGGTACACTTCTCCAAACGGACAACAAAACGATTGCCCTCTCTTAACGGAAAGAGACGCTAGCTCTTTGAAACGGGGCACATGCCTAGAAGAGAGCGCGATCATGCGTTCCTGGAACAGCTGATAAACAGTTCCGTTCGGGACAGAGAGAAGAAAAGGCATTTTTTAGGCATTTTAATTAACGTCGCAGTGGAGCAACACAACGGGCTATTGTCGACGGTCCGGGATCAAACTCGAAGGGAAAGATTCGAGAATACCCCGTAATTTTGAGCCACGATCAGATGACGAGATCACACCTGAGCTGGCACCCCACTCTCAAAGCTTCCACATCACGCCAACGTGAGAGAGAAGAAAAACACAGGTATTCTGCTGCACCTACAAAAATTGACAATACCATTTCTCACCAGCAGTCCTTAGCTCTGTCTTTCTATACCGGAATGTACTTGATCAGGCTTATATCGGGTAATAATAGTACCGGTACTGCTACTAAACTCAATAAAAGTATGAGTTTATGTTAATATGGAAATAATATCAGCACTCATTTAATAGGTTTTTCTTAGCCCATGATCAAAATTAGATAAGTTCCTTTATGAACATTTATTTTTCCGTATTTCTCTCTTATGTGTCAGTAAAACCTTCTTTGTGTGTGAATGTTGTATACAACAACTTACTTGATATTGTGTCTGGCGCCATATCCAAATATGTCCCTTGCGCCATAGAAACCCAATGAACCATATATTTCTCTCACGCGGTACCAGGGCCATGGTAGCCCAATTGGAAGAGCATCGGATTAGCAACCGGAGGATTGCGAGTTCGAAACTCGGTCCAGCCAAAGACCGTCGTGTACACGAAGACTGGTGCACGCTTGTGTGGTGTGGAAGTTTGTAGAGTGGGGTGCCAGCTCACGTGTTGTTCTCGTCAGCTGACTGTGGTTCAAAAGTACGAGGCATTGTCGTTGGAACTTTTCCTTCAGGATTGATCGCAGTCCGTCGCCAATAGCCCGTTGTGTTGCTCCAGTGTGACGCTAATTCAACTACCTACCTACCTTACATAGTGCCGTATTTCGTATTTGTTGTATGGGAACGCCGAGGGAAATATTCGATGACAACACCACGTAATTTTGAACCATGGTCAGATTGCGAAATCACGCCTGTGCCGGCATTCTACTCTTCAAACTTCCACACCGCACCAACCTGAGGACATTTGAGGCCACGACAGATTTAGCATGCACCACCACCCCCTTTGTACACTGCGGTCTTTGGTTGGATTCGAACTCTCATCCTTTGCGAATGCTAATCCGTTACTCTTCCAACATGGCTACCTCGGCCCCAAATTTTAGTTAGAAGATTTAACATATAGAGTCGCCAATAGCCCGTTCTGTTGCTCCAGTGCGACGTTAATTAAAATACCTGCATTGAACATGTAGAAGCGTATAGTATTTAAATATTCATATATTCGCTCATGTACAATTTTTAATCTTAAAATTTATATTCGAAACCATCTTGAAAAATGAGTATTTTCATAGATCATGTAAAACTGTTTAAATACTTGGAATTGCCTTTTAAAACATGTTATCAGAGATTAATAGCCGTAGCTGTCTTTTTTGGACCACTTTTATCTCTTAAAAACAACGATAGCGTGAATTATTTATTGCTATCGTTCCCTATTTTTTAATTTGGAAAGCAATATTTATGCACACCGAAAGTAATGACTTTTCCCGTAAAAAATATTTTGCGCTCACTTCGCAAAACACATAAAATTAGAATATCCCATCGAACATTTTTACAATCTATTACAAATATTTATAACCGAAACATACTAATGATTGTTAATAATTTTCTAAAGTAGGCTTTCAAGAATAAATAATATTTTTTATTTCCTATTATAATTGCTGCAAAAATAAATAAGATTTTTATGCAATTTCCAGGTTGGTTTCCCGCAAATTCATCTTTAATTGCTTTTCGCTATGTAATGACAAAATAATTTTTTAAGATGGTTTAAGTATTATTTCCCTGGGAGCAAAATAAATTTTTTTTGCTCTTTAGATATATTTATTTTCTGGAATGCTCTGTTTAATTCATTTACTGAAAGATTATTTAGAATACTAAGTTGTTGATGTAGGATTTTACACCTCTAAATATGAGACGATAGTTTTTAGATTAGGAGAAAATATTTAATAAAGAGAGCTTTTGGTGATTAAAAGCAAATATCTCACAGGCAGAACACTTTAGCAAAAATTAGGCAATGTTCCTTTGAAACAATTTTGATAATGATACAAATATTTAAATGATAAGTAAATTATTGATAAGATAAACATTGTTTTTATTATTGCAAACCTCTTAGAAAATTATATTTATATAAAACCTCTTGTTTATATTACTAATAAATTTAGGTTTATAACTACGTGTTATGTGATATGATAATATGATAAGGATTTAAAATATGCATATACAAATAACACTACTTTTGTTTAGATTAAATGGAAGTAATATGTAAATATGTGACTAAAATCTAAAATCTTCATTATCTGCTTATATTTTGTAATTCGTGCTAAGGTCTTTAAAAATAAATATTGCAACAAATTTTACATTTGAAATCAAGATTAACAATTGACAATAACCCTACCTGTACAAACCTCCTTTGTATTTCGAAAAACTCAATTCTAATATGTAGCATTCAAAATTTCTACACCTTTGAGAAGAAAGTTCAAATTCAACATTCTGCACTCAGTTCAAGTTCTACACACTATATTCAGGTAGGTATTTTAATTAACATCGCACTGGAGCAACACAAGGGGCTATTGGCGACGGTCCGGGATCAAACCCGAACACACTATATTCCGATAATCGATGCTACAAAAACTGAGCAGAAATAAACGTATTCATTACATTGTTAGTGTAGAATGGTTTTTTGAGCATTTTGTAAAGTTATGTGAATGCAGAATTCTCCTCATAAGGATATTATGTGTTTGATAAAACAATATTTACATTATTTTTAACTACTGTAGTTTAACCCTGAGAGAGTCGCTTTTAGCGCACAGCGCACTTTTGCCAAAATAACCACAACTTTCTATCAAATTCAATGCATTTTTTCAACCCTTAGAAAGACCATTCATCATTTTCTTGGAATAGATTCCTTTGGAACGATTCAATTGATCCTGTAATTAGAATAGCCATCCATTATATCGTACATTTTCTTAGAATATAAGGCTTTGGAACTGTTTTATTACTCATTTCTTTAGAATAGAATCATTTGGAAGAGTTCTATTTTTCATTTCCTTGGAATAGAATCATTTGGAAAGGTTCTGTCGCTTATTTCCTTAGATTAGAATCATTTGGAACAGTTCTATATGCCCATTCTATTTAATAGAATCCTTTAGGAAGATTCTATCGGCCCATTCTGTCGAAACCGTTGGAATGTATCTATTACTCCTTTACTTAGATTAGAATCCCTTGCAAATATTCTATCGCTCAATTCCTTAGAATGGAATCCTTCGGAAGGTAGGTATTTATTCAAAGTCGCACTGGAGCAACACAGCTGGCTATTGGCGACGGTCCGGGAAAACCCCACGTAATTTTGAACTACGGTCAGATGACGAGGTCACACCTGAGCTTTGGATCCTACGGAAAGATTGTACTTGTCCAGAAGGCCATGCATAGAAGACTGCAGCTTGCAAGGTGGAATTATGAAACTCTCAGAGGGTTAAATTAAGATTCAAACTTAACATAACTTGAAATAATCTTTGAAATTCAACCCATATCGTAGGAACAATGCAGTTCCGACAACAAGTAGAAAATTGTACACAATGTTTTCGGGAAGAACAAACGCTTTAAGTGTGCCGAACTAACTGGGCTTGTCTTTCTGTCAAACTAACAATCGCTTTTTTAAAACCATGCAAAACGATTTCCAAGGGTCCTCAGAAGCCCAGTGTTGGAAGAGTAACGGATTAATTAACAACCGGAGGGTTGCGAGTTCGAATCCAACCAAAGACTGCCGTGTGCAAAGGGGGCTAGTACACGTTCAATCTGTCGTGGCCTCAAATGTCCTCACGTTGGCTTGGTGTGGAAGTTTGGAGAGTGGGGTGCCAGCTCAGGTGTGACCTCCTTATCTGTCTGTGGTTCAAAATTACTTAGCTTTCTCGTATCTTCCCCTTCGGGTCACATCAGTAGCCCGATGTGTTGCTCCAGTGCGACGTTAATTAAAATACCTACCTTACCTACGATTTCCAAGAAATAGTGCCAGAAATATCTCTATGAAAATAGCAATGCTTATGATAGAAACTCTCATCTCTGCTTGAATATCCAAAACCAACAAACTACTTAAAAAAGACTATTTCAGAACCAAGAGATAGGTAATTTACTTCCTACAAAAGTGGATTACAATTCTTTATGTTTCTTTTACCGATGTTCTTTCACACTTACACAAATATGCCACACTCATTAAAACAAAACAATAAGTAATTTAATGTTCTTTTTATTTTAAGAGCACTTCACCTTTGGTTAAGCGGTCATTGTTCGATGCAAGTTACTGCAAACTGTGGACGTGTGTGTTTTAGAGCAAGAATAGATTCAATTCTAAAAATTCATTTTTTGACGCGTTAGAATGACCACTTTCTAACAAGACGCCACGAAAACTGCATACTTTTCTACCAAAAGGTACTTTATGGTAGAGTTGGGGTTACACTCTACCTATATGTATACTACTATAGGTAGTGTGTAATGCTATATGTATACTACTGTATATACTACTATATGTATGCTATATGTATACTACTGTATATACTACTATATGTATGCTATATGTATACTACTGTATATACTACTATATGTATGCTATATGTATACTACTGTATATACTACTATATGTATGCTATATGTATACTACTGTATATACTACTATATGTATGCTATATGTATACTACTGTATATACTACTATATGTATGCTATATGTATACTACTGTATATACTACTATATGTATGCTATATGTATACTACTGTATATACTACTATATGTATGCTATATGTATACTATTGTATATACTACTATATGTATGCTATATGTATACTACTGTATATACTACTATATGTATGCTATATGTATACTACTGTATATACTACTATATGTATGCTATATGTATACTACTGTATATACTACTATATGTATGCTATATGTATACTACTGTATATACTACTATATGTATGCTATATGTATACTACTGTATTATAAGTTTATTTTTGTAATGGTGGCTAAGAGTTCACCATAACACTCTCTCCTTCCAGAACTTAGAAATGGCTAAATTCGGTAGATGATACCACTAGGAGTGAACTTCAGGTGTTTCGAGGGTTAAAGGGTGAGTACTCCAAGGGAATGAAGAAAATGAATATATCTTCACCACTGTCCAAAAAATATGCATATTAACCAAACACAAAAATATTTAAGTCGATAAAACACATTTTACAAAATTTTTTGGATAAGTAGATTTTGTATACGATCGAGTATCACCAGATTTGGGGGTAAATACATCACAGCTCAATAAATGTAGTTTCCCTACCCACTGCATATTATATATTACATTTTTTTCTGCAATTCACGTGTAAAGTGTTCTGATCATTGATCAAACGTAACTCTCCAAGTGTATTGACGAGATATCTCGTCTATATCATGTCGATTTTGCTAATGACGAGATATCTCGTCGAGACAAAACTGCCCTAATACCCCAAGGGGAATGAAGATCAAGTAGGAAAAAACAAATTGACCCGTGTCCGGAATTGGTGACACTTTGGAAAAGGTTTCTGCATCACTGCATTCTGGTCACTACAGGGCAGTTTTCGATGCAAGATAAACCCCCATGAGGGTTAAAAGACACTGAGAGCTGTATTAGATCACGGATGCACTTCTGTATGCAAGGTCGTGAAATGAATAATTGCCATCTTTTGACTCTCGTGTTGACTTTAGCAGCAGAGAGTGAGAGCAGACTGCAGTTGGTTGAAATGCGGCTGAGCAGCAACGAATAGTGAAGATGTGATAGGAAGGGGTATTATGTCTAGTGTCACAGGGCATCTGACAGTTGTTGGAAGTGATTAGCATCTCATTACTCATTCAACTGTTCATACTAGACCACCCATCCGATTGAGGCGAGCGCCATCTGGAAGTTTTTCAGACGTGCCATCTGGATTGAAAATGTGTTTGTGAAACGTGTTTAAATAATCACACTCCGTCAATCACCCATTCAGCAAGACGCTTACTTTAGGTTTTACTTTAGGCCCCGTTCACATGGACTTTTTCCAACGCGCGTTTGATAGGAATTATAGAGCGTTATCATTCTTGGGTGTTTTTCAAGGTCAGTTTCCGTTATCATTAAATTGTTTTTTTATTCCCTTAATCCAGGTTTCTATCTTTTGAATGGTCAAAGATAAAATCAAAATTTCAACGGATTTCAAATCAGCGTAAAATTTTACGACAGATCGATGACAAAAACATGATCTTTGAAAAAATGTTTTTCTCAATTGTCGCAACTAATCTTTTTAAAGATATTCCTTTTATACTAAGCGTAAGCGGAAGTATTGCCTTGTTTTTAAAGGGAATGTCACTTTAATAAGATATTTTGTTACCCATTATCAACTGTTTTAATTTTACAGCCACTAAAAATAGGATGAAAATCTTTCTTTCCCAACCTAAAATTGATTCCCCTGTGTTCACATAAGCCTGGATTTGGTTAACTTAGAAATATATAAAATTGACCAAAAAATGCCTAAAATAATCTAAAAAATATTCAAAATGACGTAAAAATTTGATATTTCGATTTGTAAAACATCCGTTCAATAATTGCCTGTGAATAAAGTGTTTTTGAACTTCAATCTTTATATATAAATAAATGCAATAAATCGACTTGCTGATCAGAAGTGACAACCTAAACAGGTAAATCTTTCTGTAAAACTTTGATTAAAACGAAACTAACTGGAAAATGACCAAACAATTTCCTTAAAATTTCAAAATTGATTGTGTAGAGTAAAAATATATCTACGGAAAAAACTACATTTCTAGAACCAGGAAATTGGAAACGGAATTTCTGTTTATGTGGCATTGTCTACGAAGTACTAGCAAAAGATGACACGCAAACAAAATCTGGCACTGGTGATAACCTTTCTTTTTTTATGTTATTTTTGCAGGTTTTATCGTGTTTCCTACGATCTATAGCTAATTTTTATTTAATTTTCCTTCAAATAAATCTCTATGTTTTTTTAAAACCTATCTCTAAACATTTTAATATATCAGCAAAAATAACACATATGTAACAATAATTAGTTTTTCATTTTTAAACACAATCTTCCCTGAGTTGCGACTATACGAAACGAAACTAACCCTCCAACCTCTTTCAGGGGTTTTGTAGCACAAATATAACCACGAATGGAATAATGATTGCGAAATATTTCAACTAAAATTTGATTAAATCCCAAGATGAAACGAGAAAATTATGTTAAAACTAAAAAAATCTTAAAGAAAACCCAAAAAACAGTACATATCGAAAACCAGGAGTTTGTTAATATAATTTGTATCTACACGTACATATAATATAAAAATTTCGATAAAAGTAGTAATAACACTAACTGCAAGATTAAAATATAAATTATACGAAAAATAAATAAGCTCACAGAAAATTAGGTTCAGTAAATCAGAAGTTCATTTTCAAAAGTGATATCGAGTTCAATGTAACACGGAGATATAAAAAATGAATGAAAATCGAAACTTATCTTACGCATTTCACCCGTTGAGGAAAAATAAAAAAATAACTAAAGTTTAGCTTTTAAATTGTATATTTAATTTTATCTTTATTTTAAAGACATTTGCCGCACATGGAAACTAAAACGGACAGTTGTCGTATATGTTATTCTCAGAAATAACATTACCCACTATCCCCTTTAGTTGTAAACTATCACATTTTTACAAGTTTTGTGTGAAAGCAGGGTAAATTTCTTCAATACATCGAATACGATTAAATTTTCTCATCCTATTTTTAATGGCGATAAATATAAATCAGTGGATTAAGACAAAATACTCCAATCAAGTTGTACCTTTTCTATAAAAACGAGATGAATACTCCCTTTTGTGTTCATAATGAATATATTCGTCAAATACGTATCGCGAAAATATTAGTTACAATTGAAAAATTATTTAAATAAAATCACATTTTAGGTATGATCTAGTGTAAAATTTTCCATAGATTTCGAATCCGTTGAAATTTTTCCTCTATCTTTAAAGATCCCGAAGATAGAAACTTGGACTATGGGAATAAAAAAGCCCTAAAGGGCGTCAAAACGCGTGTCATGTGAACGGTACAGTAGAAACCTATGCTTTTCCAAACACCTTCTAATCGCGAGAACGACCGGAAAATGTTGAATCGCCGAAGCTATCTAGCGCTTGGATTCTCGCGATTTCTGCATATGAACACTCCAGTAGAACTCTATGTACTTTGGTACCCGCTTTTTATTTTGACCTAAAACGCGCGTTGGAGAACGCCTCACGTGAACGGGGCCTTAGAAGGCGCGTTAGAGCTTTTTTATTCCCCTAGTCCAAGTTCCTATTTTTGCGATCGTTAAAGATAGAGTGAAAATTTAAACACAAAAGGGAGTATTCATCTCATTTTTAAAGAAAAGATATAACTTGATTAGAGTATTTTGTCTTAATCCACTGCTTTATATTTATGACACTTAAAAATATTATGAGAAAATTTAATCGTATTCGATTTATTGAAGAAATATATCCTGCTTTCACACAAAACATGTAAAAATGTGATAGTTTACAACTAAAGGAAATAGTGGGTAATTTTAATTTTGAGAATAACATATACCGACAACTGTCCGTTCTTGTTTTCATGTGCGGCAAACGTCTTTAATGTATATTGAAATTAAATATTCAATTTAAAAGTAAAACTTTAAAGTTATTTTTCATTTGTCCTCAACGGGTGAAATATTTAAGATAAGTATCAATTTTTATTCATTTTTCATTCTTATTTTACATTGAAGTCGATATCACTTTTGAAAATAAACTTCTGATTTACTGAACTTAATTTAATGTGATTTTATATTTCATAGAATTTATATTTTAATCTTGTAGTTTGTGTTATTACTACTTTAATTGAAATTTTTATATCAAATGTACGTGTAGACGCAAATTCTATTAGCAATCTCCTGGTTTTCGATATGCACAGATTTTTGGTTTTCCTTTGAGGTTTTTTTAGTTGTAACATAATTTTCTCGTTTCATCGTGGGTTTTAATCAAATTTTAGTTGAAATATTTCCCAGTCGTTATTCCATTTGTGGTACAAAACCTCTGAAAGAGGGTAGGTTGGAGAGTTAGTTTTCGTTTCGGATAGTCGGAGCTCAGTGAAATTTGTGTTTAAAAATTAAAAAACTAATTATTGTTATTTATGTGTTATTTGTGCTGATACATTAAAATGTTTAGAGATAGGTTTTAAAAAATATAGAGATTTATTTGAAGGAAAATTAAATAACAAATTTTCTATAGATCGTAGGGAAAACCATAAAACCTGCAAAAATAATATAAAAAAGAAAGGTTATCACCAGTGCCGGATTTTATTTGCGTGTCATCTTTTCGATAGTACTTCGTGAACAATGCCATATAAAGAGAAATTACGTTTCCAATTTCCTGGTTCTAGAAATGTAGTTTTGGGGGATATATTTTTATTTAACTCTTGTCCATTTTAAAATTTTAAGGAAATTATTTGGTCATTTTCTAGTTAGTTTCGTTTTAATCAAAGTTTAATAGAAATATTCCAAAATTTTTTTCATACGTAGTTTCGCTATTACTTACGCTGAAACACATTACAAATGACTCATCTGCTAGCTTCTTGAGCCCAAAAATCCGTGAGCACCCCTTAACATAAAACGAATCCTTCGTACTATTTTTTATTGGTGAGTGAATCATAGACACTGGAGAGTTAAGGTTATAGGTTTTTTTCCTCTAGTCTTGGCAGTAATAACCGAATACTTTAGGATTTTAGAGTTAATAAAAATGTTTAATAATGACACAATTTGAACTACATAAAGCAGTGTTTCTCTGTGATCCGCTGGCTCTTTCCGGTTCTTAGGTCCAAAATATCCTGTCTTTCGAAAAATTTTGAAAAACGTACGAAAAGCTAACGTGCAAAAATTTACAACCGAGATGGACGGCATTGGCATTGCACAGGAACGCATCGTATACTATACGTTGCGAAAGATTTATGTTTGGGTTGTCACTTCTGGTCAGCAAGTCGATTACATTGCATTTATTTAAGTATAAAGATTGAAGTTCAGAAGCACTTTATTCACAGGCAATTAGTGAACGGATGTTTTACAAGTCGAAAGAATATCAAATTTTTACATCATTTTGAATATTTTTTAGATTATTTTAGACATTTTATTGGTCATTTTTATACATTTGTAAGTTAACCAAATCCAGGCTTTTGTGATCACAGAGGAATCAATTTAAGGTTGGGGAAGAAAGATTTTCATCATATTTTTAGTGGCTGTAAAATTAAAACAGTTGATAAGGGGCAACAATATATCTTATTGCAGTGACATTCCCTTTAAAAACAAGGCAATCTTTCCTTTGTATAAAAGGAATATCTTCAAAATGATTAGTTGCGACAATTGAGAAAAAAATAATGTTTTCAAAGAAAATCATGTTTTTGTTATCGATCTGTCGTAAAATGTTAAGCCGATTTGAAATCCGTTGAAATTTTGATTCTATCTTTAACCATTCAAAAGATAGAAACTTGCATTAGGGGAATAAAGAACATTTCTGATATTTCGATGAAGTAAGATACCTTTAGGCCCCGTTAACATGAGCTTAACGCACGTTTGATAAGAATTTTCGAGCGTTATCATGTAAACACTTCTTGAGCGTTTTTCAAGATCAGTGTCCGTTATGCATTAAATTGTGGTTTTTATTCCCTGATAAAAGTTTCTCTCTTTTGATTTCAAATCAGCGTACAATTTTACGACAGGTCGGTACCAAAAACATGATTTTCTTGAAAAAATTATTTTTTTCTCAATTGTAGCAACTAATCTTTTGCAGATATTCTTTTTATACTAAGCGGAAGCGGAAGTATTGACTTTTTTTAAAGGGAATGTCACTTTAATAAGATATTTTGTTGCCTCTTATCAACTGTTTTAATTTTATTTATTAAAAATAGGATGATAATCTTTCTTTCCCAACCTAAAATTGATTCCCATGTGTTTACAAGAGCCTGGATTTGGTGAACTTTGAAATGTATAAAAATGACCAATAAAATGCCTAACATAATATGAAAATAATTCAAAATGACGTAAAAATATTTGATATTCTTTCGATTTGTAAAACATCCGTTCCCTAATTGCCTGTGAATAAAGTGTTTTAAACTTCAATCTTTATTCATCAATAAATGCAGTATAATCGACTTGCTGACGAGAAGTGACAACCTAAACAGGTAAATCCTTCCTACGTAAAGTATGCGATGCGTTCCATTGCAATGCCAATGCTATCGAAAATTATGTTACAACTAAAAAAACCTCAAAGGAAAACCAAAAATCTCTACATATCGAAAACCAGGAGATTGCTAATAGAATTTGTGTCTATACGTACATATACACTGCTGGCCACCGTAAATGCAACACCCTGAAGGAAGCATGCAAATAATATGAAATTTACAACATGCATTAGCGGAGGTGAGATATGCAAATGATTAGAATTTCAGCGCAGACGCACATCACGCGCGCCTGTGGCGCCACTTCAAAGCGCTATTTAAGGCTTGGAGATTTCGACGATTTCAAGTTCGGCAATTATGTTTTTCTTGTGGTTTTTTCAAAAAAACGATCAATTATGCCTCGTAGAAAACAGCGATCATCTTTTGATCAAGTATCCGAGTTCGACAGAGGAAGGATAGTGGCCTACCGAGATTGTGAGTAGTATGCAGTGGTGTATACGGGGCGGAAGTGACGTCATACCACGTGACCGGAAGTGGGCGGGGCCAAGTGACGTCATACCACGTGACCGGAAGTGGGCGTGTCTGAATGACGTGACGTATTGTTTGTTTACATTTTGGACTTGGAATTTTTTTTTTTGTCATCGTGCAGGCGTTGAGTTGTTTCAAGATGGCGTCGTTTCGTTGCCATGGTGATGAATCACTCGCGTAGTGCCATCTGGTGGAGATATTCGAAACCCTATTATTTTTAATTAAAAAGCAATTTCGTGGATTCGAACCCGGGACCATAGGATCTGAAGTCAAGTGCGCTATCCGTTAGGCTGTAAGAGAGTTAACTATGGGCGGTGAATTAATGTAGTGTTGGATTTTTTTTTTTCTCTTTTGGACTTGTATTTTTTCTTAGTATTAGGAATGGGTTATTTTTAGAAAATGGTTTGAATAATTGCATAGGGGTTTTAATAAATGCTTTTTCAAAATGACTTATGGCGCCATCTGGTGATTTTAAAAGTAATTAATCTAAGGAACGAATTGATTTCTTAATGTTTTTACTTTATTCATGACCGGTGACGTCAGTGTGTTTACGTTTGGGACTTGGATTTTTTTTCCTTCTGAGATTTCGATGTGACGTCACGATTATGTCCATCGAGCAAGTCTGAACTTGAAAAAGTCTACTCACAATTCTTTATGTTATGAGTATGGTAAATTGTTTACAGATCGTGAAGACTGGGCATACTTCCGTCGATTGGAAAACGAATTAACGTATTAAAAAAAGACGAAATTTAGAAATTTTAGGTCAAAAATATACTGTGCCTTGTCAACTTGTAGCATACGAAGACGAAGGAATAAGCTATACTTTTAGTGGGTCTTCTATTGCAGCCAAGCCTTGATCTCCTTAAGTATTGGAAATAAAGGGAGAAATGGAGCGAATAATTGGTGCAAGATTTAATTTTGAGTTGGTGAACCGTTATAAAGATGGTAAGGACTGCATAGTTGCCCATAAAAACAACGAGAAGGACTTGGAACTTTATGCACCCATAGCGTCTGTTTCATTTGGGCAGAAAAGACAATTTGTGTTTTCTAACTACAATTGTTTAAAAATTGTTCTGGAAAATGGAAGTTTGCTTGGAATGAAGTATCCAACAAACCAATTTTGGTTTCACAAGTTTCGTAAAATTCTAGCGTAAATAAGCAATAATCCACTTATGTGCCCCCGAACTGGAACACATATACTGTATTTTGGATTGTTTGTTTTTTATTACATAGTTTTATAAATTGTCTTAAAATGCAAGATCTGAAATGAAATTTTTCTATGCTATAAAGATTTATGGGTTTTTTTAATTTAGATGTTTTTACTCAAAAATTAATTATACATTAGATGCTATAAGACCTATTTTTTAACAGAAATTTTGTTTTAATTAATATACACTTAAGTAAGAGTAAAATTTTTGAAACTTTATAAGACCCATACTATGAATACGTTTTCTTGTACATTTGAAGAAGTTTTAGTATAAAAACCATTTATCCTATAAATCTAAATTAAATGTTATTTTTTAAATTATCTTTCCTTGCATATTATTTTTTTACTTTGAATAAATCTTCATAAATTTTAGTGATTTAATTTATATTATATAGATTTACAAACCTGTTTTTGGATGAAATATAAGGATTTTATATTTTAAAAGTTAATGTTTTTACTCAAAAATTAATTATATATTAAATACTATTACACATATTTTTAATGTTGAAGATTTTAGAAAACATTTTACAATTGAAACATATGCATTACATATTATGACAAACACTTAAATGGAGATCCATAAGGGAATATTGGAAATCTTTTTAATGCTTACACCTTTCTATTTTAAATAAACTTTTGCTTGTCTTACCACATACACTGTATTTTGGATTATTTGATTTTTATTACCCATGGTCTTATAAATTTTCTTTTAAAATACAAGATCTGAAATGAAATTTTCCTTGATTTTAAGATTTATGTTTTACTCAAAAATTAATTATACATTAGATGCTATAGCACATATTTTATTACAGAATTTTTTAATATTATACACTTAAGTGAGCGTAAAATTTTTGAAACTTTACAAGACCCATATTATGAACATGTTTCCTTACACATTTGAAGTAGTGAAAAATAGTATTAAAACCCTTTATCCTGTAAAATCTAAATTAAATATTATTTTTAATTAATCTTTCCTTGCATATTATTGTTTACTTTAAATACATTTTCATTAATTTTAGTGATTTTATTTATATTATAAAGATTTACAAATTGTTTTTAACAAAATTTTTTTTGATATAAGGATTTTATATTTTAAAAGTTAGATGTTTTTTACACAAAAATTAATTATATATCAAATACTATTGCACGTATTATAACATTGAAGATTTTTAGAAAACGTTTAACAATTGAAATATATACTTTAAATATTATTACAAACATTTAAATGCAATTTGCTTTTTATTTTTAATTTTACAATTGAGACATTTTTAAAAGTTTGGTTCTTAAAGTGTGTGTTTTATGCATAGTAAAAAAATTATTATAAAAAACCTGTAAGAGTAAAAAGAATTTTATGCATTAATTTCAAACTTTACAAGACCCATACCATGTTTCCGTGCACATTTGAAGTAGTGAAATATAGAATTAAAAACCATTTGTCCTTGAAGTTCTAAATTAAAAGTTATTTTTCTTTAATGCTTTTTCAAACCACACATTTTACTAAATATGAACTTTTATTTATTTGAAAACCTTATGCACATCGTACAATTAAATTGCACAGCAAAATACCAATACTGTACGAAGCTATGAAGTATTTTACAAGATACTTTGGTACTGTTTTCTTAATTTTAAGTGTTCTACATTGCTATGTTAAATGGATAGTAAGTGGTTTTTCTGTTTTTGAAAATAATGTGTGCACATCTGTGCTGCTAAGCAAATTAACTTTTGCCCTTTTCTTGATATTTAATGCATAATCTAAATATTTACTGACACCGCTGATAGTTTTACCCATGAGTAAAATTAAATAATAACTGAAAATTTTAAGTATTAATGTGAATTTTAAAATGAACAAATATTATTAAAATAATGGATTAAATCTGAATTTTATGTATTCTTAAAACAATCTCTGCAAAAACCAGCACAGACAATTCTTAAACAGATTGAAGGAAGCCACATGGAAACAAAGTTAATGGAAGCACTTTTTATAGAAAAAAACATAGTTCATATATTTTACACAAGTAATACATTGTAGTGTAAAAAATAACTTTAGTTTTTTACATACTTGCACAGACGCATATTTCCGACAAGCCAATTATTCGATGCCGCCACCTAAACTTTTGGGCAATGCAAATTATTTTTGTGATGACCACATGATAGTTTTTGGAAATCAAGTTGATATTCGGAAGTAATACATCTAAGCGTTTCTTTTCCATATGACCACCTTTGTAAGCAACTAGGTACTGAGTGGCCCTCTTGGTCTGATCGTACAATTCTAAAAGCTTAGAGTCTAAACTTTCTAAGGGAGCACAATTTGCTATGTCATGAGACTGAAATGAAGAGTACATACGTAATTTTTAACATATCACACAGTTGTACGATCTTTGCACTAAGTTTATGCTCAGACGATAAGTTAAAACGAATACT
The DNA here is from genome assembly GCA_933210815.1 of Meta bourneti. Taxonomy (NCBI): domain Eukaryota; kingdom Metazoa; phylum Arthropoda; class Arachnida; order Araneae; family Tetragnathidae; genus Meta; species Meta bourneti. Next base: position 99,625,060 of record OW119928.1, on the reverse strand, counting down.
TGAAGCTACTTGCGATTTTTTTACAGCGATGTATGCATATTTACGTACTAAGAAACTTTCTTGAGTCTGAAATCCATCAAAATCCACAATTTCACAAATATTAAGCATTGCTATTGAAAAGCGTTAGCTGTTCTTGGAAAAATAATTGTAAACTGGAGGCCACGAAGAACTGGACTATATAACACCATACACTTACTAATCATACTAATCAGTAAAGTTAAAATTTATCTTTTGCGTTCCATAGTTACTCACAAAAGATAAGACTAAGTGAAGAATGTACATACTCAGAAAACATGGTGTTTGTGATAATGCGCGAAATAAAATTTTGTGTTATAATACAAGAAGATTTTAACGAAAGGATATACTTAAATGTGCGTTTGATTTTTTTTACTCTACCACGTTTATGCGCCTAATGCAATTCAATTCTACGACTAAACTTGAGCAAGAAAAAAATATAACCAAATATAATTTATAAGAGAAACGCATTTTGACTTTCTTTAAAACGAGAACTTTAAAGTATACTGAATTCTCTTGATTCTGCAGTTTTATGTTTTTTCTAAAATTACATCAACGAATTGAATTATTTATTTGTGGGCACACACAAGTCTTTGCCCTTGTTGAAAGGAAACTAGTATCTTTGACAAGTATCAGATTTTTAAAAATTGATTAAGAGAAGAACCTTTTTTCATGGAATTTAATTCAATCTGCACCATAATTTTACACTTAAGAGTAATAGAGCATAATATAGTTTTAAGGAAAATGAATAACCATTATGCAAATTTGAAGCCAAAAGTTCCAAACATGTCTATGCGCCTATCTACGTTTAGAGATTGGCCAACGCACAGACGTTGACCTTAGAGACCTAGCAGAAAACGGATTGTATTATACTGGTGTCTTGGACGTGATCAGGTGCTATTGGTGTGGCGAAGGGGCTTGAAAATTGGTAAAAAGAAGATGTAGTGAGACACAAACACAAAGTTTTATCCAAAATGTTTGGTAGCCCATAGATGAAATTGTACAGGTGCTGGATGAAATCAACAACAATAATACCAATGATCTTATAAAAAACCCGATGTATAGCTTTACCCCTTATACAACGACAAGGACGAACGACTTTGAAAAATTTGCAAGGAATCGGAAAATGAATGCTACTTTACAGCCTTGCGGTCATTTGGTGACATGCATGAGATGTACGAAGAGTCTTTCAACGTGTCCTATGTGCCGAACCAATATTTTGCACAAAATTTTAAAACGTACATTTGTTACTAAACTGTCTATTTATTAGTACATGCAGTAGATGCAATTTCAAGTGATATACTGAACATGGTGAGGAAGAAAATCCAATTGTAAAAGGGTGGTATTGAGTTGCAAGTTATTAAATTGGCACAAGTGCTTCAGTAAAAAGATTAGTAAGGAAGTTTGAGATTCTAAAACCCTAAGACTCTTTATTAAGGAAAAAGTCGTGCAGGAAAGACTTATACACCCTTATAAATATATTGACTATTTTAATTATTAGTCGTTTGTTCATTACATGTTAAACCTATTTACTAAAGAAATTTAAAGAGTGCCTTAAACAGGAGTTACTAAATGCTTTTCGGCACATAGGACACGTTGAAAGACTCTTCGTACATCTCATGCATGTCACCAAATGACCGCAAGGCTGTAAAGTAGCATTCATTTTCCGATTCCTTGCAAATTTTTCAAAGTCGTTCGTCCTTGTCGTTGTATAAGGGGTAAAGCTATACATCGGGTTTTTTATAAGATCATTGGTATTATTGTTGTTGATTTCATCCAGCACCTGTACAATTTCATCTATGGGCTACCAAACATTTTGGATAAAACTTTGTGTTTGTGTCTCACTACATCTTCTTTTTACCAATTTTCAAGCCCCTTCGCCACACCAATAGCACCTGATCACGTCCAAGACACCAGTATAATACAATCCGTTTTCTGCTAGGTCTCTAAGGTCAACGTCTGTGCGTTGGCCAATCTCTAAACGTAGATAGGCGCATAGACATGTTTGGAACTTTTGGCTTCAAATTTGCATAATGGTTATTCATTTTCCTTAAAACTATATTATGCTCTATTACTCTTAAGTGTAAAATTATGGTGCAGATTGAATTAAATTCCATGAAAAAAGGTTCTTCTCTTAATCAATTTTTAAAAATCTGATACTTGTCAAAGATACTAGTTTCCTTTCAACAAGGGCAAAGACTTGTGTGTGCCCACAAATAAATAATTCAATTCGTTGATGTAATTTTAGAAAAAACATAAAACTGCAGAATCAAGAGAATTCAGTATACTTTAAAGTTCTCGTTTTAAAGAAAGTCAAAATGCGTTTCTCTTATAAATTATATTTGGTTATATTTTTTTCTTGCTCAAGTTTAGTCGTAGAATTGAATTGCATTAGGCGCATAAACGTGGTAGAGTAAAAAAAATCAAACGCACATTTAAGTATATCCTTTCGTTAAAATCTTCTTGTATTATAACACAAAATTTTATTTCGCGCATTATCACAAACACCATGTTTTCTGAGTATGTACATTCTTCACTTAGTCTTATCTTTTGTGAGTAACTATGGAACGCAAAAGATAAATTTTAACTTTACTGATTAGTATGATTAGTAAGTGTATGGTGTTATATAGTCCAGTTCTTCGTGGCCTCCAGTTTACAATTATTTTTCCAAGAACAGCTAACGCTTTTCAATAGCAATGCTTAATATTTGTGAAATTGTGGATTTTGATGGATTTCAGACTCAAGAAAGTTTCTTAGTACGTAAATATGCATACATCGCTGTAAAAAAATCGCAAGTAGCTTCAAGTATTCGTTTTAACTTATCGTCTGAGCATAAACTTAGTGCAAAGATCGTACAACTGTGTGATATGTTAAAAATTACGTATGTACTCTTCATTTCAGTCTCATGACATAGCAAATTGTGCTCCCTTAGAAAGTTTAGACTCTAAGCTTTTAGAATTGTACGATCAGACCAAGAGGGCCACTCAGTACCTAGTTGCTTACAAAGGTGGTCATATGGAAAAGAAACGCTTAGATGTATTACTTCCGAATATCAACTTGATTTCCAAAAACTATCATGTGGTCATCACAAAAATAATTTGCATTGCCCAAAAGTTTAGGTGGCGGCATCGAATAATTGGCTTGTCGGAAATATGCGTCTGTGCAAGTATGTAAAAAACTAAAGTTATTTTTTACACTACAATGTATTACTTGTGTAAAATATATGAACTATGTTTTTTTCTATAAAAAGTGCTTCCATTAACTTTGTTTCCATGTGGCTTCCTTCAATCTGTTTAAGAATTGTCTGTGCTGGTTTTTGCAGAGATTGTTTTAAGAATACATAAAATTCAGATTTAATCCATTATTTTAATAATATTTGTTCATTTTAAAATTCACATTAATACTTAAAATTTTCAGTTATTATTTAATTTTACTCATGGGTAAAACTATCAGCGGTGTCAGTAAATATTTAGATTATGCATTAAATATCAAGAAAAGGGCAAAAGTTAATTTGCTTAGCAGCACAGATGTGCACACATTATTTTCAAAAACAGAAAAACCACTTACTATCTATTTAACATAGCAATGTAGAACACTTAAAATTAAGAAAACAGTACCAAAGTATCTTGTAAAATACTTCATAGCTTCGTACAGTATTGGTATTTTGCTGTGCAATTTAATTGTACGATGTGCATAAGGTTTTCAAATAAATAAAAGTTCATATTTAGTAAAATGTGTGGTTTGAAAAAGCATTAAAGAAAAATAACTTTTAATTTAGAACTTCAAGGACAAATGGTTTTTAATTCTATATTTCACTACTTCAAATGTGCACGGAAACATGGTATGGGTCTTGTAAAGTTTGAAATTAATGCATAAAATTCTTTTTACTCTTACAGGTTTTTTATAATAATTTTTTTACTATGCATAAAACACACACTTTAAGAACCAAACTTTTAAAAATGTCTCAATTGTAAAATTAAAAATAAAAAGCAAATTGCATTTAAATGTTTGTAATAATATTTAAAGTATATATTTCAATTGTTAAACGTTTTCTAAAAATCTTCAATGTTATAATACGTGCAATAGTATTTGATATATAATTAATTTTTGTGTAAAAAACATCTAACTTTTAAAATATAAAATCCTTATATCAAAAAAAATTTTGTTAAAAACAATTTGTAAATCTTTATAATATAAATAAAATCACTAAAATTAATGAAAATGTATTTAAAGTAAACAATAATATGCAAGGAAAGATTAATTAAAAATAATATTTAATTTAGATTTTACAGGATAAAGGGTTTTAATACTATTTTTCACTACTTCAAATGTGTAAGGAAACATGTTCATAATATGGGTCTTGTAAAGTTTCAAAAATTTTACGCTCACTTAAGTGTATAATATTAAAAAATTCTGTAATAAAATATGTGCTATAGCATCTAATGTATAATTAATTTTTGAGTAAAACATAAATCTTAAAATCAAGGAAAATTTCATTTCAGATCTTGTATTTTAAAAGAAAATTTATAAGACCATGGGTAATAAAAATCAAATAATCCAAAATACAGTGTATGTGGTAAGACAAGCAAAAGTTTATTTAAAATAGAAAGGTGTAAGCATTAAAAAGATTTCCAATATTCCCTTATGGATCTCCATTTAAGTGTTTGTCATAATATGTAATGCATATGTTTCAATTGTAAAATGTTTTCTAAAATCTTCAACATTAAAAATATGTGTAATAGTATTTAATATATAATTAATTTTTGAGTAAAAACATTAACTTTTAAAATATAAAATCCTTATATTTCATCCAAAAACAGGTTTGTAAATCTATATAATATAAATTAAATCACTAAAATTTATGAAGATTTATTCAAAGTAAAAAAATAATATGCAAGGAAAGATAATTTAAAAAATAACATTTAATTTAGATTTATAGGATAAATGGTTTTTATACTAAAACTTCTTCAAATGTACAAGAAAACGTATTCATAGTATGGGTCTTATAAAGTTTCAAAAATTTTACTCTTACTTAAGTGTATATTAATTAAAACAAAATTTCTGTTAAAAAATAGGTCTTATAGCATCTAATGTATAATTAATTTTTGAGTAAAAACATCTAAATTAAAAAAACCCATAAATCTTTATAGCATAGAAAAATTTCATTTCAGATCTTGCATTTTAAGACAATTTATAAAACTATGTAATAAAAAACAAACAATCCAAAATACAGTATATGTGTTCCAGTTCGGGGGCACATAAGTGGATTATTGCTTATTTACGCTAGAATTTTACGAAACTTGTGAAACCAAAATTGGTTTGTTGGATACTTCATTCCAAGCAAACTTCCATTTTCCAGAACAATTTTTAAACAATTGTAGTTAGAAAACACAAATTGTCTTTTCTGCCCAAATGAAACAGACGCTATGGGTGCATAAAGTTCCAAGTCCTTCTCGTTGTTTTTATGGGCAACTATGCAGTCCTTACCATCTTTATAACGGTTCACCAACTCAAAATTAAATCTTGCACCAATTATTCGCTCCATTTCTCCCTTTATTTCCAATACTTAAGGAGATCAAGGCTTGGCTGCAATAGAAGACCCACTAAAAGTATAGCTTATTCCTTCGTCTTCGTATGCTACAAGTTGACAAGGCACAGTATATTTTTGACCTAAAATTTCTAAATTTCGTCTTTTTTTAATACGTTAATTCGTTTTCCAATCGACGGAAGTATGCCCAGTCTTCACGATCTGTAAACAATTTACCATACTCATAACATAAAGAATTGTGAGTAGACTTTTTCAAGTTCAGACTTGCTCGATGGACATAATCGTGACGTCACATCGAAATCTCAGAAGGAAAAAAAATCCAAGTCCCAAACGTAAACACACTGACGTCACCGGTCATGAATAAAGTAAAAACATTAAGAAATCAATTCGTTCCTTAGATTAATTACTTTTAAAATCACCAGATGGCGCCATAAGTCATTTTGAAAAAGCATTTATTAAAACCCCTATGCAATTATTCAAACCATTTTCTAAAAATAACCCATTCCTAATACTAAGAAAAAATACAAGTCCAAAAGAGAAAAAAAAAAAATCCAACACTACATTAATTCACCGCCCATAGTTAACTCTCTTACAGCCTAACGGATAGCGCACTTGACTTCAGATCCTATGGTCCCGGGTTCGAATCCACGAAATTGCTTTTTAATTAAAAATAATAGGGTTTCGAATATCTCCACCAGATGGCACTACGCGAGTGATTCATCACCATGGCAACGAAACGACGCCATCTTGAAACAACTCAACGCCTGCACGATGACAAAAAAAAAAAAAAATTCCAAGTCCAAAATGTAAACAAACAATACGTCACGTCATTCAGACACGCCCACTTCCGGTCACGTGGTATGACGTCACTTGGCCCCGCCCACTTCCGGTCACGTGGTCTGACGTCACTTCCGCCCCGTATACACCACTGCATACTACTATTGTGGATTATCTTTCAGGGAAATCGGTAGTCGTGTTGGACGAAACCAAACAACTGTAATGCGGATATGTGATCGTTGGATGCAGGAGGGTACGACGGACCGACGTGTTCGATCGCATCCACCTCAGTGCACCACTTCACGTGATGACAGGCATATTGTGCGTATGGCAGTGACGGATCGCTCAGCCACATCACGAACCATAGCACAGCACATTCAGTCTGTACCGCATCATCCAGTGTCTGCGCGTACCATTCGACGCCGTTTACAGCAGAGTGGTCTGTCCGCAAGACGTCCATTGCTTCGTCTACCCTTGACGCAGAACCACAGACGTTTCCGCCGCCAATGGTGCGATGAAAGAAGGATGTGGACGGCAGAATGGAATGAAATTGTCTTTACTGACGAGTCACGCTTCTGTCTGCAACACCACGATGGTCGGATTCGAGTCTGGAGACACCGTGGAGAGAGGATGCTGAACAGCTGCGTTATGCACCGCCACACTGGTCCTGCACCGGGTATTATGGTATGGGGCGGTATTGGATATCACTCTCGCACTCCTCTAGTACGCATTGCCGGTACTTTAAACAGCCAGCGCTACATCTCCGAGATGTTGGAGCCAGTTGTCCTTCCTTACCTTCAGGGCTTGCCCACAGCCATCAGGATAATTCAACAGGATAATGCGCGACCAAACGTGGCACGCATTGTCCAAGGGTTCTTCGTCAATCGCCAGATTGAATTGCTTCCCTGGCCAGCTCGCTCTCCGGATCTTTCGCCGATAGAAAACATGTGGTACATGGTTGCTCAACGATTGACCCAGAATACATCCCCAGCTGCCACACCAGATCAACTTTGGCAACGTGTGGAAGCTGCTTGGTCTGCTGTACCCCAAGAACACATCCAAAGTCTCTTTGAATCAATGCCGAGGCGTGTGGCAGCGGTGATCTCCAACAATGGCGGCTACTCTGGCTACTGATTTTGGCAGGAACCACACTTCACAGAAGTCTATAAATTTAATCATTTGATACTTGGTCAACATGTTATCTACAAAATAAATTTTGTTGTGATATCTCTTGTCTTTCTTGGTGTTGCAATTTGGGTGGCCAGCAGTGTAATATAAAAATTTCGATTAAAGTAGTAATAACACAAACTACAAGATTAAAATATAAATTCTATGAAATATAAAATCACATTAAATTAAGTTCAGTAAATCAGAAGTTCATTTTCAAAAGTGATATCGACTTCAATGTAAAACGAGAATGAAAAATGAATGAAAATTGATACTTATCTTACGCATTTCACCCGTTGAGGACAAATGAAAAAATAACTTTAAAGTTTTACTTTTAAATTGAATATTTAATTTCAATATATATTAAAGACGTTTGCCGCACATGAAAACAAGAACGGACAGTTGTCGGTATATGTTATTCTCAAAATTAAAATTACCCACTATCCCCTTCAGTTGTACACTATCACATTTTTACATGTTTTGTGTGAAAGCAGGATTAATTTCTTCAATAAATTGAATACGATTAAATTTTCTCATAATATTTTTAAGTGTCATAAATATAAAGCTGGGATTAAGACAAAATAATCCAAACAATTGATATCTTTTGTATAAAAACGAGATAAATACTCCCTTTCGTGTTCGTAATGAATATATTCGTCAAATGTGAGTATCGCGGAAATATTAAAGTTACAGTTGATAAATTATTTTTTCAAAGAAAATCACAATTTATGTATCGAACTATTGTAAAATTTTCAAGATTTCAAATCCGTTGAAATTTTTACTCTATCTTTAACGATCGCGAAGATAGGAACTTGGACTAGGGGAATAAAATAGCCCTAACGCACGTCAAAACGCGTGTCATGTTGAAGGGTGCAGAACATTTCTGTGTATCTCCAAGCGCCTTCTAAACGCTAGTACGACCGGAGATTGTTGATGCTATCAAGCGCGTGGATTCTCGCGATTTCTGCATGTGAACATTCCAGTAGAACTCTATTTACTTTGGCTACCCGCGTTTTGTTTTGACGTAAAACGCGCGTTGGAGAACGCCTTATGTGAACGGGTCCTTAATAACTGTAACATCGGTAAAATCCTTTCCACCAATAAAACTTGAAAAATGTCTAGTTTCTTTCTGTGAGGGGTTCACATGCATGATTCCACCTTGCTACCTGCCGTCTTATTCTGCATATTTTACCAGTTTTGACCTTCTTGACCATTTCCATTGGATTATATTATAAAAAAGGAGATACAAATTCTATTCTAATGAAATGAGTAATAGAATTTTTCAAAAGGCTTCTATTGTAATGAAATGAGCAACAGGATCTTTCCAAAGCATTATATTCTAAAAAAAGGAGCAATAGAATTTTTCCAAGCGATTCTACTCTAAGGAAAGAAGCAATAAATTCAATCCAAACGATTTTATTCTAAGGAAAGGAGCAATGGAATTTTTTCAATTCAATTATAATCTAAGGAAAGGGTCAATAAAATATTTCCAAATTATTCTATTCAATAGAATGAGTCAATAGAATATTTAAAAAGTGTTCAACATCCATCGAAGTAAAACGTGTTTAGACAGTGGAGTTTCAATCTACTAAAAGTACTTCACAGTTGAGATTAGCCACACTGCTATATATACTACTATGTAGTGCTAACTTTTATGGTGGCTATCTTCACCAGAAATTAAATCAAAGAAACAATTCCAAATTATAAGGAAATAAGCCTTAGAATATAAATTAAAAACTTATTTTTCACTTATAAGTTTATAAATTAATGAATTTTTACTTACCTTTATGGTGGTTGTCTCGACAAGGTATCTCGTCAATAGTAAAACTGACTAGATCTTGATGGACGACATGTCTGATCAAAAGTAAACTGATCACAGCTTGATCTCTTCATCATCAAAAAATGGGCAATACTTTGATGACGAGATATCTCGCCATTAGCAAAATGGGTCAGGTGTTGATGAACGAGGCATCTCTTCGAACTATTCGTGACAAAAGGAACACTATTCGTGACAAAAGGAAATTTAACTCACCTATCGGGTATTACAAAAATTTATATAATTTATACAAAAGAAATATATATGGGGCCGTGGTAGCCCTGTTGGAAGAACAAATGATTAGCAACCAGAGGGTTGCGAGTTCGGAACTAGGTCCAGCGAAAAAACCGTCGTGTACACGGGGGCTTGTGCATGTGAAGTCTGTCGTGGTTTTCAATGTCCTCACTTTGAGGTGATGTGAGCTCAGGTGTTTTTCTTGTCATCGGACCGTGGTTCAAAATTACAAGACGTTGTCTTTGAATCTTTTTCTTGGGGATTGATCCCGCACCATCGCCAATCGCCCGTTGTGTTGCTCTAGTGTGAAACCCTCTGGATACGGGGACAGGCCCAACCGGACTAAAGTTTCGAGTCTCCTTACGAAATCCTTGGATTCTTTCAGACCTCAAACTCCTGAAGAATCGCCGAAGCCCATTCCGATTTGCGTCCCCTATTTTCGGTGCTACAGAGACCCGCGCGTGAATAGCGTTATCTCCCCGTTGACAAAGATGTCAGGGTTATCGACGGGGAACCTCGAAAAATGTTTATCCTCGAGCATCTAGTCGGTGAGAGGTTGAGTAAATGAAAAGAGACACACTTAAAAGTCACCGCCGTCCTTTCAGTTCGCCCAGGAAGAATCTGTCCCTTAGACATATCCAAAACCCGACAATAGAAACCGCCACATTAGGTGATAATGGGACGACACATATTCCCTCTGCTCCATTGCAAAGGCTCCATTGTGGCCGATTTCAGTAAGTTGCCTGTAAAGCCGTTGGGCCGGCTGCCGCAACCAAAGAAGGAAACGATATTCTGCACCGACGTATGCAGAAAGTTAACTACCTAACAAAAGAAATATGATACATTTATCGTAAACACGTTGCTAGCTTTCGAGATTTATTTGTGAAAATTGTCGTTCTCGCGTCTTTCCTCTGTTTGACCGATGATCGATTGAATAATCCACAAAAAGGTAACCTTCAGATATCTCTCCTCAAAGGAGAGAAGTATTGAAAATAAGAAACTTTAAACGAAATTAAAGTAAATTCATACGGACGCTAAGTATTGTTGAGCGATGTTGAAGCAAGGGGAGCTAGGCTCCACGATAATTTTCTAATGGCTCCGAAATTAAATTATCTCTACAGAAGAGGAGGAAGAAGTGATGTAAATCGAATTATGCACTAAAGATAATGCAACTTGGAGCAGAGTAACTACTTTGCATGTTGTTTTCGCAGAACCGAAAATTCGTAAGTCTCATTTTCTTGTTTTCAGTATATCATACAGATGTTAAAGAACACGTTTAATAAAAGACTGAGACGCATGAACTCCGGGATGTTTATTTAATGAATTATGTAGTTTATTCATCGGATTGAATAGATAAACCATAATGTTAGTTAAATTAATATCGTTTCCTTTATTTTTCTTTGCGATTTTAAGATGTTATGATTCCAATAAATTTTTACCGGAATATGTGTAATTTATTATAGTTATCTCTGTGTTTTATAAAATAATGTGTTATAATTTTCTCGAAGACTTCAATTATTTGATGAAACGTAAAACATAAAGATGTATGAATGTTTTTAAAAGATTTGAAAATTTTCATATTAAACCTCAATTCCCTTTCTCATGTTTTATGCTATTTTTGTGGAAAGCAATTAACAGCCAACTATGTTTCGCAATAAAATCATAAATACAAATTCGTTTAATGAGATTTCGCATCTTATATATCTGTTTATTCTCACCTCGACTTACAATATTAACCCTCCTGGTGGTTATCTTGACAAGGTATCTCGTCATTAGAAAAACTGCCAGATCTTTATGGACGAGATATCTCGTCATCAGAAAACAATTGACCTCATCTTGATCTCATCTTCATAAAAAAATCGTCAATATGTTAATGACGAGATATCTTGTCATTAGAAAAATGGGTCAGATCTTGATGGGCGTGATGTCTAGTTGAAACCACTTGGAGGGTTAAGTACCTGAATTTTTTTCTATGAGTGGGTTTTAATGTAAAGCTGAATATAGAGAGCTCTAATGTGTTGGTAAACTCTTGTAGCTTGTGGCGTAACTTGGTATGATGCTAGAATACGATTTGTTCATATCGCTTACATTGAGATCAACACAACACATTGCGAAAGTCGCGATAAATTAACCCTCCAAGTGGTTTTGACGAGATATCTCGTACGCCAAGGTGTGACAATTTTTTCTAATGACGAGGTATCTCATCATTAACATATTGCCGATTTTTTTATGACAACGAGATGAAAACCTGATCAGTTTTCTTATAATGACGAGATATCGATCCATCGAAATCCGGTCAGCTTTTCTGATGTCGAGATACTTGTCGAGGCAACCACATGGATGGTTAAACACCTAAATATTGCTCTACATAAGAGGATTTTACTGTAAATATAGAGGGAACTAGTGTGTTTGTAACTTCTTTTTTATAGTTTGTGGTATAACGGTATGATGCTAGAATACAATTTCTTCATGTCACTGGTATTGGGATTAACGCCAAACATCACCAAATTGGCGATAAATAAAATAAGTTCTTAACAGGAAGTATTTTTTCTTCTCCGGATAGTATGTTCCTGTTTACACTGAAAACTCCATAATATGCTTTTCTGTTTTACCAATTCACTTAATTTTTGTTAAGATATTTTAACGAAACATTTCTTCAAAGTTTAATATAAGGGGTTACTAAGCTTATTTTTTTAGTTACAACTACTTAAATTATTAAATTGGTCTCAGAATTACTTAATGAAGTAACATAAACATCCCACTGCTAACCATGGTATTTCTAACCTGATCATAAGCGCCATATTTATTTTTAATTAAATGTAATTTAAGATTACGTAAAAATGTACGCTTACCGCTCTAAGCTTTTAAAAGGTAATGACGAAATAAATAGAAATTGCACAAAGTACACATCCATTTATAGTATTTTGTACTCTGCGTGATGAAATGCGATAATTAAATATTTTGCAGTGTAAAAAATTTTTAATGGCCAAGAATAAATTTCGAGTTCTATTCATAAAGACCAAACGCAAAAGTTGCAAGCTATTATCGTCAAAGAAAATATATTAATTTATTCTCAGTTAGGATTTTTCAATCCTTACATATTAAATATTTTTCCAAAAAGTTTCAAGATATGTTCTCATCTCATTAAAAAATCTTCCTAATGACGTTTTGCCATCAATTAATTTAGTCATTAATAATAGAATTTTTTTTGTCTCCCCCATTGTATTAACGATACATTTGTTAATTTTTGTAGCAGCGATTCCCGTCAATGATAAATGTTTTTAACAAATGCTTAGGTGTGGAAACAATGCATATATGGAGCTTGTACGGTATTGTCTAAGTTAATACTATGTTTTTCTTAATTATACTGTAATTAATTATTTAATTAATTTTTAACCCATTACTTTTCCAATGAAGATTGATTAAACTTCATTTTTAAGCATAACTCAAGCATGTCTCATCCTTCTGTGAGGTGCACCTACATTGGGAGCTACCCTTCACATGCGGATCTCAGGGGAAACGTAGCTGATAATCTGGCGAAGGAGGTGTCGATGAACCATTGTCCGATACCCACTCTGACGTTTCTTGAGCTTTACTCTAAAAGAAAAATCTTGCTAAGATCTTGGCATGTGTGGATCGTTCCCCCGGTACACTCTTGGTATCGTGGAGATCACGCCGGAAGATCTCTTGCTCTCAATTGCGACAGACATATTCAGACAGCGCGCTTTTTCAGTGGCCATCTGAGGTGTTCCACATTTGACTATGGTAGCAAGATTCATCCTGTTTACCTTAAATGTCAGTCTGACCTGGTCTCCCTAGCACGCATTCTCGAATGCCTGGGGTTGTCCCGAGACGACCTGTTTTCTGAACTTCTTTTAGTATGATTTTTGCGGGTGAATGTACTTGTCGATATGTTCTAGCTGTAGCTAGACGTGGAGATTAGCAACAGCAAGAGGTACAATAATACAGCAACTCAATGAATTTCGTTAATATTGTCTTTATTATCTGAGAAACCTGATAGTTCTTCATTTTTGTAATTTTTTAAAGTATTCCAACTCTTTATAAGGTTAAAGGACATTTTCATGTATCTCACGTTTTCTCAATTAAAAGCATGTAAAGCAGATATACATTATAAGAAATTACTTTTATCTTATGCTATAGTGATGAGTTTCGTAACATTTGTTGAGAAGGTTAATTTTGACAAAGTTATATGCCATCATACTTGAAGACGTTATTTTGATGTAAAGAGTACAAATAACCTCAAACAGGGCAAAATAATAGGGCTGGACATTTGAGGTCCATTATGAAACCTGCGAAAAGTTACAAAATTTAGATTAACAGAAAAGGTGTAATTGAAAATATTTTTAGTACTCTGAGGAACTCATACAAATAACTTCACCATGAAACCTCCCTGCATAACTTCTAACCAATTTTGACCTCCTTGACCAATAGAACAGTTCGATAGAATTCTATTTAAAGGAAATGAGCAATACAGTTTTACTAAGAATTCTATTCTAAAGAAAGGACCGATGTAATCTTTCCTAAGGATTCTATTCTAAGTAAATGAGCCGTAGCACATTTTTCCAAGAGGTGCTTTTCTAAAAAAAGACCAATGCAGAGGCTGTTCGGACATTTTTTGAACGATTTTAATGGACTGGAGCTCAATTTTTGACATGAAATTTAATTTTTGTTTTTTAAATGTTCCATTTGATAGCCCTTATTGTTAACTATCTCTCTACACTTTCATTTCCATGATAATAATGACTTTTGTAGTATCGACAGTGGTATTTTGTCCCATTCTTGTTCCACAGTTTACCAGTCCTTGAATGGTTTTCGTTCGACGTTTCGATAATGCCCTTTTTAAAAGCCCAAAATACAAAAGTCCATGGGTGAAACATCTGAAGATTTAGCAGGAATATTAGTAAAGGGTAACTTTACTAATATTCCTAAAGGGTAGTAAAGGGAATATTAGTAAGGGTAAAGATGTGGTATTTCCTTTTTGAATATTGGGGATAAAATAGGGTCCTTATAATATGTGGGAGTTGATTTTTACATTTTTCCCCTCTTTTTACTTTTAATTTTCCATTATATGCAAAACCGGCAACAATCATAAATCTCTTAGAGAAACTTCTCACGTTCACTTTGCTATAGTCCTTTGACTTGACGGATTCTCTTTTAAAATTAAGGATCTTACCTTACAAATATTCTCAGAATTTTCTTTTTTGGATACTTTTTTGGAAGTATTTTTCCATTTTTACGTTTTTTCCTTTCTCATTAATAATATTACTTATATATCGTACCTTTAGATACCGAAAAACCATAACTTTTACAGCGTTTTTGAATAAGCCTAATTCTCTTCGGAAAGAGAGGAAACATAGCCTTCCATCCATTGCTTATTTAAAAGCGCCATTTTGAAAGTAAACAAAACTCTGAGTTAGCAAACGATAAGTTATACTTTAACTATTTAACTGCTGTGAAAATAAAATTCTTTCGTAGCATACAATTTTTTTACAGCTCATCAAAATCGTTCAAAAAATGCCCGAACAGCCTCTGTAGAATCTTTCCCAGGGATTGCATTCTAAGTAAAGAGTCAATAGAATCTTTCCAAAGCATTCTGTTCTACAGAATGGGCCAATAAAGTCGTTCCAAAGGATTCCGTTCTACAGAATGGGCCAATAAAGTCCTTCAAATTATCCCATTCCAAGGAAACGACCAATAGAATCGTCCAAAAGGAAGACTCTTTTTTAAAGAAAGGACCAATACTACACTGCTGGCCACCGTAAATGCAACACCCTGAAGGAAGCATGCAAATAATATGAAATTTACAACATGCATTAGCGGAGCTGAGATATGCAAATGATTAGAATTTCAGCGCAGACGCACATCACGCGCGCCACTTCAAAGCGCTATTTAAGGCTTGGAGATTTCGACGATTTCAAGTACGGCAATTGTGTTTTTCTTGTAGTTTTTTCAAAAAAACGATCAATTATGCCTCGTAGAAAACAGCGATCATCTTTTGATCAAGTATCCGAGTTCGACAGAGGAAGGATAGTGGCCTACCGAGATTGTGGATTATCTTTCAGGGAAATCGGTAGTCGTGATGGACGAAACCAAGCAACTGTAATGCGGATATGTGATCGTTGGATGCAGGAGGGTACGACGGACCGACGTGTTCGATCGCATCCACCTCAGTGCACCACTTCACGTGATGACAGGCATATTGTGCGTATGGCAGTGACGGATCGCTCAGCCACATCACGAACCATAGCACAGCACATTCAGTCTGTACCGCATCATCCAGTGTCTGCGCGTACCATTCGACGCCGTTTACAGCAGAGTGGTCTGTCCGCAAGACGTCCATTGCTTCGTCTACCCTTGACGCAGAACCACAGACGTTTCCGCCGCCAGTGGTGCGATGAAAGAAGGATGTGGACGGCAGAATGGAATGAAATTGTCTTTACTGACGAGTCACGCTTCTGTCTGCAACACCACGATGGTCAGATTCGAGTCTGGAGACACCGTGGAGAGAGGATGCTGAACAGCTGCGTTATGCACCGCCACACTGGTCCTGCACCGGGTATTATGGTATGGGGCGGTATTGGATATCACTCTCGCACTCCTCTAGTACGCATTGCCGGTACTTTAAACAGCCAGCGCTACATCTCCGAGGTGTTGGAGCCAGTTGTCCTTCCTTACCTTCAGGGCTTGCCCACAGCCATATTTCAATAGGATAATGCGCGACTACACGTGGCACGCATTGTCCAAGGGTTCTTCGTAAATCGCCAGATTGAATTGCTTCCCTGGCCAGCTCGCTCTCCGGATCTTTCGCCGATAGAAAACATGTGGTCCATGGTTGCTCAACGATTGACCCAGAATACATCCCCAGCTGCCACACCAGATCAACTTTGGCAACGTGTGGAAGCTGCTTGGTCTGCTGTACCCCAAGAACACATCCAAAGTCTCTTTGAATCAATGCCGAGGCGTGTGGCAGCGGTGATCTCCAACAATGGCGGCTACTCTGGCTACTGATTTTGGCAGGAACCACACTTCACAGAAGTCTATAAATTTAATCATTTGATACTTGGTCAACATGTTATCTACAAAATAAATTTTGTTGTGATATCTCTTGTCTTTCTTGGTGTTGCAATTTGGGTGGCCAGCAGTGTATAATCTTTCTATAGTATGAATGAATCCATGAATTCTTTAGAAAGTTGTTACGTATTTATTAAGTT
The DNA here is from genome assembly GCA_933210815.1 of Meta bourneti. Lineage (NCBI taxonomy): Eukaryota > Metazoa > Arthropoda > Arachnida > Araneae > Tetragnathidae > Meta > Meta bourneti. The sequence continues at coordinate 99,608,271 of OW119928.1, read as the reverse complement.
TGTTATGGAGGAAAACCAACACTCTACACTACTCAGAAATCTCTCGACTCCCGTGGATGATAATTAATTAACGTCACACTGAAGCAACACAACGGGTTATTGGTGATGGTCCGGGATCAATCCCCAAGGGTATGATCCGAGGACAACACCAAGTTATTTTGAACCACGGTCAAATGACGAGGTCAACACCTGATCTGGCACCCCACTCTCCAAACTTCCACACCACGCCAACGTGAGTACATTTGAGGCCATGCAGATTTCACGTACACCAGTCCTAGTGTACACAAAGGTCTTTGGTTGGACCGAGTTTCGAATTCGCAACTCTCCAATTGCTAATCCGTTACTTTGCCAACCGGGCTACCCTCACTCAGAAGATAAATGCATCACACAAGTATCATAAATAACTTTTTCTTTGAAAGTTTTTGCAACAAGTTAAAATTGCTTTATGGATTTAAAACGTTTTATGATTAATGTTACAAATACGCAAAGTCAGCAGATAATGGGTTTAGAGAGATTGGAGGAATTTTCAGGAAGCTTATAATCTTTGAACATCCTCAGTATTCACCAAAGGCAAGAATCTTTTAAATCATCCTTTCAGAGAAAAACGAACTGATAGGTATGACACTTTGGAAAAAATATGATACAATTAAATTGGCATTATCACTTCAATTTATTAGGGGTTGTGAATCAAAGTTCGTACTTTATAAAGTATCGAATGACACTCTACATCAGGGGTCGCCAAACTTCTTTGACCGTTGACCCCTTTAACAGTTCCTTGACTTTTCATCGACCCCTTCTATTTTAGTATTACGTAATTATAATAGGACACGCAATAAAGACGCTAATGTGAGTTTATAAATTGTGTATTTTATAGTTAGTGTTTATTGTATGTATAATATGGTATTTATTATTATATTGGCTTAATGTCAAAGGGATGCGTTTTTGTTTTATTGCGGTACATTTAAGGGAATAAAAATTTAGAAAAATTCTACTGCTGCTTTCCTAGAATCATATGGAAAGATTCTATATATTGCTCCTTAACTTAGAACAGAATCCATTGGAGAGGATTCTATTGTATTGGATAACGAAACAGCGGAAGTACAGAATAATATTATAAAACTGTCCACTTTATGAATGTAAATCAATTATTTAAGCTGTAAGGAAGAAAAAACTATCTACAAGTTGGAAACGTTCGCAGAACCCTAATGGACAGGTTCTTTACTGGTGAATAAGAAGCTTCTATATGCTACTTTTCATATGGATGTGATGTATCAATCCATATCCTCACTGGGTCCTAATTGAATTTTCTTGTTGGTATCCGATGCTGTAATACGGTTACGAGCAGTAGCGGCATCCGTCTACATTCAGCCAATTGTCTTGTCCGATATGGGGCTGTGATACGGATAGAAAATAGCCTAAACCATTTCCTTGCAACTGTATTTGCTAGCTTCCGCAATAATTTACGTTAGCCTAGTTGGAAGAGCGACGCATTAGCAATCGGAGGGTTGCGAGTTAGAGACTAGCCAGAGACCGTCTTGTGCACGGTGCTAGTGCACGTTAAATCTGTCGTGGCCCAAACGTCCTCACGTTGGCTTGGTGTGGAAATTTGGAGTGGGGAACGAACTCAGAGTCTCGTCATCTGACCGTGTTTCAGCTTGACGAGGGGTTGCCTTCGGGATGGATCCCGGACGGTCGCCAATAGCCCGTTGAGTTGCTGCAGTGCGACGTTCATCAACTACCTACCGAAACAGTCTAACTTTTTCATTTGTTCCCACTAAATTTGTTACTGTACCCATTAAAGTTCCTTAAACATTAGCTAAGAAAAACAAGTTTGATCTTACTTTTACGTATGTAATCACACTCTACTTTTTACCCTCTGAATGTCGCGAGATTTCGAGTAGTTAGTATTTTTACCCCACAACACGCTAAATAACCACAAATTCCTAAGGAATCCACTGATTCTTTCAACCTTTCCAAGGATGTTAAGGGTCCTTTTTGAGAATAGAATCTTTCTTTGGAAAGATTCTATTGATTTTTCCCTTCGAATAGAATCTTTCTATTCGAAGAGATAGAATCTTCGAATAAAATCAATAGAATCTTTAATAAAGATTCTACTGATCTTTTCCTGGAATCTAATCCTTTGGAAAGATGCTATTGCTCCTCAACTCAGAACAGAATCCATTGGAAGTATTCTATTGCCCATTTCCTTAGAATATAATCCATTGGAAAAACTACTTCTCCTTTCAGTAGAACAGAACCCATTGCAGAGATTCTATTGCTCCAGTCTTTATACTAGAACCTATTGGAGAGATGCTATTCCTCCTTTCCTTAGAATAGAACCCTTTGGAATAATTCTATTGGTCCTGTCCTTATATTTTAACCCATTGGAAATATTCTATTGTTTCTATCCTTATATTAAAACCCGTTGGAAATACTATATTGTTCGTTTCCTTAGAATAGAATCCATTGGAAGGATCCAATTGTTTCTTTCCTTAGAATAGAATCATTTGGAAAGAATCTATTCACCAAAAAGGTCAAAACGGGTCGAAGCCATGCAGAAAAGACTGCAGGCTGTGAGGTGAAATTATGCGTGTGAACCTATCAGAGGGTTAAACAATGAATTCCATAACTCAAGTCGTTTGATGTCTTTAAAACTTCAATATTTTCTATCCATAGGATACTCATAAGTTGTAGCGGAAGTGCCTTTATTTAGACAATCCCATTTTGATTTTACATGGATTGTTCTACATGCAATATCACAGATGGATCTCACAGGAATATGTGCAAGACGAGTAACAATAGAAAAACATATTCGATCCAGTAACGCAGTTAAATAATAGATTAAAAATACATTTAGCAGATTATTAGAACATAAAGAGTATCTTGCAACAGTACAAATAAACAACTGAAATATAAATCATAACACCATCTACAGCATAAGTCATTAGAATCGTTCTGAAGTATTGTATTCCAAGAAAAGACCAATAGTCTTTATAAATGTTTCCATTCTAAGACAGGTAGGTAGATATTTTAATTAACGTCGCACTGGAGTAACACAACGAGATATTGGCATCAAACCCGAAGGGAAAGTCACCATGTAGTTCTGAACCACGGTCAGATGACGAGGTCACACTTGAGCTGGCATCTCACTCTCCAAGCTTCCACACCACGCGAGCGTGAGGACATTTGAGGCCACGACGGATTTGACGTGCACCAGCCCCCTATTTACATGACGGCTTTTGGTTGGATTCGAAATTTCAACCCTCGGTGGTAATCCGTTTCTCTCCAATCGGTTTAACGCAGCTCCTCTATTCCAAGGAAATAACGAATAGAATCTTTTCAAGGGATTGTATACTAAGGAAAGGAGCGACAAACGATTCCAAAGGATTATATTCTACAAAATGGCCCGGTAGAATTGTTCAAAAGGAAAGACCAATAGAATATTTCTAGAGATTCAAATAATTCATGGAGTCCTTAGAAAGATGTGGTTCTTTCGTCATTAAGAGTGTTGTGTGGTAAAAGCACCACTCTCAAATCTTGCTAAGGGTTAAACCTATTTGATGTTATCGGTCACTTCCTGGGAACACAAGTTCCGGCCATTAAAGTATGGAAAGAGTCGATTTTTTATCATTAGAGAATGGAAAGAGTCGACTTTTATCAAAGGACTAGAAATACAGATAAAATGGATGGATTCTGAGGTAAATCTTTACATCGCATTGTAGTAGTGAAGCTTTGCAACTACGGATGCATGGATCACTGTTTCTGGATTTCGAGGGGAGAGTAAGGAACTCGGTCCGGCCAAAGACCGTCTTGTACACGGAGGCTGGTGCACGTTAAATGTGTCATAGCTTCAAATGTCCTCACATTGGCATGGTTTGGAAGTTTGAAGAGTGAGGTGCAAGTTCAAGTGTTGCCTCGTCATCTGACGGTCGTTCAAAATTAGGTGGTGTTGTCCTCGGCTCTTTCCCTCAGGGATTGATTCCTGTCAGTCACCAATAGACCGTTGTGTTGCTCCTGTGCGACTTTAATTAACAATCTAGCAACCTATCACTGTATTTCTGAAAAAAAAAACTTAGTGTAGAAGAAAATATTAAAACTTTCAAGACTAAGTACTCAAGTAAGGATGGAAAATATTCGCCTACAATACATTCTTTAGAGAGGTCCTTTTTAACCCTCTAAGGGGTTCACACGCATAAATCCACTTTGCAACCTACAGCCTTCTCTGCATGTCTTATAAATTTTGACCATCGTGGTCAAAAAATCTTTCCAAAGGATTCTATTCTAAGGAAATGAACAATAGTATGTTCCCAAAATTCATATTATAAGCAAAAGAGCAATATAATATTTATAAACGATTCTATTATAGACTATTATCACTAACAGCCGGTCGAATACTATAAAGAATATTATTTGTATGCTTGTAAGTCATCGAATATTTGGGTAAGTTAAAACTCGCAAAGCAATCCGATAATAAACAATTTTATATTCGGTCGATAGAGAATTCTGACTTACAATTTAGAAGTCGTTTTTTATCTACCAACCCATCTGACAAATATGTATCCCAGAAGAAAGCTTTCTCAACCCGCTCAAGTGATAAGTTTTACTCGTGCATTTTTTGTAAATCGGGGTAAGGGAAATCATCTCATCTTCAAACCTCAGGAAGCGAAAATATTTTTCGCGAAAACACGCTGCAAAGTGAACTGAGAGCGTCTATTAAGGTGAAAAATATCCATTCCCCCTAAAGGAATATATTTTTGAAATTTCCTTATACTGCCCACTTTTTGAACCTTTCGATAGAAAATAGAAAAACCTCGCTCTCAGAAATACACTCAATCTTTCAGAAGATCAATCTGCAGAGTAATGCTGCACGCGTGAGATATGCTATGGGAAGAGTGAAGCCTCTGCTCTGGACATAAACAGTCTGGGAGTGGGTAAAGAGAAAAACGCGATGCTCCCCTGAGTTTTCACCTTCCATTGGACGCATTTTTTCATCGAGAATATAAAAAATATGAATTCAGTTAACTGGGTGAAAACTGTTTTTCTGCAGATTCTGCAGGAAGACAAACCATTGGATCATTTTTAGATTTCGAATCTTCTGTCTTTTCTTTATGCGAGAAGTGTGCAAAATGAAGAGGTCTTCGGTAATGGTAATTGATTAATCTCGTACTGGAGCAACACAAGGGAATATTGACAACAATCAATTCCCAAGATCCAAGAACAACGCACCGTAATTTTGTACCACGGTTAGATGACGAGGTCAACACCTCAGCTGGCACCGCACTCTACAAACTTCCACACCATTACAACGTGAGGGCATTTAAGGCTACAAAAGATACCCACTGGATACTGGGACCGCACCAACCGGCCGAAAGTTTCGAGTCCCCTCCTTACGAAAGTCTTGGATTCTTTCAGACCTCAAACTCCGGAAGAATGGCCGAAGCCCATTACGATTTCCATCCACTCTTTTCTGTGCTACAAAGATACCTGCGCGTGAATAGCCTTATCTCCCCGTTGACAAAGATGTCAGGGTTATCGACGGGGAGCCTCGCAAATTGTTTATCCTCGAGCATCCAATCTGTGAGAGGTTGGGTAAATGAAAAGAGATACACTTAATAAGTCACCGCCATCCTTTCAGTTTACCCGGGAAGAATCTGTCCCTTCTAGGTATACCTCTGACCCGACAATAGAAACCGCCACATTAGGTGATAATGGGACGACACATATTCCCTCTCCTACTGGAGGAAAGCATTTTACAGGCCGTTTCGGCCGGTTTCAGCAAGTTGCCTGTAAAGCCGTTCTACCGGCTGCCGTAACCGAAGGATAAAATATTCTGTCCCAATGCATGCAGAGAGTTCTTTCCTTTCAAGACGGATCCAGGACAGTCGCCAATATTCCATTGTGTTGCTCCAGTGTGTGTTAATTAACTACCTACCAACCTAATTCGTATATTAAAAATGAACTTTAAGTCTTGCTTTTGGCATCACCTTCGCAACGAACAAAGATGAATAAATTATTCACATCTTAAGGCCTTAAACTGTCTTAATATGGTAAGCGTGCTTTTCTGCTTGTGATAATTTTGTATGCATAAAACTTTTAGGGGAATGAAATAGCTGTTAATTATTAAGGGATTTAAAGGGGATTTCTTTTTTTTTCCGCAAAAAATCAAGTATGTGCAATTTTTATGTAAATTTAATTTTTACGGTCTTAAGAACATATGTGCCATATTTCAAATCAAAATTCGAAAATTTTACCCAGTATAAGTCATCAACAGAATCGCAAGTTTTGACTTGACGTACAGATTAAAAATTCAAACACTTTTTTCTCGGATCAGCGTTTTTGCGAGTGGGAGGCATCTATAAAACTATTGAATTGATCGACTCAAAATTCTTACAGCATACTTAGCATACATTATTTTATTGTTTAATGAAACAGGAAAGCGATATTGTCTTTATGTATTTTGATAGCAAAACAACTCGGTCCATTTTTTGAGCGAAACAGATCGTTTTGGATTTGACGAATCAATCTCTTCAAATATTTCATTTAAAATATTTTGGCTCATCAAACGGTAGCTACATGCGCATGAAGTAAAACGCCTTCAATTTTTTAAGGATCTGTATACCTTCGGAGGCAATATTTTAAAATCATCACGGAACTTAGATTTTTATTGATTGTGTTACTAATATCTACTAGAAAAGCATTTTAAGGCAGAAAATATTGCGTTTTAAATTCATTTTTTATAGAAAACGGAGTAAAAAAAGCGTAAAAAGCAGCAAAAAATTCAATTTACGCAAAACGTCATGTTTAAAAAAATAGTTAACGTTTTCCCAGATTGTACAGTGAAATGTCTTCTTAAAGAGATGGATTCAGGTATTGAACTAGAATGATATATTGTTATATTTAAATTAATTGCAAAATTTAACGTTTGTCATCTCTTAAAAAAAAACATTAAAAAAGAGCAAAATGCCAAAAATATTAAGGTTTACATTCTTCTCCATTGTTTAAATGCATATTTCTTAGTATTTCAAACCCTGCTTCATAGTCTTTAAAACATATATAACGCATTTCAAAAGAATTTAATTGATGCATTCTGATATATAGTGTTTTGCGGAGAGTAACGATTAGCGGAAATCGCATTCCGAGAAAAAGCTAAAAACAATATAAGCCCTCCATATCAAATATAGATGTCAATAGTTTAAAAAAGTTATATCTCCAGTTATAATGGTCGTAGAAATAAAACAGGAAGAGACCTGAAGAGCAAGAGTTGTAGTATAACAATATATAAAATTTGAAAAATGTGAAATTTGGGTTAACATGGCATTGTAAAGGTACTCACATATATTTAGATAATCTGAATAGAGAAAACCAGCGATAATGGAACACGACGTTATGCTCTAGGTAGGTAGGTATTTTAATTAATTTCGCACTTGAGCAACACAACGGGCTATTGATGACGGTCCGGTAACAATCCCGAAGGGAAAGAACCGAAGACACCACCACGAATTTCCACGAGGGCACACCTGTGCTGACACCACACTGTCCAAACTTCCACACCAAATCAACTTGATGACATTTGAGGTCACGACATATTTAACGTGTACCAGCCCCCTTTGTGCACTACGATCTTTGATTGGATTCGAACTCGCAACCCTGCAACGGTAGCTAATCCGTTTCTTTTCCAACAGGGCTATCGCGGAAGTTTGGATAACACAGCTGTAAAATATTAAAAATATATTCAAACTAAAAGTTTCAAATTAAGAAATCTTTAGATTTTACAAAGATGTTTTCTTCAAATTATAAATCTATAATTAAACGTAACAAGCTTCAATACTTCTTAAATCAAGTATATATTATATATTCTGTGCACAACAAAACTGAAAATTCGATGAATATGTCCTTTCATGCTAAGTGTTTATTAAAAGATTTTATGCGTTAAACATTTTACATTATTTTTTTAACAAATCGTGGAATCGATGTAAAACTACAAAAATGTATTTACAGGTCTTGTGTTCTTATGAAAATGAAGGCTAATTAAGTTATGAATTAGCTGAAACCATCCTGGTGGCTGTCTTGACGAAGTATTTCGTCAAGACAACCACCAGGAGGTCAGTATATTTCGTCTATTAGACATATATATTCAAGTATTCAATATATTCAAGTATTAAAGACGAAGTATTTCGTCTTTAGCAAACCTGACCCGATCTCGTCATTAAGAGAAAACTGACAAGATCTTGATCTCGTCATCAAAAACCGGGCAATATCGATGACGAGGAGATATCTAGTCGAAATTACATGTAGGTTTATTAATCTCATTCATAATTTAAATAGTTTAAATTTTGAACTGGACATTTCATCTAATTCAAGATAACAACCTTAGAATATTTTGAACTTGGTAGAGTTTATCGATTCTATTCATCTTCTATCATTTAGTTAAATGCCCACTTAATGATAACGCCTACTCCCTTCCCATTGACACCAATTGACAGATAAATGGGATGAGATCTCTGGATGATAAGAAAACCAAATGAAAACGAGTAAAATTCTTCCTAATGTAGTGCACACTTGATATGACTCCAAAAGCGATGCAAAGATTCTCCGATCGAAATTGACTATTTCGATTCTTTCATAAATGGATGCTTTTAAACTTCACGACTGATGGAAAAATTGCGGAGTGCGGAATTGAAACAGAATCTGATCGAAGGAAATTTCAGTATCACTCATATTTGAAGGAATTGGAATAGATAGTGCATTTCCTTTTCCGTAAAACACACATGTCTACCACATTAGCTGGGGGGGGGGGGCATGGTAGCCCGGGCGGTAGAGTAATGGAATGAGGTTGCAAGTTCGAATCCCATCAAAAACCGTAGTTTACAATGGGCTGTCACACGTTTAATCTGACGTGGCCTCAAATGTCCTCACGTTGGCGTAGTGTGGAATTTCGGAGAGTGGGGTGCCAGCTCAAGTGTGACCTCGTCATCTGACCGTGGTTTGAAATTACGTGGTACTGTCCTCGGATAATTCCCTTAAGGGTTTGATCCCGGACAGTCTACAATAGCCCGTCATGTCGCTCCAGAATGACGTTAATTAAATACCTACCACTTTAATGATCTGACAAATATCTCTGACTTCTTTTTCAATTGGAAAATGTAAGGTTATTAACCCTCCTCGGTGGGACTGTCTCGACAAGATATCTCGTCACTAGGACTGACACTGAACAAATCTTTATCTTGTCATCATGCAAAAATCGGCTGACTCTCCTCAAGCAGATGAAGTCGCGGTGGTTATATCAGGCGATGAGTTCCATCAACGGGATATCGTTATTCAACGACGAGGTGAATCTTTGCAGCGCATTTCGGAAACACATCGATCTTATGATGCTCTGCAGTACCCAGTAATATTCCCCCATGGTGAAGATGGATATCATTTTAATCTGAGACAGATCAACCCAAGAACAGGTGAAACAACCAGCAAGAAAGTTTCAGCGATGGATTTCTATGCGTACAGATTAATGGTTCGAGATACTGAGCAGAACCACGTATTGAACTGCAGGCAATTGTTTCATCAGTTCATCGTCGATATGTACGCAAAAATCGAGAGTGAGCGTCTCCTTTACATTCGTCTAAATCAACGTAAACCGAGAGTTGACGAATATATTCACCTGAGAGATGCTGTGGCATATGACGGGAACATTGAAAACCTCGGTGCCTTAGTCGTACTACCAGCTACACGTACGTGAGTACCTAAGGGAGACCAGACTTGTGTATCACCTTCACCTGCAATCCCACTTGAACGGAGATCAAGGAGGTTCTTACCAATGGTCAATTACCCAGTGAGCGCCACGACTTGATTGCGAGAGTATTTAAACAGAAGCAGTTGAAACTGCACTTTGCGCATCTTTCGTTTTTTAGAATTCTGCATTTTTTCGTCGGAATTTCGCTTCTGTTTGTCTTTATGTCTTAATCTTTCACATATTGCAATATATTCAGGAATTAAATGTATATATTTGCGTCCGAAGTATATTGTAGAAGCTATGAAAAAGTTAAAACGTATTTTCCGTATAACTTAAAGAGTGCATTTTTCTGTGAAAGAAAAGTGATTATTCTAATTCACTTTTCAAGCAACATTTAACCATTTCAACCCGAGCAACGCCGGGTAATTCAGTTAGTCCATGTATAAATCACACATTCAGCACATTTTCAATATATACCTACATTTTCAATCTAGAAAAATGCACTGCTTGTGCTTCGACAAAAATAAGATACAGATATTTTTTTTAAATCCTAACAACAAAAATTAATCATGGGGTGTCAATTTGATTATTGAAAGTCGTCAAAGTAAAATTTAAAAGGCGACTCTTAAAATGGAGTAAAAAAATATAATTGTTTATTAACTAAAATTCGTTATACATCAACAATGTGTATGTTGAAACATCAAGTAAAGAACTTGAATACAAAGACCAGGTTTTGCAGCATTAAAATTTGAATCTACTCCAACTGACACTTTCGATCCTGAACTTTAATTAGTGAAATTAAAAATTACTTTTTCAATTTTTCAGCACTTCGGAGAGTACAATTTCTCCTTACTCTTCAATAATACATATGAATAGGAGAATGAATTCAAAGGTACGTCAAGTCGATTGAATGAAAATGATAAATAAGACATTATAAAAAGAGATATTCATCTAAAGAGTATGAAAGGAAAATAATTCAGAAGAAATGAAAAGTAATTTGTAATTAGTTTTCATCATGAGAGTTAAAAGTTTTTGTGCCTTTTACGAATAATTTAGAGCTTGAGTAACTCGATTAAATAAGTTAATGAGTTTTATGAGACGTCTTTAATTAATCTTCAGAACCATAACTAAAAAAAAACCTATATCGAAGCTTTTGCCAAACATATTTTACACTCAAACGAGTGAATGAAATTCATTGTAATACAAATTTCTGACCTTTGAAGAAAAGTTAAGTTCAGGAAATGGCTTTGAACCATTTTCGTTTCTCACTATATCAATCTGCGCTTAGATTGCTCAAAATCAGAATTCATTGGATCGTTCATTTTCCTATACTGTTTTAAAAGAAAAAAAATTCATAGCAATCGTCAATGTACTTTAAAATGAGTTTGGATTAACTTTCAAACATGTATTTATTTCTGTTATTTTTTGTACTTATTTTAAACGATCTGAATTTGGACTTGGATTGATCAAAATAAGAACCCAGGGTACCATTCATTTTTAATAATTTATATTTTAAATAGAATTGTCTTATAGTCTTATTGAATTGATTATAGTCTTCGACGAAACTTAAATGAGTTCGGAGTACCTTTGAAACAGATATTCGCTTTGCACGAAATAAATTTGGGTTTAGATTGCCCAAAATTAGAACTCATGTTTCACCAATTTCCCAATACTATTTTCAAATTTTAAGCTACAATTGTGTTTAATTAGTATGGCTGTGATAGCCTGGTTGGAAGAGTGACGGACTAGCAACCTGATAGTCGCGAGTTCGAATCCAACCAAAGATCGTCGTGTACAAAGGGGGCTGGTACACGTTAAATCTGGCCTAAAATATCCTCATGTTGGCGTGGTGTGGAAGTTTGGAGAGTGGGATGTGGCATAACCTCGTCATCTGTCCGTGGTTCAAAATTAAGTGATGTCCTTGGATCTTTCCCTTCGGGTTTGATCTAGGACCGTCGCCAATAGCCCGTTGTGTTGCTCCAGGGTGACGTAATTGAAATACCTACCTACCATGATCAAATGGAGTAGTTGATATAAAAACTTTTAAAAACAAATATTAGGCTCAATGGCATTCATTTTACTGAACATATTACATGGAAGTATGCATTACATTCATACTCTGAATATGATATTTTAGTTATATCATTCGAAAATTGAAATATTATGTTTGTATTGTACATCCTGCAGACAAAAGCTTATGCATAACATAATGAGAATACCATATTGCTGTATATAGACTAGTTTGTTTAATTACTTTAGGCGATTATATTCGATTGCTTCAGATTTGATAGTACTCAATCATCATTAATCATGGAGTAACGTAGAAATGAATTCGACTCCCATGTGAACGCTAGAATGGAGAATAAATAACAGATGGAATGCTTTAGAAATTTTCCCAATCAGTAATTTAAGGCCATTACGTTTTCCAGATTGCATTCATTGGTATAAATAGAACAGTATAACGGCTTGAGTTTACAAAGAACAGCACATTTTTGCTTTATCTATCTATATCTATCTATAGAAACTACTAGCTGAATTACCCAGAGTTACTCGGGTTGAGCTGTTTATACTAATCGTAATATTATTCCTATATAAATTTCGAATTGTTTTTAGCCCCGGCAGACCCAGCACAAATGGAACGGAGTTAATATATAGCCTATGTGTCCCGTAGAATTCTACAGAATTCTACAGGATGAATGTACCAAATTTAGTGTGAATGGGTCTGACATTGATCGTATAAATACGCAATGCTATTCTTATGAAGATTACAAATTGTTTTTAGCCCCCCTGTACCATATCGATGATAAAAGAAAGACCACTTTCTATGAAAATAATCTTATATTTTCATAAAAATTTACATTCCAAAGAATTTACAGACGGGATACATAAACGATATGATATTGAGCGATTTTCAGTGCAACCGCACCCATCTTCGATTGCACCATACTCTAAGATTCTAAAATAACCTCCAACGTCATCTTGAGAGGCGACTCCTGTAGATGTTAACTGACGTCATCTGCACAGCCAGACTGGGAGAGAGAGCCCCCAAGCAAGTGCTCTGTCCAGGATGACTCTGCACACCCAAGACAAATAGAACGGGTTAATATGTAGCCTACGTTACCCACAGGATTCCAAAGAATAAGTGTACCAAATTTGGCTTAGATTGGTCAAACAATGTAGATTTGTACAAGAACAGACAGATGACAACTCTGCTTTATATGTATAGATGTTAAATAAGCGATTATCAAACTGAAATAACAAACCATAGTAACATAACTAATGTGTGGTTATACTTTTCTTCTCTATGCTGTGTCGATTAAAATATCTGTAATTAAAAGAGATTTTAGGCATTATAAACATTGAATTTTCCAATGCAAATGTTAATGTTATTTACATGATCTACAGCATTAAAGAAGTTATTCTATTATTTGCAATTTATGTATGAGTTAGCAAACGTTAACGTTTTGCACGATATGTTGACAGTAAAATATGTCTCAAGAACGATGTACAATTCTGACACGAAACTTTTCATAATGTAATTTAACTTCCTCTCAATATTTCCAAAAAATAGAAAAATAACAATTTACTTATATAACATTTCGTCGATAATTTATTTCGTTATAATCTTAAAATGTCACAACAGAGAAGAATTTATTTTATAAGATGTATTTATTAGGCGTATATGTATCAAGCATTGTTAAAAATATGCACTAGTAAGGAATCTGGGAAATATACTCTCCAAAATTAGCAATTTGGAGCATTTTATGTTGGTCTTATGTATATTGTCGACAGGAATAAAAGGCTTAATTCTTAACACTAATGCAACAAAGGTTCCTGATATTCTAAACTAATAAATGAAGAATAAATAGAAGGTGCTATAATAATCCGATTAAATGCTCGGCAATTCATTACAATGCAAGGCATTACTCTAGAATGGAAATCACAAAACAGGTACCAACTTGTATGACTTTATTCGGATCCGCAACAACAATACGTTTCTACGAGTTTTGGATAGACCCACGAATTCCGAAGAAAATGTTATTTGCCGCCGCATTGCATGCTTAATTAACCTAATTAAGTTTTCCAATCTTCGAACTTTTTAATTCGACTTTCACTCTATCCCTTTTCAGGATTTTAATTGATTTGCAGTCTCTTCCGAAGTATAAAAAAGGAAATTTTCAGGAGAGACTCTCCTAATTCACTTTCTATGTTTGGATTCCAGTGGCACTCTCGCTTGAAATGCAAATGGGAGGGTCCTTGTTTGAAACTGTTCGACTGCGAGCAGTGACAAATAAATTGGATTCATTGCGCAAATGTTTAAATAACACCCCGAGGGTCTTTTCTGTATACAAATTATTGTACACCCTTTGATGCATTTTCGGCTTCGATGTTCCGTGAAGCCATGAAGCGGGTTGTCTCGTAAAAGCGCAGTGTTTCAAGGTCCGTATGATGAAAAGGATAATCATTAAATTTTAGTTATGTGAATTGTGTTTCGAAAGGTAGTATCAGTCTTTTTTATGAAGGTGAATTGAAATTTTTGAGTCTTTCTAGTGGAATGAACTTTATAAGTTTGAAAAAGTATTCAATTTAAAATTTGGAAGTTAATTACGTTATTGCATTCATGCTGTTGTCTTTTCAACTCTAACTATGCGCACATGAGCATAAACTTTAACCTTAAACTTTACCATTCAGGTAGTGGAGTGAAGCGTTTACCCTACACACACTTAATGACTAAATAACTGCACATCTTTCTAAAGAATCCATGGATTATTTCAACTTTTAGAAATATTCTATTGTCGTTTGCTTGGAATAGAATCTTTCTTCGGAATGATTGGTCGTTTTCTTGGAATGGAATCCTTGCAACGATTTTATTGTCCAATTTTGTAGAACAGAATTCTTCTTTGCAACGATTCTATTGTCTCATTATGTAGAATAGAATCCAGTGGATGGATTTTATTGCCCTTTTCCTTGGAATAGAATACCTTGGAAATATTCTATTACTCATTTCCTTAGAATATGATCATTTAGAAAGATTGTATTGATCAAGAAAGTCAAAACTGTTTAGAAGTTATACAGGGAAGAGTGCAGGTTGCAAGGCGGATTTATGCTTGTGAACCCTCAGAGGGTTAAGATATTGTGTGTATACATATTTAAATCTCCCAATCAATTTGTTCATATGCACTATTTTGTGTAGCACACATACTACTACCTGTTAGACAATTCGTTACATTCCTAAATATTTTGTATGTTCTGCATAAAAGTACTTCAATGAGTAAATGTATTTTATTTTATGAGTGAGTATAATTAATGTCACGAGTGTAATGAAGAAATACTACCTTAATTAGAATGCTGTTGGGTCCCATTAAATTATAAATTTAAAACTTTATATTTTTTACCGATGTGCCTTTTCTCATTACGCCCTAAATTATATTATCGAATAGAATTTTAATGATATCAAAACTTGAGTCAAGGGCTTGCTTTCAGTAGATGTAATGAGTAAACGATTTACTACTAAGCAAAAAGAATTCGCATGCTTAAGTATATTATTTATTCAATAAAACCGAACACTTCAGAAATGGTAATATTATTTAATTGTTAAAAACTAATGTGATGATCTGCTATACCTTTTTACTCTCCAAACGCAAATAGAAAAGAAAATACACGTTCGAAAATTATCTTCTAATTCAGTTAACGATCTTCCAGATTGAAACCTCTGGGAATAGAAGATATAGATATCAAACTAAATAAGGAAATTCCGAGTCTTAAAATAAAATAACTCATCAGAAGGGATATAATATTCCCACTCTTCAATAAAGTCTATTCTAAATGAACAGCGTATAATTGACAAATGCACTATTTCACGACTTTATTATTTACTCCATTAAATAGATGACATTTAATCCTACTTACTGTTTCATTACTTTTGCTTTTTCTACTCTAGTCGCTTTAAATTTGATTTAATAATTTCTGATGATAAAATTTAATGAGATCAGGTTCCTAACATTTTCGGTCGTTAAAATTTAAATACATAATGCAAATTAATTTCAATATGAGAACATAATATTTCTTTCTGTAGTTTATTTCCAGAGAAATCTAAAAATTGGTGATAAAAGTATATTCAAGATCTATTCATTCAAAAAATTATTTTTTGAAATTATGTATGAAATAAACTGCATTTTGACTGTATTCCGTTAATAGAGGATTCAGATGCAGTAGTATAAGCAAATGACTAGTTGACTTTTAGGTGAACTCTTTAAAGATTGAATGGACCGTGTTTTGCCAGAGTTCAAAATAAACTTACTTGATTTACTTACATAAAGTCTAAAACATTATTTTCCAGATTTTTCATCGAATGGAATCTTTGTCCTCCATACAACTTTCAAAAGTCCAAAAATATAAAATCAATCAACTTAATTTAAAGAATTTTCAATTTCAATACGAATTTCCCTTTTTATTGTAATTTTTTTTACTCCTCTTTGTGTGAACTACTGAATCATCAAGTTTAAAACGACTAACAAACATTACTGTACTAAAACAAATAATTTTGTTAAAGTGGAAATAGTAAAAAATTACATTGTTCTTGTATAACTGTTCGTTCATTTAAGCACATTCATCCATTTTATTAAATTGTTCACAAAAAATGTGTTGGATTCTGCATTCTTATTCTGCAAAAAGGCGAAATTGCTTCTGAATCTTTTTATGGCAATAAACAATATGCCTCATCATCATCATAAATGAAATGTAAAAAAATGTACCTGGATAGACAGTTTTTTTGTCTCATCTCCTATTTACTTGCATAGACAAGAGATTTAAATAAAAAAAAGGAAATCGAGCGAAAATCTTCAATTTCGAGGTAGATAAATACGAACAGAAAAACAATGCCTTCCAGTCAGCATATTTATCTAGAGAAAAAGTCCTAGGAGAATCAGATAATACGTATGATATTCAGATGTTTCCAAAGAAAGGAAATTACTCCATAAATAGAAAAATGTCTCATATCCCGTTGCTTGGCAACTAGTAATTTCGAAAACGTCAAAAACGCATATCGTCGAGTTGTATTCGAAAAATTAAACTAAGAAATCCATTGCATTGGAACTTGCATGTCCTGCTTACACAATTACCGTGCTCCTCTTGCAAAAACATATCTCTGAAATAAATAAGGGGTGATAATCGAAGATAAATTTGGAGAATGGTTCCAGTGAAGTGACTCGATATTTGGTTTATAAACTGAAGAATCAGAAAACTGTTTTGAGGGTGATCATTCGTCAATAGAATTTCTTCAAATAACGATCGATACATTTTATTTGTTTTGTACTGATGAAAAGAAGTATTAAAGTGTACGTATATACTAGAGGATTTTTTTAAAATTTCGACTTCAAAAATCCAATTTTTTTACAATAGGTCATTGGTTTGTGCTTTGACTCATTTCAGTGTGAAAATTTCATAATAAGCAAATCATTAATTATTTAATTTAGGTATAATTAGATAATATTATTTAATTTAGGTATAATTAGATAATTAGCATGTTTTTTTTTAGCAAATTCGAATTTGTTCACAAAGGCAATTCCTGTTGGAAATTATTCCTAATATTATTCTCCGTGTTTTGACCCTCCATCGAGTTGTGCTAGATATAATAGGTTTTTCGACATTTTTTTCACCAAGGAAGTCTTAAAAAATCAAGATTTTTTTCAATAATTTCAACTTTTAAAAATCAAATAAAAATTCATACTTAACTAATAAGTCTGACTGATGCTCCAAAAATCCACTGTATTATATAGATTATAGTGATATAATTATGATTATAATAGATAATTTCATTGTTGACTAATGACTGTTTGTACAAAGTATCCTATTGCAAAAACACAATTGTTCAGAAATTGAGTTAGAAGTTTTGGAAACACGTTTGTCTTAGGTGACAGTACATAAAGCAAACCCTTGTAACTAGAAAACTATTTCGAATATTTACAAGATCTTGGTATCGTTTGAAAGCGAAGGAGTTGGAAAATATTTTGTATTAATAAACACATTATTGATATTCTGGCCGATTTTCTGGATTTGTAGTGTTATACATCTTAAATATAATATTGATCTGCTACACTGAATTCTAATAGGACTAAGATAGAGCAGCTTCTTTAAGTTTCGTATACTTTTATATAGTTATAGATTGTTACAAAAAATGTATTAATGTATTAAGTTCAATATAGAGTTGAAAGGAATATGTTTCATTTGTTTCTTAAGTAATCCTTTTCCAAATCAGTCACGATGCATGCTGAGTGAATCATTCTTTTATCTCTATAACTACTTTAAGGCGAATAAATTTAAACTAGATCAAAATGAAATGTTACTGTTTACTTATTTGATATTCAAAAGCTGATTCTTAAAGAATTGTATAGATTTAGTGAGTGAAATGCAAAATAATAATACACATTTTCGGCGAAAGCTAGAATTCTATTCAGAAATGTTATAGAATGAGTTAATAAAATACAAAATAATAACACAAAAAGGAATACAATTAAAGATGCTTTTTTTCTCATAAAACGTAACGTCCGGCATCGTAACTAGAAATTATTTTCGGGATGGTGAAGTTAATAGTGGATAAATTTAGAAGAGCGTAGATCTGATCAAAATTTTAAAGGTAGTTTTGTGTTCTGTTTGGTTTTAAAGTGTGAACTTTAAAGGGTTATTGTAAGCGCAAAAACTAATCAAATATTAAACCTTGTTTCTAGAAATTCACTTTTACTTTTGTATTATTTTTGGGGATTGATATGATATGATATGATATGATATGTAGATATATTCATAAATAGTTGAGTCAAAGCAAAAACAATGTCCAGGATCATTGTTTTGATATTTTGTAATAAATTATTAAATTATTTAAGTCATTAAACGCGTGATCATTATTCACATTATGTACAGAGCAGGATAATTTTTCATTACCTTATGTAAGACATTACTCATTCTGTTATGAATTTTAATTTGTAGAATAACTTATTTTAACCCTCCTGATGGCTGTCTCAACGATTTATCTCGTCTTTAGCAAAACTGATCAGATCTTGATGGACGAGATATCTCGTCATTAGGAGAAAATTGACCACATATTTATCCCGATATAATCAAAGATTTGGTAATACCTTAATGACGAGATATCTTGTCGTTAGCAAACTTGGTCAGATCTTGATGGACGAGATATCTCGTCGAAACCACTTGGAGGATTAATTCACGAATGTGTTTATGTTTACATTGACAAAATTTCTTATATAGTGATTAGTTGCAGTAGAAACATTTCCATATTCGCAAAAGAATAATTGCATCTTTATGCTGTACATAGTTTGCACTGGCCCAAAGCTGTTAAGTTCCTTTCGAAGGTATATTAAGATAAAATAAAATAGTATCCTTGGACGCTTTCTCACATACCAAATTCAGTGACCCACAATACAAGAATCGTAATTCCGTGTAGCAAAACACCGCCAACGGGCCACCTCCGGATTGGATATCGAACCGCAGCGTCGACCAATCGATATCAGTTTATTAAACTGACGTCACCCAACTCAAGCTCTTCTCCGCGGCCTCAAAAGCACATGTATAATGAGAACGGTTTTCTTCATCAATAACGTAATTTGGTGGTAACGAACGAAGAGGCCGTAATTAATGACACTGGCTTCACGCCGCTCGTAATTAAGATCAGTTTACGTACTTCCTGTAGCAGTTGAGGCCACCTTTTTTCATTATGCATTTTGGTTTTCCAAACGATTACTGAGTTAATGGTTATTGAGGAAATTTAATGAAACTTCGGAGAAGCCTGCAAAGCGTTTGATTACAGAAGTTTAAAAATTTCATGAATAATGTATATTCCTCAGCGCGAATAGAAAGCATCGGCATGTACTGGAATTAAATAATAATTTTCGCTAATTGTGTTCGATTAATTTTAAATGTTCACAGCATAAATTGTTTCAGTGTGGGGTGATTATTGGAACCGAACTTGAATACTCTTATAATTGAATTCCAAGAAAATTAAAAAGAAGTCGAAACGACTTCTTAAGGATGCTTTAAACTAATTGCTGCGCTTATACTTTTACGGATTACTTTAATATCCTTTTAAATACATTAATTGCAGTGAACAGTTTTCTTAAAAGAGTTTTAAACAATTGTAAGATTGCAAAACTTTCAAAAACAACCAGCTTAATTGGGAATGGTGTAGTCCACATTGTTATTTAATTCGCCTAATCTGTAGTGGGACGTTAAATAAAAATACCTAATCTGAAATTCAAAAATACATGTGTTGTGTTGTTATGTAGGTAGGTAGTTTAAAAAACGTTACATTGGAGCAACACAATGGGCTATTGGTGACGGTCAATCTCAAAGGGGAAAATCCCACTCCAACATCACGTAATTTTGAACCACGGTCAGATGACGAGGTCACACTTGAACTGGCACCCCCACTCTCCAAACTTCCACACCACGCCAACATGTGGGATTTGAGGGCACGACAGATTTAACATGCACCAGTCCCTCTTGTAGACGACGGTCCTTGGTTGGATCCGAATTCGCAACCCTGGTTGTGTTATGAATGTAGCAAAAAATTATTGCCTTATATGTAATAAAAAAATAAATATATTGCTTACTTTAAACTTCCTAATAGTTTCGACGAGATATCACGTCCATCAAGATCTTACCAAGTTTGCTAAAGACGAGATGACTCGTCATCAAGACATTACAGATTCTTTTATGACGACGAGGTCAAGATATTACAGATTATTTAAGACGAGTTCAAGATGTGGTCAGTTTTCTTTTAATGACAAGATATTTCGTCAAGACAACCACCAGGATGATTAAGAAACGTTCTGTTCTCATGGCATGAGTGTCTAAGTTCAATTCTGATGCAAATTTAAAAATAGTTTTAGTCTAAATTAGCTTATATTACACTTCAAAACAAATAGAATATATATATATATATATATTTTACTACTATGACATTCGGTTTTAGTTTGTCTTTGATAAAACTGTGTTTCGTTAAGCTTCTTTAATTCTTTCGTTAAAGCTGTTTCGTTATCATTTTTTTACAAATAGTCTTACATTTACAAAGTGGTCTGTTGATAACAATTACTGTTAAACATGCCTGTGTAGAATTATTCCTCACATTGTATGAAACGCAAACGTAAGTTTAAGGTCTTTATAATTAGGACCACGTTCACTTTCCTGGTGGTTGTCTTTGCGAAGTATCTTGTCATTAGCAAAGCTGACAGATTTTGATGGACGAGATATCTCGTCATCATAAGAAAACTGAACAGATCTTTATCTCGTAATCGTACAAAAATCGGAAGTACCTGGATGTCGAAGTATCTCGTCATTAGCAAAATTGGTCAGATTTTGATGGACGAGATAACTCGTCGAAACCACTCGGAGGGTTAAAAAGATACCACTTGCTAGAATTTTAGTCAAATCACTCTCACCGGAATTTGCATTCCAATAAACATACACATGGGTCGGTGCGAATGAAATGTCTGGAAAATCACCATCACATTTCGATGGCGATAAATGAAAAATAAAGTACCTGACCTACTCGAAACAATCTCCCTCTGAATTGACACACTGTTGCCACTTGTCTGACAAGGCCATGATCCAGGAACAAAAAGTTTTGTGGCTGGGATGCGAAGAAATCATCAACTGCACGGTGAACCTCCGTATCTTGGGTGAACCGTTTGCCAGACAGAAAGCGATCCAGGTGATGAAACAGATGAAAATCTGTAGGTGAAAAGTCAGGGGAATAGGGGGATGAGGCATCGCATCATAGCCCAACTCACGTAGTGTCAGCATCGTCCTTGTGCGACATGAGGACGGGCGTTATCTTGCAAGAGGACAACGCCATGTCTGATTACCAAAGCCAGTTGTTTCGCCATCAATTTCCGGTGCATATGCCGTAATTCATCACAATATCTTTCTGAAGTGATGGTTTGGCCACTTGACAGGAAACTGCGATGAATTAGTCCAGCTGTAGACCACCATACAAGAAGCATAACCTTCCTGGGATGTAAAGGTGGCTTGAGATGGCGTCCAGGAGGCTTGCTTTGCTCAACCATTGTATAGATCGTTTCCGAATGTCATATAGGACCCATTTCTTGTCGCAGGTAACGATTCACTGTAGTAGAGGTTCGCTCTCATTCCTGGAAAGGAGCGATGCATAGACTTCCAAACGTCTCATCTTGTTGGCAATTGTCAATTCAAGAGGCACCCAAGAATCCATCTTTTTGACCTTACCCAGTGCAGTCAGATGGCGAACAATTGTAGTGTGGTGAACACCTAGCTCAGCCGCTATCTCACGACAGGTTTTCCGCTCTTCAGCTTCAACCACACAGCAGAACATCGTCAGAAAGTGCAAATTCTCGGTGACCGCGTGGTTCGTTTTTCAGGTCCATATCTCCACTTCTAAACTTCGCAAACCATCGCCGAATGATAAGTTCATTAGCTGTATTCTCCCCGAATGCTGTGTTAATGTTTCGAGAAGCAACTACAGCAGAATGTCTCATTTTAAATTCGTAAAGGAAGATGACTCTCTAATCTGAGTTTTCCATTTGGAAGCACCTTACACCCAAACAAATTGAATCTGGAACTTGTACTTCATACTCGTGAGAGCTATTTATAGTAGCTCTGTGACGTAAGATGCCGGAAGCTTGTAGGTAATTACTTTTAGCTGTATGGGGTCATTCCCAATTTCTCATCGGACATTCCATTCGCTACGACCCAATATTTGTTAGAAGTTACTTTCTTTTCGAAACATACTTTGATATTTAAACCCCCTGGTGGTTGTCTCGGTATCTCGTCATTAACAAAACTGATCGTATCTTGATGAACGAGATATCTCGTGATTGGAAGAAAGCTGACCAGATCTTGATCTCGTCACGATAACAAAATTTACACTATACTAACTACGAGATATCTCGTTATTAGAAAAATTGGTCTGTCTTGATGGACAAGTTACCTTATCATTAGAAAAAATGACCAGATCTCGTTATCATAAAGAAATTGGCAAGATCCGGATGTCCAGATATCTTGTCAAGTATTAGAAAAATTGGCCCGGTCTTGATAGACGAACTATCTCGTCGTCGATACCACTTGGAAGGCTAAGTGCAAATTGCAAAACATTGAATTCGTTTGTTTATTCTATAAATGTGCCTGCGTGGAAGTATGTGCAAAGTAAAAATATATGTCGTAGATATTAAACTTTCAATTTAATATAAATAATTTCTATTAGTATTGAACAAGATTTTTTCATGCAAAAGGTTGAATATCTTCTTTTCTATTGCAGTTGTAACACACCATCGTGGCAAGCGGGATCAAGATGCTAGTAATAGGTAAACGCGTGTCCT
The DNA here is from genome assembly GCA_933210815.1 of Meta bourneti. NCBI lineage: Eukaryota > Metazoa > Arthropoda > Arachnida > Araneae > Tetragnathidae > Meta > Meta bourneti. The sequence continues at coordinate 99,585,180 of OW119928.1, read as the reverse complement.
CCTGACCTTCAGCACAATGGATCAGCACCAGCAGTATGGTGGGGCGCAGCGAGGTTCCGCGTCGCATGTCAGAAGAGAAGTCAGTTTGGATTCACAATGCCAGAGCTCAGGTAAATCTAAGAAAACTACCGAATCTTAGAGCACAACCCGAGGCATCGGTTTCCCACCTGCAAAACGCATTGCTAGCCAGGGCCATTTGGTGGCACGCCGACCATTTGAGACGGGGAAGCTTTCTCGACTCGTCCTCCTCGGTGTCTGGTTCTTGGTCCAGGCACTGATGCAGGTGGGTAGCATCCATGACGCCCTGACCGCACAGTGGTCATTGTGGGGAGGGCAACAAGTGGGTCTTGTGCAGGTGGGCAGCAAGGTAGTCGTGCCAAGTTGTCATCCGGAACAGCGCCACGCCGACTGCCCGAAAGTAGCCATGGCAGATTGGACCACCCGTGACGAGTATTGCCCATTTTTCTTCCTTAGAAGTCGTCATTCGCTTTACCTCAACCAGTGGCAGAGTCAATTAGGGCTTTGCCGGCATTAAAGTAGAAGCACAGACCGGTTGAGGCCATGCCGCCTCCATTTTACCACGAGCAAGACTCAGGCTCCTCGAAAGCAGTTCAAATAAATCATCCTAGGAAAGCATTTCTATAAGTTTCGGTTTGTTTTTGAGGTATCGATGGCGACCGTCTAAACCTCAGGAATAATCTTTTCTCAAAAACAGTTGTCACTCCAAATAAATCATCCGCTATCAATGTATCAATATACTATTTGTTTCAAAAAGAGTTGAACTCAAAATAAATCACCCTTGGTAAATATTAATATTTGTACATTTATATAAACCTTGGCCAATTAAAATAAAATTTTGGTTAGAGTAAAAAACACGGTGCCATCGTCAATTGGCAGTAATTTTGAGTTATGCTAACCTGTCTGAGATAGTCATTTATAGCTTGCCTGAGATAGCCGTCAAATAACTGTTTGGCGAAGAAAAATTTAGTCTCCAATTTTGACGATGGGCCCGTACCGGGTTCTTGAGTTTTACAGAAATTTCTGTTCTTTCAATATGCTTTTATTAAAACATTTAGAGAAAACTCAAATAATAAAAATTAAAAAAAATTAAGTGTTTATGATAATATGAAATCGTTTGATTTTTTATAATGAGTGCATATTTATCGAATATCACCTGTGGAAAAAGCTCAAACACTTTTGTTTTTCTTCGATTAATAGACATTGATCTATTTTAAGGACATTGAAGGGAAGCTTAGTTGCAACTTCAGTGTGTTCATGATACTTCTAAATTAAAGTTTATGGAATATTCCAATAAATTATAAAATAATTCTTTAAAATTAAAGCCTTAAAGTAGCTTGAAAAGATTAAATATGGAAACAGATAAATTAAATATAATGATTAAAATGTTTTCAAATTAATAATTTCTCAAAATGCAATAGTAATAATAGTAAACTAACGAATAATTTCTTTGAGAAAAATCAATTTAGAAGTACTCATGAACACGGAAGTCGCAACTAATATTAAACTAAAACTGCAACTAAAATCTAAATTGATTTTCTCAAAGAAACTATTTCCTTAATTTACAATAGTAAGTTTTGAAAGTCGTACATTTTGAGAAATTATTAATTTGAAAACATTTTAATCATTATATTCAATTTATCTGTTTCCATATTTAATCTTTGTAAGTTACTTTAACGTTTTAATTTAAAAGAACTATTTCTATAATTTTTTAGAATATTTCATAATTTATTAGAAAAAATTTCCTACATTTTGGACGACTGATAATTGAAAACTATTTTAGTCACTCTATTAGTGTTTTCTGGTTTCATATATAATATTTGTAAGATTTTAAGTTTCTAACCATACTATCGACGAAATTAACACTTGGAAAATTACACTTTCAATCATTCTTTCAGCCATTTGTGTTCCATATTTTTAGATACCCTTTCACTACAAAAATTACCACAAGTTGCGCAAGTACAGTAAATATATAACAAGCATAAAAGCATTTATGGTCAATTTCGTTGAATATAATTACTCATGCTGAACTTAAAGTAGTAAAAAGACAATGCACCGTCACATTATAGTAAAAGGTCATTTAAAAATTATGTTTTAGAAAAATATAACATGAACATTTTTCAATTTTTAAAGGGAGAGAAAGCTTCAGAAACCTTATCGTAGAAGAGAGTATTTTTATTTTTACATAATAGTTTATTTCCAGACGATACATGTTTATCTATCCATATTTTATGATACGCATTTGGAAAAGAAAAATGTTTTCTCATTCAATACATTAGGTCACGTTCTACCAAGACAATATACGTGAATATAATATAAAGTATTAATCTAAACTGTTAGAGAAAGTCAGCGTCTGGGAGCACATAAAATACATTTTCATTTCCCGATGCCCTGCAAAAATGATGTCAAGAACATCACTTCGAATAGGGGGAGAAAAGAATTCACAAAAAGTGTCTCGTTTTTATGAATTATAGGAAAGCACATGACTTGAATTTTGAAAATATAGAGACAAGTGCTCATTTCATTTTAGGTGCGTATTAAATTATTTCCTTCGAAATCATTGTCATTATTTAAATTCATCAAATATTAAGTTAATAGTACTAAAAAACTAACGCACACATTAAGTTATGAAATAGTTATTTTACTAAAATTATTTTAACCATGTTAGAGCAATAGTTATTTTTGTGTATTATGCGTATTAAATATGACCTTATTTGGTATTCAAAACTTTTTATTCCATGGGGAATTCTTCCATTATCTCTAGTGAAGTAAATAGGAAATAAAATAGTTTTTTATACATTAAAAACAATCTGAAGGTTACATTACTATATTATATGGTACACTGAATTAGAAATTAAATTACTTTTTAGCTTTAGAATTAGCGCATTTAAAACTTGGGTACTTTTAGTATCGCGGGTTTTAAATATTTTTCTTCATTTGAAAGGGATTGAGAAAAGGAAAACATATTTTCTTCATAATACCTATTTTTCTATACCTAATGCTTACCAGCAGAATAATGTAAATCTTATTGAAATATATTTCTGAATTTTCGCAATTAAACCGAAAAATATAAATAACATAGTAATATTAAATGCTCGGAATAAACATTTTCTTTAAATGGGGTACTTCCGAAGCTCTTTTCATTGTAATCTCAACAACAATTAAGTACATTGACTAACCCAAATCACAACCTTCTAGTCCTATTATATCCATTTCATTTTTACCCTATGTTGATTATAAAAATCTATTTTAACTTAGTAAATTTATTTCCTTTTATGTTTTTATTTAAGTTAGTTATGTTTTTTAATTTCAAAATAAACCTATTTGATTTGATTTCAAATAATCTCGTTCTAGTCTATTATATCCATTTCATTTTTACTCTTATGGGAATACGAAATTTGTACTTTGACTTATCAAAATTAATTTTCTAATGGCACTTTGTGCTTTCATTTCAAAATAAATAGACGGGTATTTCGTTTCAAATAATATCATTTCCTAAATTAGGGAACAGATTAAGAGGAGAGGGTTAGATTCTAAAATTAGAGCCATTCATTGTCATTATTTGCATTCGAATGCCAATCGAACAGACAAAACTTTAAAGACATTTCATCTTTCGTGTTATACAAATGAATATGCATGTCAATGATCTGATGGTATAAGTTAACATGAGCTCTCACATGAAAATTACAATATAAATATTTAAATTGTATGCTGAAATACTATTATTTTTATTACGAAGTGAACCGAGTTAGACCCGAGTTTTAAAAGATTGTGTTTGGCTCCAATTGAAAGACTGGTAACAAAATTGATACTCAAGTCTGTCTGGTAGGTAGTTTATTAACGTCGCCTTGGAGCAACACAACGTGCTATTGGTAACGGTCTGGATCAATCTTATAGGGAAAGATCCAAAGACAACGCCTCGTAACTTTGAACCATGATCAGATGACGAGAACAAATCGTGACCGGGTCCCCACTCTCCAAACTTCCATGCCACTCCAATGTGGAGACCACGGCAGTTTTAACGTGCACCAGCCCCCGTTTACACGACGGTCTTTGGCTGGACCTAATTTTGAACGCGCAACCTTCTGGTTGCTAATCCCTTATCCTTCAAACCGGGCTACCACGGTTCCTCAAGTCTGTCTGGAAAATAAATGCAAATAGAAATTGATCCACTTAACCCCAAAGTGGTTTCGACGAGATATCTCGTCTATCAAGATCTGATCAATTTTGCTAATGACGAGACATCTCGTCATCAATATTTTGCCTATTTTTAGGAGACGAGATCAAGCTGTGTTTAAATTTCTTCTATAACGTGATACCTCGTCCATTAATATCTGATCAGATTTGTTAATAATGCGATACTTTGTCAAGACAGCTACCAGGATGTGACAAGACCATATTGTTTATGAAACACCCTTTTAGGGGTTCATACACATATATCTGTTCTGCAACTTTCTTCCCGCCACGAATTCTAACCAGTTTTGTCCTTGACCAATACACTTTTTCTTCAACCAATAGATGGGCCGCGGATGGAAGAGTAACTGATTAGCAACCGGAGTGTTGCATGTTCGAATCCAACCAAAGACCGTCGGTAACAAGCGGGCTGTTGCACGTTAAATCTATCGTGGCCTCAAATGTCCTCACGTTAGCATGGTGTGGAAGTTTGGAGAATGGGGCGCCAGCTCAGGCCTCGTTACCTGACCGCGGTTCGAAATTACGCGGTGTTATCCTCGGGTATTTCCCTTTGGGATTGATTCCGGCCCTTCTCCAATAGCCCGCTGTGTTGCACCCCAGTGCGATGTTAATTAAAATACCTACCTCCTCACCTCAATCAATAGATACGGTTATTGAGTTCTTGTGTGTTGTAGGGAAAAAACAATGCTACAGTACTCAGATATTTCGTGACGCTCAGAAGATTAATGAGACTTTTATCAAATGAAATTAATTATATATGATCTGTATAATGATTACAAGGTTCTCCAGATTGTTTTCAGGATTTATCTCCCTACGATTGTTATCAAATATAACAATATACACATTTCTTAACCCTCCTGCTGTTTGTCTCCATTAAATATCTCGTCATTTGCAAAACTGACATGATTTTGATGGACGAGATATCTCGTCATTAGAAGAAAACTGACCACATCTTGATCTTGTCATAAAAAAATCGTCAATTTCTTGACTAGATACCTCATCGCTAGCGAAATCGGGCAGATCTTGATGGATGAGGTATATCGTCATTAGAAAAATTGACCAGATCTTGGTGGACGAGATATCTCGTCGAAACCATTTGTAGTGTTAATAATAATAAACAAATTGAGGTTAAAGATAAGTTTCTGTTGTGGAATCTCGTAAATATTTTTTTGCTTCACGTGAATTTGTAACTAATGGAAGTTTATTAAGAGTGTGATAAACTGGAAGTTTATAGTCTACATTTTTAAACTCAACCGTATTTACTCTATCATAAGATGCCATTAAATTTAATAATAAGTAATATTACTAAGACACTAGATTTACTATAAATGAATTGACCAACATCCAAATATTTATACTTCTATGAATTATATTGAAAAAATAAATTATTATTCTTTTCTCCTTTCTAAACTACTAACTATTAGGTTACTAATATTTCTTCATTTATTCTGTTTAAGTCATTTCTACTTCGGGATCATGAAATATATACTCTTAGAAAGGAATATGGCTGGCATTATGCCAGTTATTATGCTCTCAGTAATTTATACCAGTTTTCGACATACCAACACTAAATTATATTCTCCCGTTAAATTTGTGTGTGAAAAATGTGTTTGAAATAAAATAATTCGGCTAATTTTCAAAAATTGCAAGTTATTGTATAACACAGAAAATAAGAGATCTTTCCTCCATTCTTTTATAAATCTGAAGCAGCCAGAAACTAATGAACGGCATCAAACTAATAGAAAATACAGGAAGAAATGCACAGTATAAACTAAAAGCAAGACTGTGCAGAGAGATCCTATTTTTTAGAATACTAAATGGGAATTTAGTATTCTAAAAAATCTATCCAGATTTTTACTAGGATAGATTGAATAAAACGCATTAAGAATATTATAATATAATAGAATAAATTTTTATTAGTTTCGATGGAATAAAATATAGGTTTAGAATATTAGAATATAATAGATTTTCAAAAGAACCGATTAAATAGAACAGATTTTTACTAGAATAAATAAAATAGATTTACTAGAATCGAGGGAATATAATAAATATTTACTAAAATAGATTTACTAGAATCGATGGAATGGAATAAATATTTACTAAAATAGATTTACTAGAATCGATGGAATAGAATAAATATTTACTAAAATAGATTTACTAGAATCGATGGAATAGAATCTATTTAGAAAATTAGAATATAATTATTTTAGAACATTAGAATGGAATAGAAGAATAGAATCTTAAAAGAATACAGAATAGAATCTTAAAAGAATACAGAATAGAATCTTAAAAGAATACAGAATAGAATCTTAAAAGAATACAGAATAGAATCTTAAAAGAATACAGAATAGAATCTTAAAAGAATACAGAATAGAATACTTAAAAGAATACAGAGAATAGAATAGACTTACTAGAATCGATGGAATAAAATATATTTAGAATATTAGAATATAACATATTATTAAGAATACTTGAATGGAAGGAATAGACTTTTTAAGAATACTCGGAGACAGAACTAGTACTTACAATTCTATAATTACTGGCCGATTTTTAGAATAAGATTCGCATGAAAATAAATTTTACAGGGTACCTCAATCCAAAACTAAATTCTCATTTTAAAGAGTCAAACCATTATATAAGTTTCGCTGCATCATATATCCTTTATCTCGTTCCATGTGTGATCAACAGGATATAAAAATGATCACACTACTTTCCTTTGAAATGTTCTACTGTTTAACTTGGTTTATTGTATAGTGGCACCTGCTGACAAGCGTGTTGCACGGTAGATTCAGTACGCATCTAACAAAAGAATCCTGTAAGAGTCTCGTTCTACTGTTTGAATATATTTGCTTTCCGTCCTTGGAGTGATGCCATCGGATGGATATGAATAAGAAATCGGGAAATCGCTTGATATTCAAACACATCCGTATGTTACCGAATTTCCATTCGTATCAGGGTTTATGGAAAATAGGGTTTCTCGTTTGAAAACTTTCTGTTTGAACTGGACTGCATGCGGCGTTAGCCGGATGCATTTTGAATACAGCAGATTTGGGATTGGGAGAGAAAACAAGATAGAGCGACTGTGATACGTAATATCAAGCTACATTGCTTTCGTTATAGAAAAATGCTACCAGTTCCCGACTGAAAGAAGACGCGATGGCTCAATAGATACAGATAAAATTCGAGTTCACTTTTTGTCTGGAATATGATTCTGTCCAAGTAATATGATGTTTGACCTTTTAACGTATTTACCGCGTTTTCAATGCACCAAATAGGTAGGTAGGTATTTAAATTAACATGCACTGGAACAACACAACGGGCTATAGGCGACGGTCCGGGATCAAACCCGAACGGAAAGAACCGAGGAAAAAACCACGTAATTTTGAACCATGGTCAGATGACGGGGTCACACCTGAGTTGGCACCCCACTGTCCAAGCTGCCACACCACGCCACCGTGAGTACATTTAACGCCATGTCAGATTTAACGTGCACCAGCCTCCTTTGTACACGACGGTCTTTGGTTGGATTCGAACTCGCAAGAAGCTAATCCTTTACTCTTGCAACCGGGCAACGGCAGACCCCAAATTGGTAAATTGAGTCGAGTACACAAATCGTAGTTTTAACGAGAATACTCGGGCCTGATGTTGGAAAGAATGAAGCAAGCATAGGAAACTTGAACGATTGTTTAGTGTGTGTGAATATTTTCACACTAATTTACAATTTGAACGATTCAAGTACAGTTTGATATTAATATGGGAGGATAATGTCATTGATAAGAGACCTGTGATTGCAGCTTTCAAATGACACCTGTCCTCACTCCACACAATACAAAGTGGCCCAAAGCTCACCCAACACCGTAGAATTTCGATATCTCCTTCCCGCGTGCTGTGCCCTTACACACTCGGTTCAAAGGTCAGATACGTACGTCCTTCGTCTACACGATGCTATATTTATCTTCCTCATGTTTTCTTTTATTCTTACGAAACTGACAAACATCGATGCCTTACCCCGGATTCGAATCGGAAACCTTTCGATCTTGAAGTCAGCCCCTGACAACCACACCCTTTCATCGTTTCATTTGGCCATATCTGATCTACGGGCCGGATAGAAAATATTTGAAGGCCCGCGATTGGTCTGCGAGTTTAATAAACCTGTCTTGGAGGCTAGCATATGTTCTGAGGGTCAGTTAAACCTATTCGAAGGGCCGTATCGGCTATGCGGGCAGGGTAAACCTATTCTCTACAACTCCTTTACCTTATGCATACGATATATTATCTTACAAGTATGGTTGTTTATCTTACACGAGCTTACGTTTTATATCTTACGCGTACGATCCATTATCTTCCGCATGCGGCACATTGTCTTACACGTACGGTTCTTGATCTTAAGCGTACGATTCATAACTTACTCGTACAATCCTTCATCTTAAACTTATGGTCTATTATCTTACACGTATGTTACATTTCTCACTCGTACGATCCTTTATCTTACGCACAGTCCATTATCTTACGCGTACGGTTCTCTATCTTGCATGTACGATTCATATTCAACACGTATGATCCGTTATCTTACGCATACAGTCCATTATCTTACAGCTACTGGCCATTATCTTACACGTACGATTCATATCCGACACGTAGGATCCGTTATCTTACGCATATTGTCCATTATCTTACAGCTACTGACCATTATCTTACACGTACGATTCATATCCGACACGTATGATCCGTTATCTTACGCATACAGTCCATTATCTTACAGCTACTGTCCATTATCTTACACGTACGATTCATATCCGACACGTATGATCCATTATCTTACGCATACAGTCCATTATCTTACGCGTGCGATTCCTATCTTACTCATACGATCCTTTTTCTTTCGAGGGGCCATCGTGGCTCAATGGGTATGCCCACTGCGTTAGCAACCTTCGAGTTATAGGCGGCGCAGTTTCGATTCCTGCCAGGTGCACTCCTTCCTGGATGTATTTCTCTCTTCTGTCTCAGTAAAGCTTTCAATGTGTGTGTCAATTAGTTGATATTGTATGTCTTGTTTCAATTACTTGATATTGTATTGTGTCTGGCGCAGCATGGCCAAATATGGCCCTTGCACCATAAAACTCCTAAACCAACCTTTTCCTTTCGAATAAGGCCCATTATATTGCACTTGCTTACATTACGTGTATGGTTTATATCTTACGTGTATGATCCTTTATCTTACGCGTACGATTCAAATCTTAGGCGTACGACCCTTTATCTTATGCATACGTTCCATTATCTTACGCGTACGGTTCTTTATGTTACGCGTACGATCCTTTATCTTGACCATACAGTCCATTATCTTACGCGTACAATTCATATATTAGTATATGATCCTTCATCTTACGCATACGGTACATCATCGTACACCTACGGTTCTTTATCTTACGCGTACAATTCAAATCTTAGGCGTACGATCCTTTATCTTAAGCATACGGTCAATTATTACTGTTTATTCGTACGGTCCATTATCTTACGATTGCTGGTTTTTGTGGACTTAACCGACCCAAAACAACAGCTATTTCTCAAGTAGCTCATAAAGTGCTTCGACAAAGCTCAAGCGAAAGTTCTGTTTACTACCAATGTCCTAACAAAAACAACTCCCAGGGCAAATACTGTATAATATTTGATAGAGAACTGTAAATAGATTTCTGCTGCTTGCGTGACGAGATAAAGCTTAAAACAGATGGTCCAGACACTTCGAAATAAAATTGTTAGAGTAAGGAAAGGTCTTCGAGGATTCTTCAGCTGACAGCAAGGAAAATATCTGTCAGCTTCGACAATCATTTGCTCCGATGCTTCTGATACCCGTATCTATACATAAACGGATTTGTATTCCGAAAAAAGGGTCCTTGGCCCTTTTTCTATGATTTCAATACTTTGTTCATGTTGCAGACATTTTTTGTGCACCCTAATGAATCATAATATAATATCGCATTTATTCTTGTGCGTAGGTATTTAATTAACGTCGCACTGGAGCAACACAACGGGAGTGTGACGGTCCGGGATCAAAACCGAAGGGAAATATTTGAGGCGTAATTTTGAACAGTGGTCAGATGACGAGGTTCAAAATGACAAGGTTCACATCTGATCTGGCACCCCACTCTCCAAACTTCCACATCACGCCAGCGTGAGGACATTTGAGGCCACGACAGATTTAACGCACCAGGCCCCTTTGTACACGACGGTATTTTGGTTGAATTCGAACTCGCAACCATCCGTTTGCAAGTACTTTTCCAACCGTGCTAACGCGGCCCTTATGCTTGTCGATAAAGCTAGAAAGTTACTTTCATAGCCATATTTATTAGTACGAAGTAGATAAAAAATATACACAGAAATTTTAAACAATATCTCCTGTTCCTCTTGTGTTTGAAACTTAAAAAGTACCTTTACGACGTTTTGTCACTATTATTATCATTTTTGATAATTGAGGAACTGTGTGTGTAATTGAAGATAATAATAATGACATCAGAGATTCAATTTTGATATAGAGTTCTTGTGTCGTCATTGCTTGCATTGAAAGAAATTTTGATATTGAGAATATTTTCGTTGCAATTTAGAATATTAGGATTGACGGTAAAATTTGTAAACTATAAATCGTATCACAACTTGCTAATTAGTTTTGTTGAGTAGAAAAAATCTTAGAGAGAGCCAAACTGGTTATCTAAGTCTAACAGTTTCGCAAAATCACAAAAAAGATAAAACTGGACTATAGCTATTTCGGTGGAACAAAGCATATATCATTATCAGGACCTAAATGAAATGTTCTTATGTATTTTGGACATGATGATACTGGGCGTCTTGGTTCACCAAAATAGCTACAGACCAGTATATTATCTTGTCTTTCTTTATCTCTTTATTTCCATTTAATATTTAAGTATGTAATATATTTACTCTGAAGGGTTCACATTCATAATTCCACCTTGCAGTCTTCCCCTGCATGACTTCAAACGAATTTTAACCTTCTTGAACAATAGCGTTTTTCCAAAGGATTATATTCTAAGCAAGGAGAGATAGAATCTTTTCAATGAATCATATTCTAAGGGGAAGTGAGCAATGGAATGTTCCAAAGGAACCTATTCTAAAGAAGTGAGCAATAGAATATTTCCAATTGGTTCTATTCTAAGTGAGCATTAGAATCTTTCCAAAGGAAAGAAGCAATATACTTTTTTCAAAGGATTCTAATCCAATGAAAGGACCAATAGAATTTTTCCAAAGGATTCTATCCTGAGGAAAGGACCAATAGAATATTTCCAAAGGATTCTATCCTGAGGAAAGGAACAATAGAATCTTTCCAACGGATTCTATCCTGAGGAAAGGAACAATAGAATCTTTCTAAAGGTTGAAAGAGTCCATGGATACTTTTCAACTAATAGATGTGGCTATTTAGTCATTACGTGTGCTGTGGTGTAAAAGCAACACTACACTCGGAAATCTCATGACCCTCAAAGGTAACATAAGAACTCACTACTACGTATTGTTAACTAAGGAAATTTAACTGAACAAATAATGAAAATAAAACAAACGAAGAATAAATAACGGGCATAACAATTTACACCTTTACACTCAATAAACATTACTCACTCCTATGTCACTGTAAGTGTATAGGGTTGGATGGTTGGTTGGTTAGTTGGGGTTTTATCGCGCAAGTGCCATATTTGGCCATGCTGCGCCAGATACAAGAGCAAACAATATCAAGTAATAGACGTACACACACAATGGGAAATACACCCAGGATGTAAGAGTATAGGGGATACTCAATTCAGTATAACACTCATTTATCTACGATTTATTTATTCATTCAAAAATTGACATTGTTCAATTGAATGTTCCCAATGCTTAACTCATTTAAGCACCTCTAAAAGACTTCAAGAGAACGATTAAAAGTAACTTACCAAAATATTTTGAAAGTAGGGGTTTCTTTAAAACTCAATAGCACTCCCTGGCAACTGTTTTTTGGATGCAATGGCTCCACACCAATGAGACATGATCCCATCATTCATAATTTCATTAAATGTTATTAAGCAATTTTTACACCCGCCTGAAACATAACCACCTTTCCTTCGTGACGAAACTAATATATTTATAAAATGTAACGAAAGAAGAAAAAACGGCTTTAAGTCTTTTAATGGAATTAATTAAATTCCTGACACAATTATTCGAGAAACTTTAAATCTTATCTAAGAGGATTCCCGTAAGCGAAAAGAGCTTTAGATTTTAACGTTCAACTTTAATTAAAGATTCATAATCTCTATGCTCTCTGAATGTTTCTCCAAAGAGGATACGCCTTATAAATTAATATTTTTATGTGTATAGTATTCAGGTACAAATTGATGCAAGAAGAATAAATATTTTGTATACAAAAAGAATAGTTGTAAGAAGAAATCATAAAGTAGTTTTAATTAGAATGTTTACTGGGTTCAATAAGTATCGTTCTCGCAAAATTTAAAATGTATGGATGATTTTTAAACCATTACAAAAACCTTCCCTTAAGGGAAGTTTATAAATTTTTATTTCAACTAGTAAAATTGCCCGACATCACTCTGTTTGAATTGGTTAACTATATATTTAAAGTGACCAGAAAATAATCACTTTCCTCTTTTGTAGAAAAATGTCAAATCATTAAAGTGTGAGTAAAATAATTTTTTAACACCTTTTCGACAATTTTATAATTTCTACAATCTACTTTCACTAATTTCACAAAATTTCTACAATAACAAATCGTATACATACATAGCCATCCATGTAATACATTTCACATATATCGCGCCCCTGCTAAAGGTACAAATTGGCCAAAGGTGAGACACTAAGGTAACTACTACAAAGACGATTTCAAAGAGGATTCCCTTTACAAAGTTCTATTCCTGTAAAATTGCTCAACTCAATTGGTAAATGTGACGAATCTACGGCAGATACTCTCTCACATAATTTACCTGCCAATATTTTTTTATTTGTGGCGCTCTTCAAATTTCGCTACCATTAAGGGAAAGATGACTAATTTGATAAGATATTTATAACTAAGTTTGTTTTAAAAGCGAATACGTTTTTCTTGAAAATTCCCTTTTGTGGCACGTGCCATAATAAAAGAACTTATTTTAAAATTTAATATCTTCAGTAGTGATAAAGCAAAGGTAACCTATTACCATTTTCTTAAATGGTAAATCAATTTGACAGATTTTCTTCTAAAAAATCATTATTGTAAGCAAACTTTCCCTATATAAGTTGCTTAAATATAGCTTCAATTCGTAAAATAAGCCACCTTGGCCATCTGTCGCTATGACAAAGAATTTATAACATTTCAAAAGTCCTATTTCGGATATTCTTAACATTAACGTTCTTTCAATAATGGCAAAAATTCACTTCAAATTTGTTTATTCTAACTTACATGCCGCTTTAAACAGAATACTTTGTGATGGTGTTGCGTGTGATGAAAAGGAATCACAATTTATTAAAATAATAAATATTTAAAACAGAAAAGTTTCCGTTTCGTTGCAAAATATCGTCTGTCCCAAATGTTAGGAAATAGTTTATATTTTGTAAAGAAAATAAATAAGGCTCAAAATAAAAAAGTATTTGAATTTAAATTCTGCAAAAATAGTTTTTTGAAAAATAATTGATTTTTCAGCAGTACTGGTAAAACAATTCAAGTAATTGCAGTGCTCAATATGCATTCCAGGTTCTCCAAAACTACCAAATTATGGTTGATTTAAGTAGAGTTACACAGATGTTTTAACATGAAACTTGCTTAAATATGTAAGCAAAGGAATTTTACAAATAATGCACATTTATTACACTAAAATATGGTTTATGAAATGTAGGATATTGCATTAAAATGTTTTGAATAAATCTGATGTGATACTTGTACAAACAGACACAAAATCGAACATAGAACCGGAAGACGGACAGAAAGACTTACGCAACCACGTTCAGTCACTAAATGAATGTATGTACTCACAGTATCCAAAGTTTCATGTAAATATATTTAACCGTTTGGACGCTGTATGGGCACACACATACAGACGGACAGATGGACAGACAGACAGACACCAAACGCGCAAGAGACGGATTTTGCATCAGAAGGACCCAAAACGGATAGACTTGAAAGGGTCGAAAATATTCAATGTACAAACACTCTATTCTTATTTATATAGATTATACTTTATACCGTAAAAAAGTTGAAAGGTCAAAAGTGTTCGATGGGATTTTTACGGATCTGAATAGCCCAGTTGAATATAAAGTTTCTTCGAATTTAAAAAAGATATAAAATGCTCTGCCATAAGCAATTAGGAATATTTCATATTTCTATTATATATGAAAACTATATAAACTATCCACATTACACTTCTCCAAATAAAATCTTCCAACGCTCTGAGGATCACACGCGTATATATCCGTTCGGCAACCTGCAGGTTTCCCTGCATGACTTTTAACCAGTTTTCGACGGTATATCTCGTCCATTAAAGTCAGACCTTATTTTCTAATGACGACATATCTCGTCATCAAGATATTGACGATTTTTCGATGATGACGATATCAAGATCTGGTCTGTTTTCTAATGACGAGGTACCTCGTCCATCGAGATCTGGTCTTTCTCGTTCTTCCATCATCGAGATTTTTCTTCTAATGACGAGATATCTCGTCCATCAAGATCTGGTCTAATTGCTTCCAATGACAATAGCTGTTCATCAAGATCTTGCCAAATTTCTTTTAATGACCTCGTTATGAAGACCTGGTCTGTTTTGCTAATGACCTGTCGAGGCAACTACCGTTCTAAAATCCAGAAACCTCAACTCTCTTCCCTACCATATCAGTCCATCCATCACATTTCCCACATTCACCTTCAGGTGTCGCTGTTGCATACTGTTTCCCTTTAAGTGCGGACATAACAATGCCCGCTCGATCGATGGGCAATTGCCCCAAATGGCCTCGTTACAGTGGGCCGAAAAGTGTCCAATAGGCATCCTCCGCTCCCTAATATTGAAACATAATACGAAGAAAGTGGGTGTTTCAGCAGTAAGGGTGGGGGAGGGTGCGGCCCGCCATGTTAAAGCACTTAACGGTCGGGCAAGAAAGAGGAGAGGTATTCGGTTTCCCTTGTTTCAGAGTTACTGCGAGGGCGTTGTTAAAATTGATGATACCTCCACAACATGGTTTTAAAATAGATGGTCGATTGCATCCGGAAAGGTGGATTCATGGAATCAGTACGTAGTCATGTAATGGGTTAAAAGATGTTTACAGTATACTTAATAGAGTTTTGTCTTGTCCAAAGTTATAATTGAAATTTATATACAGTTCTAATCATTTTTTAAAGTAAGCTCCCTTCACGCCAATAGACAGGTAGATAATTAACGTCACACTGGAGCAACGCAACGTGCTGATGTCGTAGGTCAATCCCGAAGGGAAAGGACAACGCCTCGCCATTTTGAACCAAATGCCGAGGTCAACACCTGATCTGGCACTCCAAACTCCCTCATTTGAGGCCATGACAGATTTAAACTGTACCCGTGTACATTACGGCCTTTGGCTGAACCTTCCGGTTGCTAATCCGCTGCTCTTTCAAGTGGGCTACCCTCACATGAATAGTCAATTCAAATCCAGTAGAAACTCACTAACCAGACTCTGGTGCATTGAATTGTTGGTTGGATTGGGTCGCCAATCTCCCGTTTTGGCGCTCCAGTGTGACGTAAATTCAACTACCTCCTATGCATATATCGTACAACCCGTTGTGTTGCTCTAGCGCGACTTAAATTCAACTACCTACATACATACATCGCAGTGAAAAATGATTTTTAAAAATGATTGTATTATGTAATGAACGTAAATTCATGAAATAATGGTTACTTTAGGAATAAGATGACGGTTACTTTATACGAAGAATCTAAAAACTATCTCAAGTCCTTTTTAGTAATGCATCAGAGTAGAGACACTTAAAAATCAGTTATTAACATTCTCGGGAAGAATCTTGGACCTCCAGAGACCCTCTCTCTCTACACCAGGCTACATTTATATCAGGCCAAGATATGGCTCTATAGTTTCAGACTTAACAATCCACGAATATTTAATGAGTTGTACTTCTGGGACAAGCTGATTTTACTCGAATATATTCGCTTTATTTAGATGATGGTTCCACCATTATTCCCACATACCAATATATTTTTGTTTTTACAACTAATATGGAGTTTTTTAGGCTTAGTCGAAGTTCTGAATCTACGGCAAAATGCCTTTTCATTATAATGCACTCGCTAGTGCACAATACAGAATCATTTTAATCCGGTTTGTTGATAATTTTCTACCTTTCGTTGCAGCAGTTATTTCTCGCATTTTTATGATTGAATACTGATTTAGTTATCTCTGAGAAAAACTTCGTTGTAACTTATCAACTACGATTGGATTTTTAAATTTAATAATTGTATTTGCGTTGGAGTAATTGCTATTTTTACTGTTTAGTTATTTTTAAAAATAGGATTAAGGTGAGGAGAATTTATCCGTGATGCTCGAGGACGCGATGAAAGAACCATATTTACATAAATGGAGTACACATATATTGCATTTTTTTAAGAATTATTTTTCATGAAATAAGTGAGTATATATTGCATATTTTTAAAGAGTGAACACTTCATTACACGAAGAGTGAATTTAAGAATGATTATTATCTTTTCGTTTACTTGGAATAGTAACTACATTAAACATTTTTTTCATTAATTAGTAATACATAAATGCAAGAGTAAGTTAGAACTATAGCGTACAATTTTTTCAAGAAAGAAAATTGTATTAACCCCTTTAGCCCCTCGAGTTTTCCGAATAGGGTAGGGTTGTTTTTACTCCACGATACACACCTTAATGACTAAATAACCACAAATAATCTATAGATTATTTCAACTTTTAGAGAGAGAAACTATTGCTCCTTTTCTTGTATAAATTTGAATTATTCTTTTGTAATGATTGTAATGCTACTTTCCTTAGATTAATAGAATTCTTTGGAAACATTTTGTAGGTCCTTTCCTTAGATTAGTTTTCTTTTGAAGGATTGATTCCATTGCTCTTTTCCTCTTTGGAAAAGTTCTTTGGTTCTTTCCTTAGAATAAATTCTTTGGAAATATTCTAGCATTCATTTCTTTATAATAGAATTCCTTAGAAATAGTCTATTGGTCAAGAAGGTCGAAATTGTTTAGATTCATACAGGGGAAGACTGCAGGTTACACAGTGAAATTATGCGTGTGAACCTCTCAGGGGTTTAAAACATAGGAATATGTTGTCCAATAAATATTTTTATTTCGAAGATAGAGTGAGCTGTATATTGCAATTTGTTTATGAATGAGAACTACATTACATCTTTCTTTTTATGAATGAGCACTGTATATTCGAGGATGAGTAAGTACTATGAAGAACATTTTTGTAAAAGATAGCTTTATTGGTGATTGAGCACTAAAAAGAATATTTCTTCTACAAAAGATGGATGCATTGCTAAGAGTGAGTTAGCACTATAAAGAACATTTCTTCTACAAAAGATAACTGCATTATCAAGGGTGCGTGAGCACTATAAAGAACACTTTTTAAAAGAAGTTTATATTTTCATATGGAGTGCATTAGATTCCTCATTTTTAAATGTGATGCATATTTGGCTATATACTTTTTGATTCCACGCAATCCTGTTGAATAAATAAATTCGTCACCCTATAAATTAACAGCACTTGTTTATTTAATACCTCTCGCACAAGAAGTGCCAGATTCATTACCTCCACCCAACTGCATTCAAATGAGACACACTCCCCCGACGAAACACCTGTCTCATAATTCCGAGCAAATACTTCCAGATCTAAGTTATCTATTCCATCAAAATGCCTTTACCCTCTCCCTTAACAGGTAACAGTCACAAGAGTTGAGTGCATTTAAATATTTTCAATCTGAGAAAGGCTTAATTTATGCATTAAACTCCACCACCTCAATTCTGTCCTCAGGGTCCTAAACTGTAACCGCGCATTTTATTTGGCGCGAATGGATCTCCGCGGCGCCCCGAGGCTGTTTTTCTTCGCTCTGCAGTGAATAATGATGCCACCTTCACGCGAGAAATAACGCATATTTTATCCACACGAAATGAAGAACGTGATATTAATATCTGAATCTCGCGTTTGCAGGAAATTAAATGTCGTCATGCAGAAGTCAATTTCGATTCGTTCTGAAATTTATAACTTTTGATCAGTTTATGAAAATGGAGGTATTCAGTGTCGTTTTGAGATTAAAATGTGAAAACCTTTTAATGTGTCAGTGGGTAAAGAATAAGAAATTTCAACTCATAAAATAAGACATTTCAACTCATAAATATATGACATTTCAACTCAAATATGACAGTAAAAGTTTTATAAACTAAGCATCTGTAATTGAAAAGGAAGTATTTTATGCATTAATCGTGATTTTTATTTTTCTCGTCATTTTTGTTTCATGTAATTTATGGTTTTGTGTTTATAAGATGAAGGTTGTGTAGTATAATTGTACTGTCGTTTTTTGTTTGTATGTTCTCGCTATCTTATTAATGAAGACTGTTTACCATTATATATAATAAAGTAAACTACAAAGTCCGACTAAGTTTTATATCAATATCACAAAGGTTTCAACAGTGATATATAAATTAGTAAATAGAAAAAACATCGGTTATAAAAGGTTTAATAATCTATTAGAGAATGAAAAATTTGGTAGGTTGTGCCAAGGACGCATATGTAGTTTTGATGTGAAAACTAATAGATTATATTTTATCTACATGGAAGGAAGAAATATATATAGCCTATAGTAGTATAGGTACCGTCCATTTTCAGCAAACAAAACTCATTCAGAAATAAATTACGATTCTTACTGATTGATATTCTCCTAATATATTTATAAAAAAATGGTGGTAATCGTTATTTTTCATAATCTAAATAAATGTGATGTTTTGCAATGTGAAATGACCTAAAAGTATGAGTCCAGAATTAAAAATGCTAGTAAATATATTAGTTATAAAAGCCTTTAAATATTAAAGATACTACATAATAAAAAGTCTTTTATTGAAAAATATATAATCTGTTAACATTATAAATAAATGAAGATAAATAAAATTTTGTATCAATTCTTCAGTGAAATCTTAGATAAAATCATGGCAAAATCACAGAAAAAAATTTAGCGAAAAGTCGTAAAATGTTTTATATACGTCAGAAGTTAGAAGGATTTTCAGTCGAACCCAACAAACCAGACAGAAGACGAGAATTTTACTTCCTCTTACAAAATATAGTTTATCGTCATTTGATGACATTTGCCGTTTAATCTAATTGTCGTTGCCCAATTAACTATCATACATAAATTTGGAATGCATACTTTGGAATTTCTGATAGTGATGTGCTGAAATCATGTTCCGAAAACAATCCAAATGAAATCATGACCGCAATATGTTTAAGAAGCACATTCCACCTGAAAAGCACTACCTCCGCCACTAGTTATCTTGACAGAAAAAATCCACTATATATTCTCCTGTGTATATTTTTTACAGACATTTTTATGTCCATTTTTTCCAAACAACCTCTTTTAAATTTACAGCGAGAAAGCAAACGCACATTAATATTAAAATTGTGGCAATTGAATTAATTGTGAGTACTTAATTTTCTTACCATTTATAGCAGAGAGCGCTTAATTTTCCTCTGAGAATAAAGATAACTCACATTCAACCAGAGGTAAACAAAAGATATTTTAATTACCGTCAAACACTTAATTGGATACCACCTATGAAATGTCTTCTTCAAGCTTAAGAAATTTAGTTAAGTACTCTTTTTCAAATACGCGAATTTTCGTATAAAATTCTTAATTCTTTCCAACTCACACATTCTTCAGAATGTTCTAACGAACGTTTTTTTTCTAGGAACTTTTTGTACCAACTTAGTATATCTCAGCACACGTATATAAAGACATGATCAGTGCTGTTTAATGTACCATGCCCTTCCATTACTTTATTAAAGGACGTACTGAGAATATTTTAATAATTCAAATTTCTGTAGGTAGGTATTTTTAATTAAAGTCGCACTGGAGCAACACAACGGGCTATTGGCGACAATCCTGCAGGGAAATCTCTGAGGCCAACGCCTCGTCAGTTTGAACCACGGTCAAATGAAGTGGACAACACCTGAGCTGGCAACCCACTCTCAAGACTTCCACACCACGCTAACGTGAGGACATTTGAGGCCACGACAGATTTAACGCCCCCTTTGTACAAGACGGTTTTGGGCTGGACCGAGGTTTTACTGATTAGAAACTGCTCAATGTGTGTTTTGATTAAAATCAGGTGAAGGAGCTTACTTTAAGTCTGCAAATTTGATACACGATCAGAATTACGCCCTTGGGTGAAGGATGGTTGTTTGGTTGATTTGGGTTTAATGGCGCAAGGTCCAAAAGTGGACAAGCTGCGCCAAACACATGTCTGAACGTAACCCAATAGAAGGTAGATAAGATTTTCAAGGTTCAGTTATACAACCAACTTAAAGGTAGATTTTTTAAATATAAAAAAACTTGGAATAAATTGAATATGAATATAAATACCCAAACGCCACGGTTAAAAAGAAAATATGAGGTTTGGTTAAACGTTTTGATATAGTCAAATACATGAAAGATAAAAACACTATAGAGTTAAACTAATAGAGTTTAAAATTTTATGCTTCGTAAGAATTTGAAAATATTCTTGGGTGAAGGAAATCCTGAACTTTGGTAGTAAAACTTACACATACGTTCATAGACCCCCCGGGTAGGCTTCAAAACAAGTTTACAATTTAATTTCATTTAAGTATTTGTAAGCAGTGCTCATTTACTTTGTTTATCAAACAAGTGGGCGTCGTTTTCCAATAATGATTTCCATCGTTAGAGTTGATTGCTTCTCCATCCTCAGACAATACAAAAATAAAAACGGAAGTTTAAGCCATTTGTCTAATAAATATGACCAAATGAGAAAAACAGGATGTAAATCCAGACAGTAAACCTAATTGCAATTGTATCTCTGACAAGAAGTTCTGTACAAGGCATAATAACATGAATAGAGGTTTTTAAAGTTTTGAACCCGATCTGCATCTGGGAAATATGATCGGATTCGTATGTACAGACGAGGGTGGAAGGGATTCATTCAATTAGTCATTGGCTGTTGTTATCACGTGGTACCTAAAAGATGAGCCCTAGAGAAGTATTCTGGATAATGGCCGAGATCGAATACATGTTTATAACTAAGACATGCGGTATTAAAGTTCGCATAAATTTTAATGAGTTAAATTCACATCATATTTATGAAAATGTAAAAGACAATACAATTTGTTTAATGAAATTCAATTATTCACCTTTACTTTCCCCATACTCGGTAGGGCAGTTGAAAGAGCAACAGATTAGCGATCGGAGGGCTGCTAGTTCGAAACTCGGTCAAGTCAAAGGACGTCGTGTACATGGGGATTGGTGCTCGTTAAATCTGTCGCCGCTTCAAATGCCGTCACGTTGGAGTGGTATGGAAATTTGGAGAGTGGAGTGCCAGTTCAGGTGTTGTTCTCGTCATGTGACCGAGGTTAAAAATGATGAGATGTCTTCCTCTAATCCTTCGAGATAGATCCTGGACCGTCGCCAATAGCCCCTTTGTGTTGCCCAGTGCGACGTTAATTAACTATCTACCTATCTCACATTCGTCTTTGAGTATAAATATGTCTAATGTGGTCTGTTTTGAATCCATGATGTGAGAGTAGTTGAATTAACGTGGCACTGGAGCAACGCAACGGGCTATTGGCGACGGTCGGGGATCTATCCCGAAGGATCAAAGGCCATGCCGTCATTTTGAGCCACGGTCAGATGATGAGGTCAAAACCTGAGCTGGCACCCCACCCTCCAAACTTCCACACCACGCCGACGTGAAAAATATATGCGAGGGTTAACTAGACAGAGATTTCAAGTAGATTCCGAACCACTATGAACATTCATGTCTAGAATGGGATTCTCATTTTTCTTATCCCAGTGTCCATGATTTGATTAGAGCGATGGATCACAAGGTGTGGTAGCCATCTTTGTAACAGTCCAACTTATCCATCTGTTCACCTTCCTATGTCAGCCGCAGCCTTGACGCCTTGCGAGCCCCTACCAGGAGTATGTATTCCCCATGTACTTTGCATCTGCTACTCGTTTCTCCCTTTCGCCACGATGAGGCCATAGGATGGGACTTTGAGAGAGGGATTTAAAACCAGAGCCTGCTGAACCAAAGGCCAGAGAGGTACCTATTCGGCTACCTGTCCAAACCAAATAGGATTTATTTCATTTCAACCGTTTATTAATCTTTTAAGTTTAATCTTTTTACAAGTGTTCATAAGTACACTGCTGGCCACCGTAAATGCAACACCCTGAAGGAAGCATGCAAATAATATGAAATTTACAACATGCATTAGCGGAGGTGAGATATGCAAATGATTAGAATTTCAGCGCAGACGCACATCACGCGCGCCTGTGGCGCCACTTCAAAGCGCTATTTAAGGCTTGGAGATTTCGATGATTTCAAGTACGGTAATTGTGTTTTTCTTGTGGTTTTTTCAAAAAAACGATCAATTATGCCTCGTAGAAAACAGCGATCATCTTTTGATCAAGTATCCGAGTTCGACAGAGGAAGGATAGTGGTCTACCGAGATTGTGGATTATCTTTCAGGGAAATCGGTAGTCGTGTTGGACGAAACCAAACAACTGTAATGCGGATATGTGATCGTTGGATGCAGGAGGGTACGACGGACCGACGTGTTCGATCGCATCCACCTCAGTGCACCACATCACGTGATGACAGGCATATTGTGCGTATGGCAGTGACGGATCGCTCAGCCACATCACGAACCATAGCACAGCACATTCAGTCTGTACCGCATCATCCAGTGTCTGCGCGTACCATTCGACGCCGTTTACAGCAGAGTGGTCTGTCCGCAAGACGTCCATTGCTTCGTCTACCCTTGACGCAGAACCACAGACGTTTCCGCCGCCAATGGTGCGATGAAAGAAGGATGTGGACGGCAGAATGGAATGAAATTGTCTTTACTGACGAGTCACGCTTCTGTCTGCAACACCACGATGGTCGGATTCGAGTCTGGAGACACCGTGGAGAGAGGATGCTGAACAGCTGCGTTATGCACCGCCACACTGGTCCTGCACCGGGTATTATGGTATGGGGCGGTATTGGATATCACTCTCGCACTCCTCTAGTACGCATTGCCGGTACTTTAAACAGCCAGCGCTACATCTCCGAGGTGTTGGAGCCAGTTGTCCTTCCTTACCTTCAGGGCTTGCCCACAGCCATATTTCAACAGGATAATGCGCGACCACACGTGGCACGCATTGTCCAAGGGTTCTTCGTCAATCGCCAGATTGAATTGCTTCCCTGGCCAGCTCGCTCTCCGGATCTTTCGCCGATAGAAAACATGTGGTCCATGGTTGCTCAACGATTGACCCAGAATACATCCCCAGCTGCCACACCAGATCAACTTTGGCAACGTGTGGAAGCTGCTTGGTCTGCTGTACCCCAAGAACACATCCAAAGTCTCTTTGAATCAATGCCGAGGCGTGTGGCAGCGGTGATCTCCAACAATGGCGGCTACTCTGGCTACTGATTTTGGCAGGAACCACACTTCACAGAAGTCTATAAATTTAATCATTTGATACTTGGTCAACATGTTATCTACAAAATAAATTTTGTTGTGATATCTCTTGTCTTTCTTGGTGTTGCAATTTGGGTGGCCAGCAGTGTAATTTCAATTAATACCCATATAAATAATTTTGAGTATTATTTTTTATTTCAAAACATCAAAATAAATTGATAAGTGTTCATCATTCGGAATTCAATTGGCATTCATTACGATGAGGTAGGAAATTAGGAAAATTAGTCAAATCTTAATGGACGAGATATCTCGTCGTAACCACTTTGTGGGTTAGAAAGCCAATTTGGAGCAAAATAAAAAGGGGTAGTACTATTATTGTTTTTGTAGTCCATCAATAACATACCCATTTTTGGACGGATCGGCAAAAAATATAATATATTTTCCAATTTGCTGCAGGTTAGGTAGGTAATTGACGTCTCACTGCACAACGGGCTATTGGCGACGGTTCGGGATCAAATCCCGAACCGAAGATCCTAGGACAACACCACGTAATTTGAACCGCGATCAGATGATGAGGTCAACACCTGAGTTGGCATCCCACGCTCCAAACTTGCACACTACGCCAACGTCAGGATATTTGAAGCCACGGCAGATTTAACGTGCACCACCTCCGTGTACACGACGGTCTTTGGCTGCACCGAGTTTGGCACTCGCAACCCTCAGGTTGCTAATCCGTTACTCTACCAACTGGGCTACCGCGGCCCTGATGTGCTACAGAATTGTAATCGTTAGCTTATGTGTGCCATGATATATAGGCTAAAATCAGTGCTCTTTTGGCAATACATGTGCGCATGGCAGCCCGCTTGGAAAGTTATCCACCTTTCTACAAATGGACTTACCCAAAGTCATATGTCTTCTCGCTGGAGCAGCACTATAAAGGAATAGAATTTATGCTGTCTGGTACGACCTGTCAGAAAAATAGGGCCTTCATTGTATACGAAAGGGTTGAGAAACTGCTTCGTGAATACGTGATTCGGGGCCTTTGTGAATTTGTCGAAGGGGTTTGAAGTGTGAGCGAATCTCTTTTAGGGCTGTGGAAATTATGCAATGTTCTTTTTCTGAATTGATAACTGACATCCGCAAGTCTCGTTGGGATGCTCAATTCTCAAAAAGATTGCTTCTTTTTACTAGTCAACAAGTATTTTAAATTACTATAGCAACCCCACGTTATATCGCGTTATCACGCGCCCGGTTGGTAGAATAACGGATTAGCGATCAGAAGGTTGCAAGTTCGAAACTAGATAGAACCAAAGACCGTCGGCTGGTGCACGTTAAACGTGTCGTCACGTTGGCATGGTGTGGACGTTTGGAAAGTAGGATACCAGCTCAGATGTTGATCTCGTCATATGACCGTGGCTCAAAATTGCGTGGTGTTGTCCTGGGATCTTTCCCTTCTGGATCGATCCCCGACCTTCGCCAATAGCCTGTTCTCTTGCTCTAGTGCGACGTTAATTAAAATACCTACCATACCATACCGTAAAGAAGAAGTGATCCAACATATGGCCAAAAGAGTTCACAGAGTAGAACTAAAGTGCGTAGACACTGTATTGAAATGTGAATAAAAGTGACATTCTGGTGCCTGGAGACTTTAAATGTAGTGAACATAAAATAAACTTGGTTAACCCTCACAGTGGTTTTGAAGAAATATGCCGTCCATCAAATCTGACCAATTTTGCTAATGACGATAAAACTCGTCATCAAGATATTGCCAAAGTTTTGATGATTATGGTAGGTATTTAATTAACGTCGCACTGGAGTAACGCAGCAGGCTATTAAAAAAACCATCACTTCCCGATTCGCTTCCAGGACTTAGAGTCATTGGGAGGGAAGGGGAGGACACTTCACCACAGGACACGAAAGAGGACAGCAATACCGTACACACAATTTCGTCATGTTAAAAATGTGTGAGCAACTATTTTCGTCCATGAAATTATATAAAACGTCCTACAGATGAAGATTAACTGATAAACATCCTTCTGCCACAATGAAGATTGTCTGTTCTCAGTCTTTGAATACAGATATTGGAAAACTAGTAGGAGGAAAGCGCTGGCAAGTTTCCGGTATAAAAGTTAATTTTAGTTTAATAAATACATTAAATTAAATAAACGTTTAAATAAAAGCAATTATATAGCAATATTATAAATGATTACCCTAAATTCACTTAATTACATAATGTGTTTTAATTATCCTATCCCTATTCCTGCGTGTGTGAATCCTCACTTCAAAATATAATGTTAAGAAAATTTGTAAATGTGATGTGGCCCGCGTGAATCTTACCAGTTGCATTCAATGGCCCGTGTTTTAATTGAGTTTGACACCCCTGGTTTACAGGGACGAGTTACAATACAATGCAAAGGCGCCTCACAGACTATCTTTATAATTATGAAAACCTAAAAAAAAAAGGAAAAACTGCCGGTTTATAAGAGACACCGCCAAGAATAGAAGAAATAACGTTTTATAGAAGGCACCGCCAAACGAAATAAAAAAGGTTTATAAATCAACGTATGGCCTCTAAAAGACGCCAACAAGAAAAAGATTAAAAGTACACAATATAATACAAAAATGGAAAGAACATGAAAATTGAAAATAAACAAATAAGAATTCACATACTAACAAAGACAATAAGGAATGAGCGGGAGATTTAAATAAAGTAGCAAATTTAAAACCTTTTAAAAGTGATGATGAAATATGACATGATGATGAAATTTAAATACTATGAGATGTAATGGAAATATAATAATAACATGAATATATACAAGTGGAAAAGGATAATAGCAGCAGGCTATTGGCGACATTCCGGGATCAAACCCGAGGGAAAAACACGTGATTTTGAACCACGGTCAGATGACTATGTCACGCCTGAGCTGACACCCCATTCTCCAAATTTCCACACCACGCCAACGTGAAGACATTGAAGGCCACGACAGGTTTGACGTGCACCAGCCTCCTCTTTGGTTGGATTCTAAATCGCAACCCTCCGATTGCTAATCCATTAATTACTCTTCCAACTGGGCTACATCGGACCCTTGATGATTTAAGAAATCAAGAACTGGTTAGTTTTCTTCTTATGACGAGATGGCCCGTCGAGGCAACCACCAGAAGGGTTAATTGATCGATATATCGAGCTCTCACTTGTGTCGCTCCTCTTCTTTAGGTTCGCTTTCTAGAACTTCGTATTTATTATTGCATGAGAAATTTAAGAAATTAAAAGGTAAAACTTCCATTGAGTCCATGACATTAATACAAAGGAGTGAAAATTATCACAAAATTGGAAGGATTAAAATTGTTCAGCTAATCTTATGTTGAAAAGACAATGTAAGGTTCTTCGGCCAAAACACTGAGGAATGTTGTCCGGAAGGAACCATTGGATCCCGAGGGACGTTGACGGGGGTGTCCTTGAACGATCATTCTGGTGAGAACTATGAGGGGTAGGAAAGAGAATAG
Organism: Meta bourneti; assembly: GCA_933210815.1. Classification (NCBI taxonomy): domain Eukaryota; kingdom Metazoa; phylum Arthropoda; class Arachnida; order Araneae; family Tetragnathidae; genus Meta; species Meta bourneti. The sequence goes on along the minus strand of OW119928.1, from coordinate 99,557,815 downwards.
AATTGTTGGAGACCAACAAGGAAAGAAGTAGTCAGGGTCCTTTGGCTGGCATATTAAAAAATATTTGGAACTGGAACTGTGCTCATGTAAATAGCCCGTATGTCAATATATAATAAAGCATCCCTGAAGAATTGTCACTCTCTCTTAACCTGCATTGGTTTTAAGAAAACAACCACGTTTTGTGACAGACACATTGTATTTCTAAGTTTAATCTTTATCTCGCAAACACACATATCAATTCCAATTTGAAGCATAAGCAATGAACAACGTATAATATTGACGTTGTGATATTCGATGCAAAGAATCATCGCACGCCAAATTGATCTCTCAAAGAAATTAATACTTACAAACTAATCCTCAAACTAAATTATTTTTCTGAAACATAATTAAACGTCTGCCATATTGATGTATTGGAACGTCAACTTTCTTGACAAAACTGGGATCATTCTCTACCTCCTTAAATCAATAAAACTTCAGTAAAAATGAATTTGTTAGAATTAAAATAATATTCTTCAAACAGTAAGTCATCATTTTTTAGATAGATTTAATGTTTTTAAGCAAGCAACCTCACCAAAGCGAAAGAAATGGGAATAAAATAATTCGTGTTTTCAATTGCACCGAATTTCAAGATTAAGTGCATTAGAATCTTTGCATTTCCGGGATAATACACGTATTTGTTTCGATGTTTCTTTATCTTCTTTTACTTAAATCATCAGTTAGAATTATTTATTTCGTTCTGTTAGGAATGCCATTGTCCCCTTTCAGCTTTTCAGGGAACTTTGTACCATTGCTTAAAAGCTTCTGAAATATATTCCTTCCTAATGTATAAATGTGGATTTATAATTTCTTGTCGACATTTAAAAGGAGTCCTAGCATTTTAAAATGCTGAGCTATTAGAAGCCTTAGAAGTAACGAAATGCGATACTTAAAACTTGAATATAATTCGGGTTAAGAGTTAGTATACAGATCGATTTTATTTCGTTATTGTATTTACTTCAGTTTAAATTTCTTACTGTAAAGCCTTAACAAAAAGTTTGCCCCTAGTCTAATTGGCCCTCTTATAACAGGATTAACCTAAAACGCAGCGTCAAACTGAACCTTTAACAAAAATTGTATTAACCCTCCAGGAGTTTCAACGAAATATCTCGTTCAAGATTTAGTCAATTTTGCTAAAGACCAGATATCTCGTTCAAGATTTAGTCAATTTTGCTAAAGACCAGATATCTCATTCCGGCACAAAATTGCCCTATTACTCCAAGTGGGATTACTCCAAGTGGGATTACTCCAAGTGGGATTGAAGATCCAAGTAGGAGAAACAAACTGTCCCAGAACAGGGGACGATTTGGAACAGTGTTTTGCATCTAAGGCTCACAGGGCAAGTAAACCACCAGGAGGGGTATGGACAACAATATATCAGAACTTTCTATTTCTTATGCGGATTGTATTATCACCTTTTAGATTTACAGTCGTGCCCCTATTTCGTTACGAGACTCATTTTGATGGCACATGTGCACTGGCGTCGACTAAAGCTGTCTGACTCGCAATAGTTCCAACTAAACAAGGTGAACGTCGTGGCTCAGTGGGTATGCCCACTCCGCTAGCAACCCTTGAGCTGTAGGCGGCGCAGTTTCGATTCCTGTCAGGTGCATTCCTCCCTGGGTGTATTTCTCTCTTCTGTGTCAGTAAAACGTTCATTGTGTCTATTACTTGATATTGCATGTCGTGTCTGGCAAAGCATGGCCAAATGTGGTCCTTGCGCCATAAAACCCCCAAAACCAACAAACTAAATGGTTTGGTTGGTTGATTTCCTTGAGACTTATAGCTGCAGAATCAGGCTTTTGTCTCCATTCTTCCTAATTACAATATCCAATAAACGACACAATACAATAACAAGTAATTGACACACACACACACACAGTGAAAGCTTTACTGACACAGAGGAGAGAAATACACCCAGGGAGGAATGCACCTGGCAGGAATCGAACCTGCGCCGCCTACAACTCGAAGGTTGCTAGCGCAATCGGCATACCCGCTGAGCCACGACGGCCCCAACGAACTAAATAAGTGAGAGATTTTCAGTGTAAACAAACCTGACTGTCTGCGAAGATTTTACTTCTGCTGTCTAAATGCTCTAGCATAACACATATCAGAGTTTCCTAACATGTAGTTTATCGCCGTTTTTGGCAACATTTGGTGTTTAGTCTGATGCTGACCAATCAACTATCATGCATCAACATCTGAATCCAATTATGTTCTTTGGAATTTTCACTGGCGTAGTTCTGAAATCGTATTCAAAAAACAGACTGACTGACGTCACATTCAAAATACGTACATGTGACGCGTATCACCGTAGCAACACTACCGCCACCTATATTTGACTTGACAAGTAGGTAGGTAGGTACTTTAATTAACGTCAAACTGGTGCAACACAACGGGCTATTGATGACGGTCCGGGATCAATTCCAAAGCGAAAGTCCGAGAACACCGTAATTTTGAACCACGGTCAGATAACGAGGCAACAGCTGAGCTGGCACCCCACTCTCCAAACTTCCACACCACGCCAACGTGAGGACATTTGAGGCCCAAACAGATTTAATGTGCACCAGCCCCCTTTGTACACGACGGTATTCGGTTGGATTCGACTCGCAACCCTGCGGTTTCTAATCCTTTACTCTTCCAACCGGGCCACCGCGGCCCATTTAACTTGAGAGAAAATACTTTTTACATTGTTTTTAATCTTTTTTGGGCAACTGTAGCCCAGTTGGAAGAGCAACGGGTTAGCGATCTGTAGGTTTCGAGTTCGAAACTAGGTCCAGCTAAAGACCGTCATATACACGGGGGATGGTGCACGTTAAATCTGTCGTGGCCTCAAATGTCCTCACGTTAGCGTGGTGTGAAAATTTGGAGAGTGGGGTGCCAGCTCAGGTGTTGTTCTCGTCATCTGACCGTGTTTCAAAATGACGACGTTGTCTTTGGATCTTTCCCTTCTGGATGGAGATGTATCCCGCACCGTCGCCAATAGCCCATTGTGTCGCTCCAGTGCGACGGTAATTTTGTACCTCTTGTGTTTTTAGGTTTCGCGAGATAAGCTTGCCAAATATATACATTTTCCACAATGCATCAATTCCAGCTAGAAGCTCCCCTTAACGTGTATTATTCAATTCATGTTGAAAGAAATAATAGGAAAACAGTTAAGATAAATTGTAGTGTAGGAAACAAAATGCCATCCAAGTTGTTGATTGGAAGTAGGAGATTCAATAAGTGCGGTTTAAAAGTGCAATTTAAGTAAATTGGGACAGAAGAAATATTTTTAAAAAACTATTCGCAAAGCAAAATTCACTGCTCTCATATATTGACTTTCCGCCAACACTTTTTAAATATTTTTAACTTTAGGGCGAATATTTGGTTACGTGCATTTATTACCATAATTCATGTGCTTTTTTCAAGAACTGCAGACATGTCCTCGTTTCGTAATATTTTCCAAATTTAATTTCCTATCCAACATTTTTATACATAGATTCGATTTTTTAAACTAGCCTGCAGTTGGAATTTTTTAAGGGCTGTCTTGCATATCCTGCCGTGAATTTGAATCAATGCATTATGCGACATGCTTTCTATGCGCATATTAAGAAAGCATTTTTCTGAATAGTGATGTTAGGTTACAGAAAACCAAAAAGCAATGTGACGAAGTTAGTTTCAATGGGATATCGCTGAGTCAGGACACGCTATGATGACGACGATTCTACGGGCCAGGGATAACTTTGAAGGTTTCGCTCTTGGGTTTGTCGAGGAGGTAGCTCTTTACCGATTATCCACTCTCGACATTTTTCAGATCTCTGTCTTCACTCGAGAGATTCCCAGTTTCTGTCACTTGCCTAGTGCTCCATCTCCAATAAATAAAATCCAGCTTTAAACCCAATGCTCTGACCAATGCCAGCAAGTTCACTCATCCCACCATAGAGTCCATGTTAAATCACAGTGGCTGCTTGACCCCTCCCAATTCCTTGTATTCACTATGATGTAAGTCGTTCTATTTGGTTATGCTTATGTATTAGTTTATGCTTTGATGCGTTGCCTCATCCTTCAATGTGGTGACGATGTATATCATTAGTTAGTATTGTTAGTCATGCGCAATACGTACCCCTGATATCAAATCTCCCTCCATTCCTCACAGCTGCTATTGTATAGTCGAGCTGATATGAGCACTTGGTCTTTGCGCTTACCTATCAAACTTCATTCAAAACCAAGCTACTAGTTTCATGATAGTATTTGATTGGTTTTGGGTTTTATGACATAAGGGTCATATTTGGACAAGCTGTGCCAAACGAAATACAACAAAGAGGGAGGAAAAATGGAAAAGGGTAATGAAACAGAGTTTGGAACTTAAAGATAAAACCTATCCTCGTAAGTTATATGTTTGTTGCGAATTCCATCCAATATTATTTTTGCTTTGCTTTCTATTGATAAAGCGTTTCTAGTGTTGTAATTTTATAACGAGTGATAATTTGGTTAGGTTATATTAGATAGTTAATTAACGACTCAGTGGGGCAACACTACGGGCTATTGAGTGATAATTTGTTATCGGAAAATAAGTATTCATGTTTTAAATAGTTATAAAATGTACTTAGCAATGAATTATCAAAAATCGTTCATTACATAAGAATAATTTTTGTGCCAAAATAATAATAATGAGTATCCCCTTAGAAGCTAGTAGACTGTAAGCAATAAAACGCAACGAACAAGTTTTCTTCCAGTAGACAGATTTTGATGTTAGACATCCAATCAATAAAACTTTTACGCGCAGAAGAGTTAATTTACTCTGGAAACAAAGGTGAAAGTAGAAGTGTTGATAAAAGAGAAAATTGTTTTTGGTATGTTAGTCTACATTAAGTCTACTGAGATATTTGGAGTGGATTATAAATTACCAGCTGAATTACCCGGAGTTGCTCGGGTTGAATTGTTTACAATTCATCGTAATATTCTCAATATTATTCCGATGGAAATTTCTAATTGTTTTTAGCCCCGTGAAGACCCAGGACAAATCAAACGCGAACGGGGTTAATATATAGCCTAGGTGTCCCGCAGAATTGTACATGATGAATGTACAATTCTGCGGGAGATCGTAGTGTGACATTGATCGTATAAATACGTAATGTTATTCCTATGAGGATTTCGAATTGTCTTTAGCCCCTTGTACCATATCAATGATCAAAAAGACCACTCTCTATAAAAATAATCTTATATTATCATAAAAGTTTGCATTCCAATATTAAGCTACAGTTTAAGAATTTACAGACGGGATACATAAACAATATAATACTGAGCGATTTTCAACGCAAACGCACCCATTTGCGATTGCACCATACTCTAAAATTCTAAAAATACTCCAAGGTCATCTTGAGAGGCGACTCCAGTATATGTTAACTCTGAAGTCATCTGCACAGCCAGACCGGGAGAGAGCGCCCCCTAGCAAGTGCTCTGCCCAAGATGACGAGACGTTACACCCCTCTGCACACCCAAGACAAATAGAACGGGGTTAATATGTAGCCTACGCTACCTGCAGGGTTCCAAAGAATAAGTGTACCATATTGGGTGTAGATTCTTCAAACGGTGTAGATTTGTAGAGAATAGGCAGAGACAGGCAAATGCCAACTCTGCTTTATATGTATAGATATATTAGAAAGTCACAAAATTATATGGCTAGTATTCGATAATGTCTGCTCGATAATAAATAGAGACTTGTGAAGTGAATAAAATATAATTAAGACTGAATTTAATCCTGCCATCCCCATTTGTAAATATTGCGTTTCGTTAAAAGCTATTAATTTCTAAAATAGTAGGTAAAATGATTAAATTCTGGATGAGAATAAACAAAGTATTCAAATAAGCACTGTTACATTGATTATGTAACGAACACTCTATAACCTTGTGAGAATGGTGGGGAATCATAGAAATGCATTCAAAGTATAAATATCGACTCAATTTATTATAAAACACAATATATTTTTAATTACTTTGAGCTAAACTGTCTGACTTTAATATGCAATATATTTAAATGCTCTTTAATGTAAACAGTTATTTTACGAGTTTTTAAAACCTAAGTAAATTTGTGTGGCTGTTGACGCCTAGTCCAGCTCTCAGTACCATAGACCTCGGTAGCCCGGTTGGAAGAGTAACGGATTAGCAATCGGAGGGTTGCACGTTCGAAACTCGGTCCACCCAAAGACCGTTGTGGACACGGAGGCTGGTGCATGTTAAATCTCTCGTGGCCTCACGCTGGAGTGGTGTGGAAGTTTGGAGAGTGGAGTGCCAGATCAGGTGTTGACCTCGTCATCTGACCGTGGTTCAAAATTACGTGGTGTTGTCCTTGGGTTTTTCCCTCGGGAATTGATCCCCAGACCGTTGCTAATAGCCCGTTGTGTTGCTCCAATGCGACGTTTATTAATTACCACCAGCTCGAGGGAAAAGGGCTTGAGAAAGTGTTAACACGATGCTTGCGGATCGCCCAAGTTTATCATCACCGAAATAAGACATACTTTAGACCAACACTAAACCAGATCAGACCAAGGCTAAACTGGTAGAACAAAAGTAGAGAATGCTCTCCACGATACATATGAAAAGATCCTGCATATAGGTCAAAGTGAAGGACACCTAAGCGAGTAAGGGACTTCCTGCTCACTCCGCAAGAAAGCTGCGGCGAACCATCGGCCCAAAGGAAGTACGTAAGTATTTAATTAACGTCGTACTGAAACAACACAACGGGCCATTGGCGACCGTCAGGGATCAAACCCGAAGGGATTGATTCGAGGACAACACCAGGTAATTTTGTACCACGGTCAGATGGCGAGGACTTGAGCTGACAACCCACTCTGCAAACTTCCACCATCACGCCAACGTGAGCTCCGGCGTGGAGGAACTGCTCCCGTACTGAAAGAAGCATTCTTAAAATTATATTTTAGCTAACTGAAATGGTACTATGATCTGTTAAATTATCAAACTAAGTAAATATTTGTAAATTTGATTAATAATCATCGTAATTTTATAAAAGCAAATATTCGTGTGATCTTTCGTAATAATAGCAATAAAATTATAATTCGGGAATCTTTTTCAGCTCGAATTATTTGTAAAATCTACTAATTTGCCTAATTTGTCGGAACGATGAATAGTTTACCCGCAACTTTTAATATTTTTTATGACAATTCTTGGTGTGGAAGTTTAGAGAGTGGGGTGACAGCTCAAGTGTGACCTCGTCATCTGACCTTCCTAAACTTTCGTTCTTTTTTCGCTATCATGTAACTGGTTGGTAGTTAAATAACGTCACACTGGAGCAACGCGCCAATAGCCCGTTGTGTTGTTCCAGTGCGTTGTTAATTAAAATACCTATCTACCGTGGCATTTTTTACCACGGTCAGATGAAGAGAACAACACCTGATGTGGTACGCCACTCTCCAAACTTCCAAACAACGCCATTGTGAGGACATTTCAGGTCACGACAGATTTAACGTCTTTGGGCGGACTCGAGTATCGAATTCGATACCTTCCTATTGCTAAACCGATGCTCTTCCAACAAGGCTACCGCGAACTGCCATGTAACTGGAGTAATCTCTTTGACAGTATGGATAAATAATGAAACGAAATGACTCAACGCTATTCCGTCAAATGCTTGGAATGCTGTTCAGTGATTCTCTTTAACCCTCCTGGTGGTTTTCCGATGAGGTACTTTTCGTCATTAGCCAACTGGATCAGATCTCGATGGACGATATATCTCGACAATAGTAGAAAACTGACCAGATCTGTATCGCGCCATCATCAAAAAATCGACCGAGCCGCGGTAACCCAGTTGGAAGAGCAATGGATTAGCAACCGAAGGATTGCGAGTTCGAAACTCGGTCCAGGTGAAGGCCGTAGTGTAAACGAGGATGGTCCACGTTAAATATGACTTGGCCTCGAATGTCCTCACTTTGGCATGGTGTGGAAGTTTGGAGAGCGATGTGCCAGCTCGGGTATTATCCTCGTCACCTGACCGTGGTTCAAAATTGCGTGGTGTCGTCCTCGGATCTTCCCCCAAATGGTAATGGAACAGTTTTTCATCAGAAAAGGCCATAACACCGTCCTGTTTACAGCAGTCTTTAGAATCAAGACTCACGTTTGGTGTGGTGCGATAGTTTGGAGGGTGGTGTGCCAACTCAAGTGTTGTTCTCGTCATTTGACCATGGTTCGAAATGACGAAGGGTTTTCCTTGAATCTTTACCTTCGGGCTTGATCCCGAAACGTCTCTAATATCCCATTTTTTTTGCACTCCAGTGCAACGTAAATTGATAAATTAACTACCTGTGTACTCTCCACTCTGTCTTGATGACGAGATCTTTATCAAACTTGATGGACGTTTCTCGTCAAATCCCCTTTGAGAGTCAAAACTTCTCACAACCAAAATCAATTTTGAAGTGTTCGAAATTTCATTTCATACCTCGATTTCCATCAAGAATCGAGGCCGAACCAAACATTCCGTTCCCAGTGATAACGGAAATGAAGCGTCATAAGAAGCAGTCGTCCCCGTTCGGAACAATTTCTATCAGTAACGGCATCTGAATTAGATTACCTTCGGAGAGCGCCGGAGAGTTTGTTTAGATTTAATTTCGTGCCCCGACAGAAAGCACATCGACGGTCGAATTTGCATTCGCTTCGATTAAGTTTGTAAGACATCATTAAAGATTAAAGCGAACTTACGAAAAGCTATTTAAAATTCCGAAACACGAGCGTTCACGTGAACGCAGGACGAATTTGAAACGCTCTCTCGCTCCTTCGGCTCATCAATCAAATCGAGAAAGGACTTTCTTACGATCTTTCTTTCCTCCTAAAAGCTTGAATTCAAGTTATCTAGTACAAAATACTTTTATTTTTATGTCAAAAGTAATTGCCGATTATTGGGAACCTTCTAGCTGAGAATGTAATCGAAACATAGAGTGGTGTTTTCTAAAGCAATTTTAATAAATTAAACTTATTTTTAACCCTTCTGCGGTTGTCTCGACGAGGTATCTCTCATCGTTAGAAAATTAACCAGATCTCAATGAACCAGATAATTCGAAATTAGAAAAAAATTGACCAAATCCTAGTTTCGTTATCAGCGAAAAATCGTCAATATGTTAGATGGCGTATTGACCAGTAGCAAAATTTGTCAGATATCGAGGTCGAAACCACTTGAAGGGTTAAATGAATAGACATGTTTTATTACTTAAATTTCATTTCTGTAAATTGTCATGATATTTAAGAAAGTAATATCTCCAAGTTTGATTGGTATTCGATTCATACCTCTGAGTATATCTCTCTCTTTTCTGTGTCAGTAAAATGTTTCTTGTTGGCCAATGAACATTGCATGGTGTTGTCTGACTTGCGTTTGGTGCGGCTTGGCTCCTTGCACCATAAAACCTAACCAACCATCTATTTGCTTTGGTTTGTTTCTACTTATTGCTCTGCGTCGGCTGCAGTATCGGTTCAATTAACTTTCAATAGCAGTTATCCTGTCCGAATCAAGGGGTGTCCTACTCGAAATTAACTCTCCTGGTGTTGCCCAATCTACAGCCATCGGGAATTGTTAAATAAGTTGAACAAACATCTTCGAAACCAAAACCAAATAATTGCCCTACAGCTGGCCATATTTGACTGAGCTGAGCCAAACACAAGACAGAATTTATCAAGTAATCGACATAAGTATGCAAGGAAAGTTTTACTGACACAGAAGTGAGAAATACAGAGGCTGTTCGGATATTTTTGAAAAATTTTAATGAACTGAAGCTCAATTTTTTACATGAAATTTTTTTTTAAATGTTCCATTTGATAGCTCTTATTGTTAACTATCTTTCTACACCTTCATTTCCATGATAATAATGACTTTTGAAGTATCGACAGTGGTATTTTGTCCCATTCTTGCTCCACAGTTTTCCAGTCCTTGAATGGTTTTCGGTCGACGTTTCGATAATGCCCTTTTTAAAAGTCCACAAGCACAAAAGTCCATAGGTGAATCATCTGGAGATTTAGCAGGAATATCCGTAAAGGGTATTGACTTGATACCAGTTTCTTGTTCCATGTTTTCCAAAAATGTAAGAGTCGATTTAGATGTGTGGCTGCTTGCTTTACCCTGATGCATTTCTACTGATTGTTGGCATTGTGGGTAAAGATATGGTATTTCTTTTTTGAATATTGAGGATAAATAGGGTCTTGATAATATGTGGGAGTTGATTTTTACATTTTTCCCCTCTTTTTACTTTTAATTTTCCATTCTATGCAAAACCGGCAACAATCATAAATCTCTTAGAGAAAATTCTCACGTTCACTTTGCTATAGTCCTTTGACTTGGAGGATTCTCTTCTAAAATTAAAGATCTTACCTTACAAATATTATCAGAAATGTCTTCTTTTTTGAATACTTTTTTGGAAGTATTTTTCCACTTTTACGTTTTTTCCTTTCTCATTAATAATATTATTTATCATACCTTTAGATATCGAAAAACCATGACTTTTACAGTGTACTTGAATAATTGAATAAGCCTAATTCTCTTCGGAAAGAGAGGAAACATAGCCTTCCATCCATTGCTTATTGAAAAGCGCCATTTTGAAAGTAAACAAAACTCCGAGTTTGCAGACGATAAGTTATACTTTAACTATTTAACTGCTGTGAAAATGAAATTCTTTCGTAGGGCATACAATTTTTTTACAGCTCATCAAAATCGTTCAAAAAATATGTCCGAACAGCCTCTGCACCAATGGTAAGTTTAGCCAAGAAATGAGTCAAGATCGTTTAAAGGCAAGATTTAACCCTCTCGGAGGTTCATCTTAGCGTCGCAAACTCTCCTGTATAGACCAGCCTCTTGTGCCAACACCTGCTTCAAACTAGTTCTGGGCATAAAGCAATTTGTTTTTCTTACTTGGATCTTCATTCTCCTCGGAGGAGTAATAAGGCAGACCAGACATCTTATCTGTAGAATTGACCAGATGTTGTACGAGATATTTTGTCGAAATACTTGGAGGTTAAAAGAAGGATATTTGAAAAGATTTGCCTCATAAAAAAATCTTGAGCTTCACACATTGATCCAGAAAAAGGCAGGGGAGACATTTCTACTCGTCACGACTGTCTAGCTCGACATTTCTATTATATCGGAGTTCTTCCCCCGTTTCTACTGCAAGCTTTGTGTCCTTGAGGAAATGGATTGACCCCATCTCTCCCGCTGTACCGCTCACTTAGCTACTAGACTTTAGGAACGATAACTAGGGAGCGATGGCTCGTTTACAAACCTTCTATCTTAGAGTCTTGTTCTTGGTATTTTTGCTCTTTGGATGTTTCAACTGAAACCCATTGGAAAGAAGAAAACATTTGTCTCCCTCCGGTGATGGTTTGCTGCACGAGGGCCAATTAGACCGAGAGGTGATCATTTGGAATGAATGATTGTATCATGTTGCTTGTTTAACCCTCTAAGTGGTTTAGACGAGATATTTCGTTTAAGATCTGACCAATTTTGCTAATATAACATCTCGTCCATACAAAACTGCCCTACTACTCCATGGGAATGAAGATCCAAGTATGAAAAACTAATTGTTCCTTGTCTAGAGCTGCTGACAGTTTGGAATAGGTTTTTGCATTTGATGCTGGCCACTACGGTGTGGTTTTTGACGCGAAGGTAAATCACCAAAAGGGTTAAGTCTTGCCTTTAAACTATCTCTAATTGACAACTTTATAGTTAAAAGGCTTGGCAAAGTAAAAGTTTGTACGGTATCTGCTTCTTTCTTGGTTAAACTTGCATATATTTCTGTGTCTTCTATAACAGTAAAACTTTCCTTGCGTATTTATGTCTATTATTTGACGTCTTCTGTCTTGTGTTTGGCACAGCTTAGTCAAATATGGCCAGTTATAAGCAGTGATTTTGTTTTGGTAACCAGCTACACAGATAAACCAGCAGGAAGCCTAAATATGTCACATATAGCTAGGAGAAACGAGACCTCTATGAGCGATCATATTATTTTCAATTGTCTTAAAACATACTTAATTTACTTTATTAAAGCAAAATGCAACCTATTCTTTTTCTCTTCTCCAATGCGATGATATCCTTAAAAAGTAATTATTATGTTGATGATTAGAAATTTAACCAGTCAGTATGCAATAAAATGTTACAGGAACTGTATCAATTAGGGACATTGTATGAGACGAAATCCTTAGCTTAAACTTGAAGGTACAACTTTTTTGTGACAAGAACGGTGCTTTTATATCAAGTAGATGACCTTTAGGCTAGCACATTTCATCTGCAAAAATTGTATATAGAAATAGACTATCAAACTTAAACATGTAGTGTTGAATTTAACGCATATATATATTCTTGATGCAGATAGGGCTCTCAGATATATTCTACGTATAAAGAGATATAATAATATTCACCAACTCGGATGGCATTCAGCCTCTTTAACCAGGTGATAGGATAATATGTCACTGATTAAATATATAAGTGGTAGCCACAAGTAATGTATTTTTTCTTAGGATGAAAATTTAGTATATTATTTTAAAAAGTGACATTTAATCAACTATGTAGTTACCATAGTTTTCTATGATCTTCCAGCATCTGGTTATCAAGTTTTCTCTCCCGGTTTTAAAAAATTCTGGGGTTCTGGAGTTAAAATATTCAACCAATGCTTTTTTGACCTCTTCATAAGAATTGTTTCTCTCCAGCAAGAAAATGCTGTGAGGATCTGAAAAGTTGATAATCAAATGGGTAAAGGTCAGGTAAGTATGGAGGATGGGGAAAACTTCCCATCCGAGTTTCCTAATTTTTTGTTGAGCGATCCTCGCAACACGTGGTATCGCGTTATGATGTTGGAATACGGCACTTTTCCTGTTGATCAAAACAAGATGTTTTCTTCAATAGCTGCTTTTAATCGGTCAAGTTGACCACAATAAACGTCTGCAATAACGCTTTCTCCGACATTAAGCAGCTCAAAGTGAACCACACCATGAATGTTCCACCAAACACATGGAGAATCTTGTTTCCATGGATATTGGGATTTTTCTCGATGGTTCTCCAGTGGAAAGCCATTGCTTTTTCATCACTGTATGCATCACTATGAACTCATCTCTCGTCTCCCGTATGATACGGTTAAAAACGATACTTTTTATGGCGGTTTATGAGCAAGTTGCTAAGTAGGGCTTTTACAGTTTGTTCTCATCAATGAGCTCATGGGTACCCATATACCAGTATGCTGAAATTTCTCAATGGATTTCAAGTGGCGTTGAATTATTGACTAAGAAGCATTCATCCTTTCTGAAATGTTATGTTCTCAATTGTTTGGCGAGGATCTTCTTTCACAATAGCCCGCAAAGCGTCTTCATCAAATTGAACTGAACGACCACCTTGGGGCATCTTCAAGGTCAAAATGCCTCTACAAAATCTGTTGAACCATCGTTGGCACTTGCGAACGTCTAAACAATTTGCATAGATTGCATTGATGTTCGAAATTGCCGTAGTTGCAGTATGACAGCAATTAAACTGAAAGAGCATACAATGCATTATATGAGCTTCTCCAGGTTTACCGTTATTCATTTCGTAAATGATATTTAACATTCTCAAAATAATCTCATTTAAAAGCATAACGTGTATATACACTTTAACAACAAACGTGTTATACGTTTTACACTTTAACAGCAAAATGTCTTCATCGTGTATACACTTTAACAACAAACGTGTATGCACTTTAACAGCAAAACGTCTTCATCAAATTGAACTGAACGACCACCTCGGGGCATCTTCAAGGTCAAAATTGCCTCTACAAAATCTGTTGAACCATCGTTGGCACTTGCGAACGTCTAAACAATTTGCATAGATTGCATTGATGTTCGAAATTGCCGTAGTTGCAGTATGACAGCAATTAAACTGAAAGATCATACAATACATAGTATGAGCTGCTCCAGGTTTACCGTTATTCATTTCGTAAATGATATTTAACACTAACTAATCTCAGCTGAAAGCACAACGTGTATATGCACTTTAACAACCAAAACTGAAATGAGCTCAATGCTACAGATATCCTAAGAAACACGTCAAAACTATATGACCGTAAAAAATACATTACTTATGGGTACCCCTAATATTTCTCGATGTGCATCTAATCCAACAGAAAAGGATTGTGAATACCAGATATAATTTATTGTAATGGTGCATACCTTCAATTAAGGAACCATAATGTCACTAAGCTGAAACGGATTGTACATTAATAAGTACTTTGCCATCACTGGGATTGAACTTTAACTGATATATCATAATTTTAAAAAATGGTAGTAGTAGTATATCTAATATAAATTATTATTCCCTAATTAAGCGAAATGGGACCTATTCCTTTTCCCCCTTCTCCAATAGAACGATATACTTTATCCTTATAAAGTTATTATTTTGATCATTAGCGATTTAACCAGTTAGTTTGTAACAAAATACTTTGAGGAACTGTATCCACTAGGGACAGCGTATGAGACGAAATGTTTCTTACAAATAGAATGTTTCAATGAAGACCTTTAGACCTTCAAGTGGCTTAGATGAGATATTTCGTCCAAGATCCAATCAACTTTGCTAATGACGAGATATCTCGTCCATCTTTACTAATGACGAGATTCCTCGTCATTAGAAAAGGAAGAGACAATTACGAAAAACAAATTGTCCCCTGTTCAGAACTGGTGACAATTTCGAACAGGTTTTTGATCAGTAGCTGGCCACTACGTGACAGTTGACCCTCCTAGTGGTTTCGACGAGATATCTCGTCCATCAAGATCTGACGAACTTTACTAATGACGAGGTACCTCGTCATCAAGATATTGCCATTTTTAATAAGATCAAAATCTGATCAGTTTTCTTCAAATGCCTCTTCGAAACAGTCAACTGTAGGGTTAACATAAACCACTTGGAGGGTTAAAAGCATTTTTGAATGTATACGAAAATAATCTGGTAGTGCACTAGATTTGATGAAATATTGCATTCCACATCTGATCGTGTAGATCATAACATTGTTGACTTTCTTCTGCAAACCATACCAACATATGCCTCTTCATTTGTGAGAACAGCATTGTATTTTACCTTTACAAATGATGCATAAACATGTAATCGTAAGTGTCACTCCTAAATATGCCCAATTTGACCATTACTTTATTCATGGACAACTCTAAAAACAACTCGATAATTAGTTTATTTAAAAAGTTATTTTGTAAATAATTTACTTCTAAAAATATTTTCACTTCCATACGTTCGCAGAATTCTCATTAAGTCTCAACCGAAAAGTGTTTGCACATTCACAAGGGATAAAGATCGAAATTTTTATTTCGACGCACTTAATAAGATAAAATATTATTTAATTTACATACTTCGAGCTAAGCGAAAAGGAAGTAATTCAATCAGATGATGAAATTGCATTTTCTGTTGCTAACTCCCTCGAAAACTAGCGTACTTCTTTTCCCAGTTAGTGCAGCCTTTTTAAAATTTGGTTGCATTCCAAAATTTAAATTTGCATTGGAGACCATCCAAATGATTTGTGTACTTCATCTCCTAAGATTCTATCACAAACCCACGAAATTCTAGGTATTAAAAAAGATTTTTCTCATTAATGAAGAATAATTTGATAAAAGATTATTCTCATTTTTTTAAAACATCACATTATTTTCCTTCTAGGAATGAAACATAGACGGAGAAGTTTTGAAGCACATGGAAGACATTAAATAACAGAAAGACCAATATTTAGTTATTTACTAATTATTATTTATTATTTAAATATAATTATATTTCGTATTATAAATTCGTTATTTAATTATGTAATTAAATCATGACTAATTATGTAATTATATTATTATTATTTAAATTATTATTTGATACGACGATTTCTATAACGATTCCCAAATAAGATAGATTTGCTAGTAAATTCATCACAAACTGACTATAACTTCATCACTATCCAAAAAATAAGCATAATTAACCAAACACATAAATGTTAAAGTCAATAGAAAAGCCATTTTACATCAATTTTAGGAAGAGTAGATTTTTGTATAGATCAAATACCACCAGATTTGGGGGGTAAATACATCACAGCTCAATAAATATAGTTTTCCTACCCACTGCATATTATATATTACATTTTTTCCTGCAATTCCTGTGTAAAGTGTTCTGATCGTTAATCAAATGTAATTCTTCAAGGTTTTGACGAGATATCCTGTCTATATATGGTCTATTTTGCTAATGACGAATCTCGTTGAAATAAAACTGCACTATTACTCCAAAGAATAAGATTCAAGTGGGAAAATCAAATTGTCCCTCGCCTGGAACTGGTGACAGTTTGGTACGCGTTTTTGCACCAGAGACTGCACACAACAGAGTAGTTTTCGACAAAGATAAACCATTCGTAGATTACAATTGGTAGGGAGGTAGATATTTTAATTAACGTCACACTGGAGCAACGCAACGGGGTATTGGTGACGGTCCGGGATCAATCCCAAAGGGAAAGAACCGAGGACAACACCACGTTATTTTGAACCACGGTCAGACGACGAGGCAACACCTGAACTGGCAACCCACTCTCCAAAGTTCCGCACCGCGCCAACATGAGTATATTTGAGGTCACTACGGATTTAACGTGCACCAGCCCCTTTGTTCACGATAGTCTTTGGTTGGATTCGAACTCTCAACACTCCGGTTGTTAATCCGTTACTCTTCCAACCGGGCTACCGCGGCCCTTGTTTAAAAATGGAAAAAGTACATTCGTACGTAAAACTATTGCTAAAATCTAAATAGCATAACTCCTACAAAGTATTTATATCTTTCCCTTTGGGATGGATCCCGGACCGTCGCCAATAGCCCGTTGTGTTGCTGTGTGACGTTAATTATCTACAAAGTATAGTGCGGCTCTCGTGAGAAGGCGGACGACCTTGGATTAGTGGATTTCTGAATCTACACTATTAATGTGTGATAGTTTGTTTGAAATCTATCTTCGTCTCAATCACAGCATAATAAATGCTGTGATTGCAGCAGAATAAACTGGGAAAGTTATTCCGCCTCTTTAAAATTTTCAAAAATTTAAATTTTAACATAAAATGTTCAAAAAAAATTAGCTGATTGGCAGAGAGCCGTGACGTCACTGGCTGATTCCGTAACGCTTGCGTAGCGTTCTTTGCTCCAACTTTTTTATTGTTTTTTTGTCAGACTTGACTTAAATATTCGTGTTAAATTCGAGAAAAAACGTAGAAAATGTTCAAAATTCAATATACAGTACTTTTTCGTGTCTTACATTTTACTGCTTTTAATAAACATTTAATACATTACTTTTTCGAGCCTTATATTTTACTTCTTTAAATAAGCATTATTTTTTATAATTATTTCACATCCAATACAGCAAACCGGTACAACTCAACTCAACAATCCATCGTCATTTGGAATTTCAAATTGTTTACTGCCCCCTTTTTTATAGCGATTGTTTTTTGCGTTGTAATATTACTACTTTTAACGACGATGCCAAAAAGAAAACATTCCATAACAAGCAATTCAGCTAAATATAAACTACGTGAAAGACGTCACAATGCATCTAAGGAGCAAGCTACCAATAGCAGACGGGTCGAAGCTGAACGTCAGGGCGAAATTAGGAAATGTACATGAAGACTTGCAATGAGACGGCGATAAATCTAATATGTCGTTTGCTAACAATCAATTATCCCGTGACACATTAATCCATAAAACTTTTAAATCCGAATAATAATAATGATAAATTCATACAATTATATAACAGTGAATCTATAAGAAGGCATGCAAAAAAAAGAGTAAAAAATCCAAGAGGGAGGTATTTACTAACACGTGGTCCTCCGCAACGCAGGGCCATACAGCTAGTAGGTATGAAAGATTGTCTTGGATAAGTGTTGCGATACGCAGAAGCCAAAGAAATCTGTGCAACGATCCCCATGAACGCTTTATCCCCCTCCAACGTTGCAATCGAAAGATAAACTCGGCGCCAGAATCAGCACTGAAGGCGCCAATTAAGGAAGGGTTTTTAAGTTTCTACCAATACCCAAAAATTGAATTAATAGACTCGATCAAAACCATGTGACCCAACTACCTTCTCAACTAATTCACCGCAAGGGACCTCGAACTTTGGGTATATTTCCCAGGCATCAGTAAGCAGTAAATAATCGGTTGGTCATATAATGGTCACAACTCAGTAAGACCAATATCGAGCATTTTCACATATTTTGTAGGGCAGGTATTTAATTAACGTCACACTGGAACACCACAACGGGCTATTTGAGTCGTTCCGGGATCAAATCCGAAGGGAAAGATACGAGGACAGCACCGCTAATTTTGAACCAGGATCAGATGACGAGGTCACACTTGAGATTACATCCCACTCTCCAAACTTCCACACCACGCAAACGTGAGAACATTTGAGGCCACAACGGATTTAACTTGCACCAGCCTCCCTTGTACGCGACGGTTTTTTGTTGGATTCGAACTGATTTAGAACGCGCTCGTATTAAGCTGGAGGAAATGTGATGTCTTTTTTCCGTTAAGAAATACAAATATATTTCAGCGCAGTTAAAGATGAGCGAAATTTGTAGGATGTGTTTTCATTTTGGTTGAGCTTCATTGAGTGAATGAATAGATAAGTGAAAGAAGCCTGAATAAAACAAATGTATCTTAGAATTCTATCTTTTTGCCCAGCCAAAGAGAGGTCCAAAAGAGGGTAGATTCCAGAAAAAGGGTGATCAGACATCTCACATCTTTTATTATCTTTTAAACGAGTTTTAACCTCTTTGAAACAATACTAATATACAGAATTGGTCGACAGAATCGTTTCGAAGGATTTCATTCCAAACTAAGGACCAATACTCAAAGGATTCTGTTCTTCGGAAAGAGGCAATAGAATCGTTTTAAAGCTTGAAACAATCCATGGATTTTTCAGAAATATGTGATTATGACGTGTGATTATTTAGTCATTAAGCGTGCTTCGGGGTGAAAGCAACACTGCCCTACTCGTATATCGACTCCCAGGGGAAACTTGTATAAATAATACAGAAATAGTGGAGAACATTAAACTTCAGTGATGAGTCCAATCTTCATTCTCGTCTCACTGCTTACTGGAGACACCGTAGAGTATTGCACCACCTTCTCACGCCTCGGTACCTGGTTTCTTCTGGAATCTCAGTCTTTTGCCCGATATTAGTATCAAAAAATTTGGTATCACCCACTTCAGATTGGTTAGAAGCAGAGAACTGCTATTCCAGCTGCGTTAATCGCTAACGAGAAGTGGGGAGTTATTGCCTTTCTGGAGTCCATGGGGATGATCGCCCTCATTCACGTGCCTGAAATAATACCCGGCATAAACCACAACCGATTAGCTCCCGACTTTGGGGAACTAATCCTCCATCTAACTCAATTGTTTCCGAATGAAAACCTCCCCATAGCGCATGGCGACCCGCATTTCCGTGTGCCCTTCATCTGACTGCAAACCTTCGAGCAGTCAGTGTGTCATGGATACGTGCGAGTTTGGAACTCATAGCAAACTCTTCAGGGGGCCACGGTGGCCCGGTTGGAAGAGTAACGGATTAGCAACCGGAGGGCTGCGAGTTTGAATTCAGCCAGACACCTTCAGGGGATGGTGAACGTTAAATACATCGTAGCCTCAAATAACCTCACGTCGGGATGGTGTGGATGTTTGGGGAGTGGGGTGACAGCTCAGATGTTGGTCTTTGGGATTGATCCCGTAACGTCCCCAGTAGCCCGTTGCGTTGCTCCAGTGCGATGTTAATTAACTACCTGCCTACCAACCGACGAGATATCTCGTCCATCTAGATCTGAACCACTCTCAGATGACGAGGTAAATACTTTACCTGGTATCCTACTCTCCAAACTTCCACACCAAGCCAACGTGAAGACATTTGAGGCTACGACGGATTTAACACCCCAAGTGGTTTGGACGAGATATCTCGCTTATCAAGATCTGACCCATTTCACTAATGACGAGATATCTCGTCATGATATTGCCAATTTTTTGATGGTGAGATCTCGTCATCATAAAGAAAATCGGCAATATCGTGAGAACCGATATCTCGTCATTATCCAAATTGGTCACATCTAGAAGGACGAGATATCTCGTCGCTAGGTAGTTAATTGACGTCACACTGGAGCAACACAGCGGGCTATTTTCGACGGTGCGGGATCAATCCCCTAGGGAAAGATTCGAGGACAATACCCCGTAATTTTGAATCACGGTCAGATGACGAGGTCAACACCTTAAAAGGCACCCACTCTCCAAATTTCCACACCACGCAAACGTGAGGACATTCGAGACCACGATAGATTTAACGTATACCAGTCCCCGTGTGTACACGACGGTCTTTGTCTGGACGGAGTTTCGAACTCGCAACCCTCCGATTGGTAATTTATTAGTCCTCCGCTATATCCGTTACTATTACTCCGATTGCTGTTACTATTATGTGCTTTCCAACTATAGTGACTGACAGGTAACCATATTCTAAAACTATCGCCAATTGCAATTATTGCCAATGGGCAACAACCCAGTATTATTATACAGGAATACTATTTTAGGGTGCTATTCTAACAGTGAAAAAGGTTCTCAAACTTGTTGAGCAGCCTTGAAATTTTGAGCTTTGTATAAAAATAATACACCAACGATTCGAAACAAAAGTTAAGAAAAATGCCGTTCGTTTCGAAGAAATGTATTAATATCACGTAAAAAGTACTGAAAATTATTGATGTGTTTGTCATCCTAATTAGAACTTAATAATTCAAAAGATAACAGATCGCTTCCTAGAACAACATACAAATCACAATCGGAAATGCATTCAATATATTTTCTTTTAGAGGCATATTATTTCTTTGAAATTTATTGAATTTCCCTTTTTATTAACTATAAAGCATATGTATTTTTAACTTTTGTAATAAACTGATAAAACACACTCGGTTCGGGGGGTTCTGGAAAACGTTCAAGTTCAGTGTTAGGTTTCATAACAACAAAAGTCGCTTTACAATATACTTTTAATGGACATAGAATGAGATATTGGAAGTTTCATAAAAAGAAAACTAAATGTATTCCAGAATTCATTGAGCTCTCAGTCTTTAATTCGATAGTACATTTTATTTGTTCGACACCAGGCACTCCAGAGCACATATTGATTCAGAATTCTCCCACATTTTCGGTAGATCGTCCGTATGTCTTCCGAGACTTCTTTCCAGAAGCTAACGTGAAGCTTACTATAATTCTAAAGCACACTGTGTGTGTATGTGCGCTTTTAATTCAACAAAAATAAATACTCTAGAAACTAGTTCTTCACTGGTTTCGAAGAGTATTCATGTCAGCGCTATATCTTTTAAGTATAAGGAACGATTTGCTATATCCTCTTAAAGATACATAAAGTAGGCTTGGATTGGAGGACACCGTTTCACCGGTGTGGATTTCAGATCTATGGTCCGCCTTAGGGAGGAGATACAGAGATTAGGGAGGGCCAAGGATATCTACTATCGATATAAAACATTTAACAAGAAATAAAAAAGAACAGTATATAAATAGGATGAGGCAAGTGATGGATAAAACGTGGGCGCACATTTATATATATTGAGAGGTAAGAACAGATTACAAATTTGCAAAGTTTTCTGAGTAGAAGAAATAAAATACAAACTAGTATATACAGTTTAGGGGGAAAATACACGATGTGTGTGAACTAAGATACATATTAAATACATGCATATAAAAAAGGATTCAAAAGTAAAACGTCTTGAGAGATTATTGTAAAATATGAATGGAAATAAATTACCAAGAAAAAGTGTTGGAAGCTTATATTACTATCATTCACCTCAGAGATTATTTAAGACCATTCTACAACCAGACTTTAATTCGATGCCACATTTTTATGTGATCAACGCTAGACCACATCAAATATTGATCCACAATTTCA
The DNA here is from genome assembly GCA_933210815.1 of Meta bourneti. Lineage (NCBI taxonomy): Eukaryota > Metazoa > Arthropoda > Arachnida > Araneae > Tetragnathidae > Meta > Meta bourneti. The sequence goes on along the minus strand of OW119928.1, from coordinate 99,535,846 downwards.
TGTTTTCCAGTTACTTATGCTTAGAAAAGTGCCCATGGCCAATTTTATTTCCATCTTTCACCGTCATTTAGTGTCTGGCGCAGCTTAGCCAATGATAGCTCTTTCATAATGACCCTAAAAGTCAACAAAAACGTAAACTGCGAGGTTTATTGTCTTCTTTTTGGTGCAGGCAAAAAAGGCCCTTGCACAATAAAATCCTAAAACCAATAAAAAGGTAAACTCCGAGATTAATTATCGTATTCGGCACAACTTGGCCAAATATAATCATTCCACAATACACCTGAAAGCAAACAATAAGGTAAACGAAGTTCATTGTCTTGTGTTTAGGGCAACTTGGCAAAATATATTTCTCCAACTATAAACCTAAAATACAACAAAAATGTAAACTCCGAGGTTTATTGAATTTTGTTTCGCTAAATATGGTCCCTTATACAATAAAACACTAAAAACCAACAAAAAGGTAAACTCCGAGGCGTTTGGCGGAGCTTGACAAAAATGGCCCTTGCACACTAAAAACCTATAAATCTACGAAAAGGTGAACTCCGAGGTTTATTGTATTTGGCGCAGGTGGGTCAAATATGGCCTTGCACAATAAAACCCTAAAATCCAACATAAAGGTAAACTTTTCGGTTTATTGCCTTTTGCTTTGCGCAGCTTGGCCATATTTAGCCCTTGCACAACAAAACCCTAAAAACCAACAAAAATCTAAGCTCCGAAGTAACCAGTGCAGGGAGACCACAATTTAATTCCGCTGCATTTTTATGCGATCGGCATCCACCTAAGACATCCCAAAGCAAATATTGATCCATAATTTCCTGTTCTCCACGCATCTAAGTTAGTGCCGCTTAGACAACTGCCTCCGGGCCGATCTCATTCCCACCTTTCACCCCTCATTTATTGTACTCCAGGGCTCCTAATCTCCCTCCAGTACCGAAAGATATACGTGCACGACATGGACTCTTGCACGCACTGTCAAAAGCCCTAAGCAGCACTGCAACACACTCTCCACACATATAAACAAATCCCTCATAATCAATAGAAGAGAGACGGTCCATACGTACCAGACTTCCTTTCCAGAATCTTGCAGCAGCTAGGAAGTTGGGAGTGAGGCTTTCTGAATAAAATATGCGTATGCACGTTGGATTTATTTTCTAAATTCCCTACAGCAGAAAGAGGAAGTTTCTTTGCTCTTAACTTCAGCTCAAAAGGAATTTTAAATCACTTCGGAGAGGGAGGGTGGACCGGGACAGTTGTTTTTAGGGGGGATCTTCCCGGGGATCTTCAAATAAAAATAAAGTCGGGATCCTTTCTTTTTGGAATAGGCTGTATCACTGTTCTGAGATTGACGTTGGATTTTATGACGCGTATTGATTTTTATATCAAGAATTGATGCATTGAACAGAGGGTATGTTCCTAGGACCGGATAGTGTTTTCTCTTTTGGGCTCAGACCTTTGTTTTATGTTCTGTTATGAGTTTTAAACCCTTTAGTATTTTCCTTCTAACTTTCTGGGCCGTGGTAGCCCGGTTGGAAGAGTAACGGATTAGCAACTTCGAATCAACCAAAGATAGTCAGGTGCAAAGGGGGTTGGTTCACGTTAAATCTGTCTTGGCCTCAACTGTCCTCACTTTGGCGTGGTGTGGAAGTTTGGAGAGTGGGGTTAAAGCTCAGATGTGACCTCCTCAACTGACCGTGGTTCAAAATTACGTGGTATTGTACTAGGATCTGTCCCTTCGGGTTTGATTTCGGACCGTCGCCAATAGCCCATTGTGTTGCTCCAGTACGACGTTAATTAAAATATCTACCTCTCTCTCTACCTCTTTCTGGATCATCATTTACCAATGCGTGACTTCAAACTACACAAATTAACGCTCCAAGCATTTCGACAAGATATCTCGTCCAAGATCCGATCAATTTTGCTTAAGACAAGATATCTCGTCCAAGATCCGATCAATTTTGCTTAAGACAAGATATCTCGTCCAAGATCCGATCAATTTTGCTTAAGACAAGATATCTCGTCGAGAAAAAACTTTCTTATTATCCCAAGGGGAATGGAGATCCAAGTAGTTTTTTGTCCAGAACTCTGGTGACAGTTTGGAACTAGTTTTTGCTCCAGAGTCTGGCAATTACATGGCATTTTTGTAGGGTATCTAAAGTAGGGTTTTCAAACATCTTCTCTTCCGTATTTACACGTTTAGATTAACTCTCTCGTTGGTTTACATTCGCGTCGAAAACTGCCCTCTAGTAGCCAGCCTCTGGTGTAACAACCTGTTCCAAACTGTCACCAGTTTGAGAGACATTTTTTTCTACTTGGTTTTTCATTCACCTTGGAGTAACAGGGAAGATTTTCTCGACAAGGTATCTCGCCTTAGCAAAATTGACCAAATTTTGGGAGAAACATCTCATCCAAACCCTTGGAGGGTTAAATTATGGGTTTAAATGTTCACATCACGTGCTTTATTTAGTGTTTAACTCTCATTTTCTTCAAAAATAAATTGTATTTGAAATAAAAAAATACATTATATTAGAGATTAAGTGTAACAAAGAGTAGAAAAATTGACCAGATCTAGACGAAATATCTTGTCGAAACGCTTGGAGGGTTAAATACGACCCCTCACATGCCTCGTGGTACTACTGAAAACTGAAGAAATGACAACAGAGTGAACACATAGTGTGGGTTTTAGCCATAGCAAAAAAAAACATGGTTAAAGCCACCTAATAGGGAATATGCTGTCCTCTGACCCTAATGCAGGCCTCACAACGACCAGGCGTGCTTTCCACAAGGATGTCCTGTGGCAAGGTGTCCCATTCAAGCACTAGATCACGTCCTGAGTGGTGGTGGGTAGGTTGTAATGTGATATCTAAGAGCATAGTCTATTGGATTACGATAGGTAGGTAGTTGAATTAATGTCTCACTTGAACAACACAAGGGGCTTGTAGACGCAAATGAGGTTCTGTAGAATCAGACAAGACAAGTAGTTTTTAAAAACTTAACAAATATATTTATTAAACAAGCAGATGATCGCAGCAACAACAGACTAAGAGCCAAAGAACAAGTGGTCGATAAGGGGCGGAAAGTTAACGGGTGAAGTTGAGCAATCCATACCTTAAGCAGGCTAAAAGTAGATTTGAAGAGACGCTAACGTTTTCTGTGCCCTTGATGTCAGCCAGGAATATAGCCGAGATGAGCGTATTGCCGACGGTCCGGGATGCATCCTGAAGGGAAGGATCCGAGGACAACATCTCGTCATTTTGAATCACGGTCAGATGACGAGGTCAACACCTGGGCACCCCACTCTCCAAATATCCACTCCACGCCAACATGAGGACATTTAGATCTTAATCTCGTCATCATCAAAAGAGCGATATTATTTTGATGACGAGATTAAGATCTGGTCAGATTTGTTCTAATGAATGATCTCGTCTATCAAGATCTGGTCAGTTTTGCTAATGACCAGGTAATCCAGATAAACACCAGTAGGGTAAACTACGAAGGGGTAAACTACCAGTGGGTTAAGGTTAATTTTGAACTCGTATCAAACATGGTCACCTAATCTTAATTCTATAGCTGTCGCGGAAGCACGGTTGGAATAGTAGCGGATTAGCAACTGGAGGAATGCGATTTCAAAACTCTATCCAACTAAAGACCGTCGAGTATACGGAGGCTGGTGCACGTTAAATCTCTCGTGAGACATCTCGTCATTAGCAAAATTGGTCATATCTTGATGGACGAGATATCTCGTCGAAACCACTTGGGAGGGATTAATCACACAATCGAGTTAAGATTGGTGTTCTCAACAATTTTAAGGGCCGTGTTAGCTTGGTTCCAAGAGTAACGGATTTGCAACCGGGGATTAAGAGTTCAAATCCAAGCAAAGACCGTCATGTACAAAGGAAGCTGATGCACGTTAAATCTGCCGTGGCCTCAAACGTCTTCCGTTGGCGTGGTGTGGAAGTTTGGAGAGTGGGGTGCCGGCTCAGGCGTGACTTCGTCATCTGACCGTGGTTCAAAATTACGTGGTAATGTCCTCAGATCTTTACTTTCCGGATTGATCCCGGACCTTTGCCAATAGCCTGTTGCTCCACTGCGACGTTAATTAAATATATACCTACCGAAACAATTTTAATATACTACGGTAGGTATTTTAATTAACGTCGTACTAGAGCAACACAACGGGTTATCCGGGATCAAACCCGAAAGGAGAGAGGCGAAGACAACACCACGTAATTGTAAACCACGGTCAGATGACGAGATCACACCTGAGCTGGCACCCCACTCTCCAAACTTCCACACCACGTCAAAGTGAAGACATTTGAGGTCATGACAGATTTAACATGCACCAGTCCCTTTGTCGGCCTTTGGTTGGATTGGAACTCCGGTTGCTAATCCGTTACTCTTCCAAACGGTCTACTAATATTTTACGATTTAAATCCTTAGGTACAAAAGCGATGTATTTCCTTTGATATGATGCATTAATATCCTAATCTGTGACGACATATGTTGAATTTAGAAATGCATTGTGTCAGAAAAGGCTTCATGATTCGATTTTCCAACTGTTGACAATAGAATAAGTACTCAGTTCTGGAACGATTCCTGCATGGAATAAGCTATTGAGGCAACTCACAGAAAATCGGAACATTGCAATTTCCTTACGCCAAATCCTGTCAGCAAAATAAGGAAATCTTTTTTATTCCAAAGGGGGACTGGAAGAAAGGCTCCAAGGATTGTTGATGACGTGTCATGAATTTCCGAATCCGGTGTAGGGCAGTGCGAAAGGATGTCTCGTAGTGAAAGCATTCGAAACTATGCGCTGTTGAATCCGTTTCCTTGTTTCACATAGCTTGCATATCTTTTGGAGAATCCTATTTAAGAATAATTTTACGCTACTTCCTGATTTCGTTCGTTCAATGATCCTTTTCAAAATTAATTCCTGTTACAGCTTTTATTGTGATGTTATTTTTAAACTGCATACATTACAGCAGCGATTCTCAACCTGTGGGGCGCGCCCCCCTAGGGGGGCGCGAGCACACTAGAAGGGAGGCGCGAGAATATCCAAGAGAAAATATTATTTAAAAAATTGATTAACTGACTGAAAGGAAAGCACACATACACATAGAAAACAAAATACATTTCGACATATTTAACAAATAAAGTAAAACAACTTACTAAATCAAAACTTACTTAATCAAAACATACTAAATTAAAAACAAATTTAATAATTATTAGTGACTTCCTTGGGCCTGTCTTGCTGAGCAAAGTTTTTCGAAGGAAGGCTTAATATTAGAAATAGCCACTCTCAGTTCTGTTTCTATATTTAGCCGAGATCTATATTTTGTCTTCAAAGAAACCACAGCAGAAAATCCAGTTTCACAAAGGTAGGATGTTGAAAATGGTAATAGAATGCGAAATGCCCTTGTTTTTAGTGCAGAAAAATCATCCTCTACTCCTGCCCAAAATTCAAATAGTGATTTATTACTAAATTGTCTTTTGGTTTCGCCACTTGTGAAGTCTATGAATTTTTCTTCCTCATCAATTGAGAGTCCTTCGGGAGTCTTATGAAATGGATCCCTAACCCACTCGTAACTTGCTATCAGTTTGTCGTCAGCAAGAAAATACTTTTTAAAATTCTTTGCCAGCATGGCTAAATGATTTTCAATGGTTACAAAAACAACTTTTACATGTTCTTCTTCAGCCTTGTAAGTTTTAGTACAATCATCCACATTTGCAAACATTGTTTTGCTTTAAATTTCTGCTCCACAATTCCAATTTTCTACAAAAAGCATTAACTTTATCACTCGTATCCAACATATGTGTATTTGCTCCTTGGAGTTGAAGATTCGTTATTTAATTTCTCGAATATGTCGACCAAGTAGCTCAATTTCATCACAAATAAACCATCGCGAAAATTCTCGGCTTCCGGTCTGTTTTCTTCTTCTAGGAAAATGGCGATTTCTTCTCTTAATTCATAAACACGTTGCAAAGATTTCCCACGTGATAACCATCTTGCCTCGCAATAAAATAGTAACGCTGAATGTACTGAACCCATGTCTTTACAAAGTGCGGAAAAGATTCTCGATTTCAGGGGTCTCATTTTTATATAATTTACTACGGTTATAACCGTAGTTAACACAATATTCAGACCAGGACTCATTTCTTTCGAAGCCAAAGCTTCTCTGTGGATCATGCAATGTGTCCAGACGCACTGAGGCGATTTTTGTTTTACAAGTGCTTGTATACTTTGTAATCTTCCGGACATTGAACGAGCATCATCGGTGCATATTCCGACGCAATTTTTCCATTCTATGTTTGCCTCGTTCATAAAATCATTTAAAATAGCAAATAATGCGAGCGCTGTTGTTTTGAGTTCTATTGGTTTGCAGAAAAGTAGTTCTTCTACTACTGACATATTATCACAAAATCGAACATAGGCAATTAAATGAGTATCTTTATTACTATCTGTTGCTTCATCAAGCTGTATTGAAAACAATTTGTCACGCAACTTCGAGAAAAGCTGACACTGTATATCTTCAGCTATATCACCAATTCGACGAGCAACAGTATCATTTGAAAGAGGTATGGACTGCAATTGTTTTGAAAAATTATCTCCAAACATAGTTTCTACAATCTCAATTGCTGCTGGCAAAATAAGCTCTTCACCAATGGTGTGAGGTTTTTTACATCTGGCTATTTTATATGAAACTTTGTAAGATGCAATTAAAGCTTTTTTATTCACAGACAAAGTTTCTTTAAAAAATGATTTTTGCTTTTTATATGATTTTAATTTTAATTCGAAGAATTCTCTGGGTTTGTTGACGTACTCACTATGAAGCGTTTCCAAATGTCGTTTAAGTTTATTAGGTTTCATGCTGTCTGCGGCCAATATTTTTGAGCAAATGATACACAGGGGCCTTTCTTCATTTACTTCAGTACTGGTAAACCCAAAATTTAAGTATTCTTGAGAATATTTTCTTGATTTTATTTTCGGAACCACGCTCGTCTGTGTACTTGTTGATGCTTGAATATCGTCTAATGCTCGCTTACTTCCGCTTAAAAATTTATCCATGAATCTGCATAAATCTGCTGCCGTGAATATTTAATATGGTGAATTGCAATTAACACGAAAACATATATAACATACACATTCACGATAGATTCGATAGCGATAGAAGGATCGACTCGCGAATGAGACTGGCTGGAATTGTGAAACTTGTGTTATCGAACATTTTCCTTCTTCCTATGAGAAAACATTTGCTCTGAGCATGCTCGAGACGGCATCGGTCGTGTGGATTCCCTTCCACAAACATTATTTATTTTTTTCTCTTTTATTTAGTCATGCTTCTGTTTTATTTCTTTTATTATTCGAAAAAATGTATTCCCAGTTTCTAAATTTAGCTCACCCCGTCTAGGTTAACTTTCATTAACGAATTTTTCTACTTTCATATTCTTTTAACGTTATCTCCCTGTTTGGCTTTCTCTCTCTCATTTCAAATATAATATTTAAATTTTCCCCGCTTTCATTCGCTTCATCTGTTCACCGCCCGCTTGGCAAAATGCCAGATGTGGTTTCTCGCCAACGTTGGCTCGCTTTTACTCTTGTTTTGGCAGTTAGTTAAAAATAATTTAAAAACAGAATCCAAAATACTCAATATACATTATTGTTGTATACATTTTATTGTAAGCGGGGGGGCGCGATGAAAATTATGATTGAAAACTGGGCCGCGAATACTGAAAGGTTGAGAAACGCTGCATTAAAGGTTCGACCTTCTCAAAGACGCATTACTTGTGACAAATGAATTAAAAGCAGTATTTTATTTGATACTTTGAAATCTTTTTTGTTGTTGATATCTTGATCGCATAATTTAAATATAATGTTGGGTATAGAATTATGATTGCAATCAAAAGCCTCCTGGGTTGTTGATATGATATGATCGTTCTCGATTTTTTTAAACTTAGATTGCTGTTCGTAAGATTCCTTTTTGTCCGAATCATATTTTTCTGAATTATGTCTGGTTATTTTGAAAAAAATACTTTTAGTCTCATCTGTGTTGGAACAAAAGAGTTTAGATAATTGTAATTTTTTTCTGCTGTATAAATTTAAGAGGTATATGGTTTCTTAGAAGAATTCTTATTACAATAGCCATAATTTATCGAATAAAAATTAATAAAAGTGAAAATAATTTTCCGTTACGAAATATTTCTAGGTACTTCAAAAGAAAATATCAGTTCCTAAAATTTGCTTGCTCGAAACATCTTCAATTTATCCTAATCTAAGCATTATAATGCTAAGCATTACAATACACTAAATACATAAAATGCTTAGCATTACATTATGTTTAATGCATATCAAAGAAAACTAAGAGTTAATTTTGTATTTTATGCTCTGTATAATGTTTCCACCTATTCTAAGACGCTCACGAAATGAATAATGAAACCAGTTCACAAATGAACGGAAGATTCTTTGAAGAATAAAAAATCGTTGTACACCTATTGCTCTATCAGTTTTGTTTTTCGAACGAACCATGTTTAAAAATAAGAACTTAGGTTTTTATTACAGCAGACTAGAATTATATTATTTTAGATATTTTTGTAGAGCTAGAACATCTGCAATTTACTAATTTGCCATTACTTTTTCACTTGTTTCAATTTCAGTCTTCCGAATTTAATGCATGTTAAATGTGAAGAAAAGTAGAATCTATTACGCTAAAAGGAAAAGGATAAATTACAAAGCTCAACATTGCCTTAGTTCATTCATTAACCCACGTCTTTTCCGAAAAACTGAAGCTCTTTACTTATTTTAACCCTCTGAGGGGTTCAACTCCACTTTGCAACCTGAAGTCTTCCCTGCGTGACTTCTTAACAATGTTGACCTTCTTGCAATCTTAGAAAGGCTTTCATTCTAAGGATAGGAGAATACTTCCGAAGGCTTCTATCACAAGGAAAGAAGAGAGCAATACAATCTTTTCAAAGACTCCTATGCTAAGGGCAATAGAATGATTCCAAGGGATTCCATATTAAGGGAATGAAAAATAGAATATTTCCAAATGATTATATTCTAAGGAAAGAAGTAATAGACTATTTCCAAATTATTCTATTCTAAGGAAAGGAGGAATGGAATATTTCCGAAGGATATTTTTTTCTGAGGAAAGGAGCAATGGAACATTACCAAAGAATTGTATTCAAAGCAAAGGAGAAATAGAATCTTTCAAATGATTATATTCTAATGAAAGGAGCAATGGAATATTTGTGAGGGATTCTTTTCTAAGGAATGGACCAATAGAATCTTTCTAAAGTATGAAGAATCCATGGAATCTTACACCCCATAGGTGTGATAATTTAGTTATTAAGTGTGAAGTAAAAGCAATACTAAGCCGAAAATCACAAAATAGTCTTAGCCATAGAAATAGTGCTACGCCAGAGCGACGTAATTTGCCGCAAATCGCGTGACTCAGAGGGCTTAATTGTCTGCTTCAGTTACATTTCTTTGGGTAGGTATTTAATTAACTGGATAATTTAATTAACAGCACTGGAGCAGCACAACGAATTATTGGCGACGGTCCGGGATCAAACCCAAACGGAAGGATCCGAGAACAACACCATGTCATTTTGAACTACAGTCAGAAGACGAGGTCAGCAAATGAGCCGTCCCCACACTCACCAAACTTCCACACCACGCCAACGTAAGGACATCTGAGGAAATGAAAGATTTAACGTGCACGAGCCCCAAGTATACGACGGTCTTTGGGTAGATTCGAACTGGCAACCCTACGGTTGCTAATCTGTTACTCTTCCAACCGGGCTACCGAGGCCCCATTTCTTTGGGAGCAAAATATGTTTCCAATTATTTACCATCGGAATATCTTTTGATAATTGTTTCAATTCACCTATACACACAACCGGCTTAGTAAATCACCAGGGAGTAAAAGCACCAATCCGCTTAAAGCGTTTGACGTTCCGAAACTCGTACTTTTAATTCTTCGTTGGGGAAGGCCCTAAGAGACAATGCTGCCATCTGGGCACCGTCCAAATCCCTTCAACTCCTATGACACCCGGGAAAACAGTTTTTTCGCAATCCATTTTAGAAGACGGACTTAAAAAAGCGCCCTTGCTCCAACGCGTCGAAACAAAGCGAAATGAAATTTGTTTGAACGGCACGACTTCTAACACTAGTATACAGGGGAAAGGGTTTAAAGGTTGTCAGACCATTTAGGTTTTGTTTCTTATGATGGCAACGATTACTGATGTTTGCGTTCTGAGGATTGGACTAGTATTCATAGGGGTAAGTCTTCCACATTCAATTCAGGATTCCTTACATATTTTATTGCACAAACACGCATTCGGAAGATGTAAATGGAACTTCATATATGATGTTCGCGCTGTGCTGACAATTGTTGGTACTACTCATTGATTGGCGTAAATTTTCATGCACTTGGCGAGCGCCAAAAACGTTGCCAACTTCTCAGTTGTGCCTGATCTCTTCACGCAATATGACGATATCGCCAGCGTTCCGTTACATTAACCATTCGTTGTGTACTTAGGATAGTACATCTCTTTCTTTGTACTTGGATAGTACAACACTTTGTATACTTAGGATAGTACAACACTTTGTATACTTAGGATAGTACAACACTTTGTATACTTAGGATAGTACAACACTTTGTATACTTAGGATAGTACAACACTTTGTATACTTAGGATAGTACACATTTCATTCAGTGTAAATAATCATAATTACAGTCCATTAAAGTTTGTATTTTTGAATGAGCCCCGACATATACTAATGTACTATTTCCTGTGAGCCTTTTTAAAAGACCATTTTATGAAATGAATGTATTGTTTCAAATTCACAACTTTAGCAACCGGAGAATTGCGAGTTCGAATCCAACCAAAGACCTTCATGTACAAGGGGGGCTGATGCATGTTAAATCTGTCGTGGCCTCAAACGTCCTCACGTTGGTGGAAGATTGGAAAGTGGGTTTCCAACTTCCTTGTCATCTGACCGTGGTTCAAAATTACGTGGTGTTGTCATTGGATTGGGACTGATTCCGGACCGTCGCCAATAACCCGCCGTGTTGCTCCAATGAGACGTTAATAAAAAATGCCAATGCCAAGTCTAAAAAGGCATTTAGGGAAAGGCAATTAGTACCGTAAATATCACGAAGAAGAATACCGAGATTCATCCCCACTGAATCCGAAATAAAACTCACCCGATAAAATGAACTCAATTTTCAATAAAACCGTGCCGACACCTCCCTAATTCTTCCCTCTGTCACAGCATCCATAGTCTTCACACTAATACTCATCTAATTATCGGAGCAGCATCAAAGGAGCAACGATAAATTCCAGGATAAATGACAAATTATGAGCGAAGCAGTGTGTTTGGCAGGGAAGCCCGATGAATTATCTAAAGGGGATTAAAATTAATCTCGACTGAAGACAAGTCCCGACAGACTTACAAGTGACAGAGACAATCTGGAACCCTTAGCTGCTTGCGTTGCTAGGGATTAGCGTCCCCTATGTCCTTTGGGTTCGCAGTCAGGGTTTACTTATAGATGGCTGATCGAGACATGGAGGCGAATTCATATTCAAACGAGTGATTAGAAAAGTGAAATAATTCCACCGATTGTGTCACTGTAGATGTTAAGTAGCGTCTTCCCTTTGCTGTAATAAGTGCAATACAATTTATGAAATAGAGCAGGTTACTGGAAATATGCTTGAATAAGTATGAATTAGAAATAATTCTATTTTAGGTGCTATTGCAAAAGATTTCGAAATAACAGTATTAATAACGTTTACCAGTTAAATTTCAACTATTACCATATTTGTAATATCACAACCTCGATTACTCTAGTGATATGTCCCAACCTTTCGTTTCACCCTTCCTTTTTATATACTTTCATGGGGCTGTGGTAGCCCATTCGGCAGAGTCGTATATATAGCAGTGTATATATCAACTAGTATATATAGTATATATAGAGAGAGAGTAAATATAGTAAATATATATATAGTATATATATAGAGTATATATAGTAAATATATATATAGTATATATAGAGTATATAGTATATATAGAGTATGTATAGTATATATAGGGTATATATAGTATATATAGAGTATGTATAGTATATATAGGGTATATGTAGTATATATAGAGTATGTATAGTATATATAGGGTATATATAGTATATATAGAGTATGTATAGTATATATAGGGTATATATAGTATATATAGAGTATGTATAGTATATATAGGGTATATATAGTATATATAGAGTATGTATAGTATATATAGGGTATATATAGTATATATAGAGTATGTATAGTATATATAGGGTATATATAGTATATATAGAGTATGTATAGTATATATAGGGTATATATAGTATATATAGAGTATGTATAGTATATATAGGGTATATATAGTATATATAGAGTATGTATAGTATATATAGGGTATATATAGTATATATACTAGTCGTATATGCACAGGGTGAGTCTAAATTGTTTTTACAAAATAAGAGGGGTGATAGTACCCATCCAGACGAGCCATAATTACCATGGAACATAGGGTCGCATTCCACTCTGAGAGGCAGAAAAGAGTCAAGTCGAAACGCGTCGAGCATGAACAAGTCATCGCCTCTGACGTCGTTTTGTACCTGCCTACGTAGCATATCTTCTAAGCAAGATGACCTGGTCTGGGGGCACATGAAATCTTTAGTGTACCAGACGCCTGTGGACTCGGCTGAAGATCTCGTAGCGAGGATCGGTGTTGCCGCAGACAAAATTAACATAACACCAGGAATCTTCGAGAGGGTGCGCCAATCATTCCTTCGCCGGTGTGAACTGTACAACGACACGCGTGGCCGCCACTTTGAGCACTTGCTGTGAGTTTTTCTCAGATCAATTAATCAGATTGTGCAACTTTTGGTATCGTTCATTCTCTTTCCCAACACTGTTGTAAGTTCATGTTGAAATTCTAATTTTACTCCTTTCTGCCTCTCAGAGTGGAATGCGACCCTATGTTCCATGGTAATTATTGCTTGTCTGGATGAGTACTCTCACCCCACTTATTTTGTAAAAACAATTTAGACTCACCCTGTATAGAGTCTTATATATATCAACTAGTAGATATAGCAGTGCAGCCTATCTCCACCATAAAGTAGAGACCAAAGATGCTCGATTGGTTGTGGTATTTTAATTAACGTCACACTGGAGTAACGGGCAATTGGCGACGGTCCGGGATCAAATGGAAAGATCCTAGGATAACACCATCTGAACCACGGTACTGGCGGGTACGTGGAGGGCTGGTGCACGTTAAATCTATAATGGCTTCAGATATCCTCGCATTAGCGTGGTGTGGAAGTTTGGAGAGTGTGGTTCAGGTCTGGTGTTGCTTCGTCATCTGACCTTGGTTCAAAATGATGAGCTATTATCCTCGAAACTTTCCTTTCGGGATGGATCACGGACAGTTTGTCTCCCAACATCCGGTAGTGCTGGTGATGGCTACATCCTTAAGGGTCTATTGAAATATTTATAATAAGTAACGTAGCTCGAATTGACGTCCCTCTGGAGCAACAAGACGGGCTACTGGACGACGTTCACGGATTCGTTTCGAAGAGAAAGCTCCGAGGACAACACCTCGTTATTTTGAGCCACGGTCAGAAGACGAGGTCAGCAAATGAGCTGTCACCCCACTCCAGAATTCCACATCCCCCAACGTGAGGACATTTGAGGCCTCGATAGATTTATCGTTCACCAGCCCCTAAGTACACGACGGTCTTTGGTTGGATCGAGTTTCGGTAGGTTGGTATTTTAATTAACGTCGCACTGGAGCGACACAGCGGGCTATTGGCGTCGGTCCTGGATCAAATCCGATGGAAACGATCCGAGGATAGCACCACGCAATTTTGGAACCACGGTCAGACGACCATGTCACGCCTGAGCTGACACCCCACTCTCCAAACTTCCACACTACGCTAATGTGAGGACATGTGAGATAACGGCAGATTTATAGTGCATCAACCCCCTTTGTACACGAAGGTCTTTGGTTGCATTGGAACTCGCAACCTTCCGGTTTCTAATCCGTTACTCTTCCAACCGGGCTACTGCGTCCCGAATCGTGTTTCGGACTCTCAACACCCTCCGGTTTCTAATCTGTTTCTCTTCCAACCACGGTTCTGTTTTTTACTTGAAATGATCCATTTGAAATGGATAGATCCTCAAAACCCTCGATAAATTTACAATTAAATCCCCCACCAGTTCCTCTCCGCAGCAAGTAACACAAGTTATTTACCTAATCCGCACGCAGGATTACTCCAATGAAATGGGGTAATTAGTCATCGCCGAGTTTATTCAGTCGCCCCGTTAAGAAACATTCGCTCCATCCAGTTGAGCGTTAATTTACTTTCCCTTCCGCTTACAAAAGAAAGCTTTTGATCTTAATCAATCTTTGCTCGCCCGGTCCTTAGTGGTTGCTCTCGCTCGAGATAAAAGTGAACGGCATAACGCCCTTTTGGGGTGGGAAAAAATGCGCCTCTGGAAAGAAGGGAGATGAAGTATTCTCATACTAAATGGAAACTGGCTTGAAAGGTACACTTAAGGAATGATTGTTGAAGGCTAAAAAAGCGCTTCGTTTCTAATGGCGAGTGAATGGATACGTGGTTGCTGACACTTTTGTTTTTGGGAGGTGGCAAAGTATTCGGAAGATGCTTAATTGGCAGGAAACTTGGAGTCTTGGTTCCGATATGTAGACTCAAATGATTGGTAGCTGGAGGCGAAGTAAAACATTCAAGATAAAAAAAAACAGTGTAGATGGAAGTGGAGGGTTGCATTGAATTAGGGGATATCAACATATTATAAAGTAAGCAAATACTTTACAGTTTATACAATGTACGCACTAAAACTAATTAAACATAATTAAAAATTGCTATCCATTGAATGGTATATTAACCATTTCAGGACGATGGGACATCTGGAGTTCCATCACTTCTGCTCGGATTAGGTTCATGCAAAATGTTGCTTCACCAGACACCAAATGACTAAAAGCTTCGTTCTTAACCCTCTTGAGGCGTTCGTATAATTTCCCCTTCCAACTTACAATCACCCCTGTATGACGTCTCACAAATTCTGACTTGCTTGACCGATGGAATCTTTCCAGATAATTCTATTCTAAGGAAAGGAATAATAAATCTTCCCTAATGATCCTATTCTAGAAATCTTTCCAAAGGATTCCCTTCTAAGGAAAGAAATCCTTCCAAAGTATTCTATTATTCTTAACAAAAGAATGATAAATCTTTCTGAAGGATTCTGTTCTAAGGAAAGGAGCAATTGAATCTTTCCAAAGGATTCTACTCTATGGAAATGAGCAATTCAATCTTTCCCAAGAATTCTATTCCAGGAAAAAAATAATAGATATTTCCAAATTATTATATTCTAAGGAAAGGAGCTATAAATATTTCCAAAGGGAAATATTTATTATTCCTTTATAAGGAAAGGAGCAATAAAATCTCTCCAAAGGATTCTATTCTAAGGAAAAGAGCAATACAATCTTTACAAGGGAGTCTATTCTAAGAAAAGATGGAAAAAATCGTTCTAAAGGATTCTATTTCAAGCAAAGGACCAATTGCATATTCTAAGGATTGAAAGAATCCGTGGATTCTTTTGAAAAGTTGGTGGTCATTTAGTTATTAAGTTGTGGGGTAAAAGCAACACTACACTACACGCAAATCTCACGCTCCCATGGTTAGAGAACTGCTAGAAAGAAGGGCTTCACTTCCTTGGTGAAAACAATTGTAAAAAGTATCCTATATTTCCTCTTGACCTAATAGAATTAACCTATTATCAACTTGATTGAGGGTCAAAACATGAAGAATAATATTAGGAATAATTTCTAGCAGGAATTGTCTTTCTGAACAAATTAGAATTCGAGATATCACTGTTCAAAAAAACATGTAAATTAGATAATTATATCTAAATTAGATCATTTATAATAAGCTTAATCTGATTTTTCTCACTGAAATTATTTTAAGCATAAGCCGTAGACTTTGAAAAAAATTGGATTTTTAAAGTCAAAATTTAAAAAAATCTTCTGGTGTTTACGTACACCTTAGAAAACCAAAAATAACTAGTTTTGATATGCACAAAATCTATTCAAATAAGGTGATGGGCTTCGCCCATATATATTTTTCCCAAAATTATTTTTAGCATAGTACACTTTACAGTGCTTAACACATCCAATAGTACATTTAATGAATCTAATCACTTAAAGATAATTTCATAGAGGGATTGAGGAGTAATGCATTGCATAGATAGTTTGCCTCACTAAAATACACATTAATATATAGAAATTGAAGGTATTTACTTTACGTAAAAGTACTATTAAAGAGCAGTTAAAATAAATTCATTCCAGTTTTTCGACTATTTGGTGGTTAGGAAGGAATCAGATTACGATTGCAATAGTGGATCCCAAGACAGCCGAAATCACGCGCTCAATGTTAATAAATGGTTAAGGTGAAAAGCTCTAAAGACCCATGAATTATGCGTACTTACGTGTAAATAAGTATTATTAGTTGCTAAATGAGTTACTCTTCCAATTGGCTACCGTAGACCCTGAAAGCATGAGGATAGATGTTTATGTTTTAATTACAGACAAACTAAACAAACTACTTTTATTAACAAAATAAATGCTATTTTTATTTGCAAAATAAATACTATTTTTATTTGCAAAATAAATACTATTTTTATTTGAAAATAAAAATAGTATTTATTTTGCATAAATACAAATACTATTTTTACTTACAAAATGAATGCTATTTTATTTACAAAATAAATACTTTTTTAATTGAAAAATAAATGATATTCCTACTTGCAAAATAAATACTATATATTTTGCAGTGTTCCCACCAGAATATTTCCCAGCAAATCCTGTGGCGCAGCTTGTCCTTTTTGGACCTTGCGTCATTAAACCAAACAATCAATCGACCCAGTAAATCCTGAATGGGTCTCACGAGATTTTCTTGATTTCGCATTCCCCATCGCTCTTCCATAAGTATGACACTCTTCGTGAAACGCTCTTCCTTTAACCATGCTTCACCAGAAAGCCATCCACAACGCATCCCCTTTTTCAGTTAACTTCGGCCACAGATCTGATTAACGGGTACAAGACACCGTTCTTTCCTACACGAATCCTCCAGTGCGATCTCCTCGTGCAATCGATCGTGCGGGGTTCCCGTTACAAATGTATACTTGGATAGGATTACAGGCCTATTGTCAGCCCTTCCATTCTGCGGAGCGGGAGAGATTCGGGGGAGACTGTAAAGCGATCTCTCCTTGTTGCCGACACCGGACCACAATTGATGACGTCAAACGATCAGTCTCAGCCACTCAGTGACAATTGTTGAGGGGACAATGACGACCGAAGGCAAGACTTTCGGATGAGCTCAGGGAAGGTATACCAACCTATGGAGCTTCGTTTGTAGGTGTAAATGTCCGTTTGGAGTGGGGGAATCAATTTTATAATTCCAAAAGGTGATATTTGCTTCAGGTTAGTGTTGGTTCTGTTTCAATACCTCTTGGTCTCGTCATCTGACCGTGGTTCAAAATTACGTGATGTTGTCTTTGATCTTTCCCTTCGGGATTGACCCCGAACCTTCACCAATAGCCCGTTTTGTTGCTCCAGTGTGACGTTAATTGAAATACCTACCTACCTACCTCTTGGATTAACATTTATGTTTGACCAAGTTCATGAAACCTCTCGTATTTAACCCTCTAAGTAGTTTAAACGATATATCTCGTCCATCAAGGTATCTGATTAATTTTGCTAAGGATAAGATATATCGTCATCAACGACGTTACTGGATCTGCTCAGTTTTCTTCTAATGGCAAGATATCTCGTCCATCTTGAAGCTTTCAGGAAACAAAGAAAAATAGTGTACCTGTGTCAATGTTTTTTAGAAAAGCATTAAATATACACTTTTTGTTAAATTTAAAGGTGGTGTGAGGGGCATTGAATTACCTTAAAATTAAAAAGGTAACTCACAGTGTCATATGACATACTATTAGAAAGGTTCGGAATCAAGAAACAGTACAATTTTTTTGTATTTGAAATTAACATAAATTAAAACGCTATTGCAAGAAGGAAGCTAACATTTTTCGTATTTTCCTGTGTGGCTGAGAAATCAAATCGCCACGTTTAAAAAAAATCGAAGGCGTCGGATTGAAGATGTTAATTATTTGTGATGTTTCACCTGGAATGCCTTACGCATTTATTTTTACCACCTTTATTATTTCCTTTTTTATTCGTACCTTCCAAAGCTTTCTTCTCAAATTTCATTTGTAAATTGAATGCTCCTTTTTCCCTAATGATGTATAATTTGGCAGCACAACTTAAAAATTCATTTTCCAAGCATCAGTTTGAAACCATTCAACGCAATTTTTTTTATTTTCAAAGCAGTGAAATTTTTTTTAATGTTCTGTCAGTAAGTTTGGTTCGTCAATAAAATCTCTCAACGCATGATCAAATCTTTACCAATTGTGAAGCACGAATAAGAACTTATTTCAGCGCTACGTAAGATAATTATTTTAATGCTTTATTCTGGTTTATAACAAAGATAGATAAAATATATTTTCTGTCATTTTAGATTCCTTTCACACTAAAACTGAAGCAAAAGTAAAATATTTATTCAAAAAGAGGCTACAAAATCAGCAGAAATAGTATCAATTAAATAGAAAACATGTCTCTGAAAACAAAACCATGCAATCCATCTCATTACCACAATAAGTACAAAGCAACAGACGGAGAAATATAAACATATTTTCATTAGTCATCATTAGCTATGACGTTATTTTTTGTCATATGATGTATATGCTATGAATAAGGAAAATAAGAAACATTTATCATTTAAGCCTTCTAACTTATTTTGGGTGTAAGTCTCACCTGAAGCTCTTGAAATAACAGATTTTAATCATGGAATTTGCTTATACAATCAATTGCTACACATAAAATAAATTTTCAAATGCCTACACAGAAAGCTTTGTTCAGACATTAAAATGAGTTTATTCCATACAATCTCTCACCATAGCGTTACATGTTGAAAGGTAAAAGACAAAGCATAAAAGCGACAACCAATACCAAATAGAATGACTTACATCATTGTGAATATAAGGAATTGGGAGGGGTCAAGCAGTCACAGTGATTGAACATGAGATGAGTAGACTCGCTGGAGTTGGTCAGAGCATTGAGAATGAAGCGTATTTTATTGGAGGAGAGAAATCTTAAAAATATAAGAGTGGGTGATCGGTGAAGAGCTAATTACTCGACAACCCCAGCAGTGAGACCTTCAGAAGTTATCCTGGGCCCCGTAGAATCGTCATCACAACATGACCTGAATCAGAGACATCCGAGCGCCCAATGCAGAGACCAGTCGGTGAGTACCACTCTCCGACTCAAAAATTTATCATTTCATGGCCAATGTCCAGCCGGAGCTAAGAGTTGGTGCAAATTTCAGAGCTAAAGCTTTAGGCAAAAAATATATTGGCAAATCTTCTGGTCTCCCAAAAGATATTATGAATACCATTAAACCAATATATGAGCAGCTGTGGGATAGAAAATTGTTTGAAAAGTGTGTACATACATGGCAAATCACAAAATGCGAATGAAAGTTTTGTTGTGGAATATTATTCCGAAAGAAACGTTTCTGGAATTGCAGACATTACAACTTGGTACTTACACAGCCATTCTAAAATTTAACGAAGGCTCCAGTGGTATCATATCAGAGCTAAACAAACTAAACATAGAAGTTGAAGATTATACACTTTTGGGATTGAAACTTGTGAATTATGAACGAATAAATGATTCCATCCGTCCCTCTCTTTCAGGAGCTAAAATCCCAAGGAAAAAATTTCGTGCTAAGATATTTAAAAAAGGTGTGCATGATGAGGCAAAAGAGGGTCTGACGTACCTACCTGGTGAATTTTAGAATTATATAGTGATAAAAAAGACATTTTCTTTAGTAGTAAAAACTTTAAATGCGTTTTCCAGCAAATGATATTTTTACAAAATAGTTACTACAGTTTTTTCAATAACTTCCACCATTTTTAATATTTTTACTTGAAACTTTGTACATGCATTTTAAATACTATTGACTATGAAATGAACTAAAATCTTTCAATAATATAGTATATTCTTTGATTTATAGCTGTTTTTGGGAATAATTTGCTAAAATTTTGAGAAATTTTCATGAATATGTGTATAACATAGCGTATCTTCTTTTAATTTCAAAATATTTCTTAGATTTTAGTTCATTTTGAAGATTATGGTTATATTTACATTGTATACAAAGGAAATTGATTTTAAGATATTTTTTTCTAGAGCATTAACCGTTTCCATAAAATTTACTTTAAATAACCAATTTTTTCAAATGGCAACACAGAATAAATTAATTTTGGTACTATTTCTTTGTTTTACATGTGTTAACTATATAAAAACATAAAAAGCAAATAGCTGTAACAGTTTTTTTGAACGTTTGGCTATAACAATGTTTTTTTATCTAAAGAAGGCGGATCCCAGTAAAACAACCTCAGAATGAACATTAAACATGAATGCAATTGATTCAAGTACCTAAGACCCCTCTAAGTCCTTCCTACAAGCTCGGAGACATTTCTTTCTCACTCACAATATAACTCTGGTTTTTCTTTTGAAATAATACCACAAAAAACCTAAGCATAAAATTCCCCTCTCCTATTTTCCCTTCGAGGAGAGATTCTTTGCAATTTTCTCGCTTTGTAAGGAAAAGTCCACCAGAGAGAGATAAATCATAGAAATATCTATCTGCATTAAAGTTGAGCTGGGGAGGCATGTAACTTTTCTCGTTCCAACAAAACGTTTTTTTATGAAGAACATCTTCGAAAATGACTAGGCTTTTCACGTCACGCGCCATTTTGAAGTAGATTGTTCATAGTATTTGTTCTGTAGATATTGGGACTTCCTAGAGTTTCAACAAAGAAAACATTGCAAAAGAGGACTAGGAACGTTGGATTAAGAAAAAACCTTTCTTTAATAATAAAATAAAGAAATAATGGTATCTAGAGATTATTCATTATTCAAAGAATGCATTTGGTTATAAATTCAAGAGAATAAAACTAAATTCTGAGTGTTTACTTTTTCTAACTGTGCAACACAAAGAGAACATTGCAAGAGAGGACTATTATGAACGTTGGATTCGGAAAAAAAAATTTTTTAATAAAAATAGATAATTTTACCTAGAGATTATTCATTACTCGAAGAAAACCATTTTGTAATGAATTCAAGAGAATAACTAAATTCTGCGTTTTTTCTTTTATGTACTGTACAACAAAAAGAAGATTGCAAAAGAGGACTAGGAACGTTGGGTTCAGAAAACAATTCTTTAATAAAAAGAAATAATGTTATCTAGAAGTTATTCATTACAAAAACATTTTGTAATAAATTCAAGAGAATAAAGCTAAATTCTGAATGTGTGTGTGTGTTTACGTTTTAGTAATTATACAATAAAAAGAACAAAGTTTCAGTAATGAGAACATTGCAAAAGAGGACTAGGAAGTTTAGTTCGGAAAAAAATTCTTAAATAAAAATATATCTAGAGATTATTCATTGATCGAAGCAAGCCATTTTTTTATACATTCAAGAGAATAAAACTAAATTCCGAGTTCTTACATTTTTACGACTTTTAATATTTTCTAAAAATAATTCTATGAGGTAAGTTCTCTATAAGACTGATTATAAAAGGTTAAAAAAAACTTTAACCCCACCAAGTGTTTGAACGAGATATCTTCGTCCGAGATCTGGTCAATTTTGGTGAGGACAAGATATTTCGCCTAGGGAATAAAAGTGTCCTATTAATCCGAGGAGAATGAAGATCCAAGTAGAAAAAACAAGTTGTCCCATGCCTAGAACTAGTGACAGATTGGAACAAGTTTTTGCACCAGAGGATGGCCAAAACAGGGCAGTTTTCGACACGATTAACCACCAGGAGGTTAAATGTTCATAGTTACAGTTAATAGTAACCCATACTCTTATTTCTGATTCTTTCCGAAATATAATTTTCTGTGTACGTTGCTCTAGTGTGGTGCTTCTTAACCTGGGGTGCGATAGAAGTTTCGATGGACGATAGTGATTTAACAAAAGATGATCTTATTGAAATACGGGCATGCACGTGTTCAAAGGGAATTTGAAAACTAAACAATTCTGGTATACACAGAACATTATTCACAGCTGGTAAAAGCAGCATTTCAGACACTTTTTACCATTTGTAGCCACCTACCTGTGTTAAATGGGGTTTTCATCACTCTTGATCATCAAAACAAAAGCCAAAAATCGCTTCAATGCAAGTGACGACTTACGCGTGGCTCTTTCAAAAAGGAGCCTCGTTTCAAAACAACATACAGAGCCATTACAAATTGAGATAGTGTTTGGTATGGACACTGCTGGCCACCGTAAATGCCCTGAAGGAAGCATGCAAATAATATGAAATTTACAACATGCATTAGCGGAGGTATTGGTATTGGTATTTTCAATTAACGTCACACTGGAGCAACACAACGGGCTATTGCATTAGCGGAGGTGAGATATGCAAATGATTAGAATTTCAGCGCAGACGCACATCACGCGCGCCTGTGGCGCCACTTCAAAGCGCTATTTAAGGCTTGGAGATTTCGACGATTTCAAGTACGGCAATTGTGTTTTTCTTGTGGTTTTTTCAAAAAAAAAACGATCAATTATGCCTCGTAGAAACAGCGATCATCTTTTGATCAAGTATCCGAGTTCGACAGAGGAAGGATAGTGGCCTACCGAGATTGTGGATTATCTTTCAGGGAAATCGGTAGTCGTGTTGGACGAAACCAAACAACTGTAATGAGGATATGTGATTGTTGGATGCAGGAGGGTACGACGGACCGACGTGTTCGATCGCATCCACCTCAGTGCACCACTTCACGTGATGACAGGCACATTGTGCGTATGGCAGTGACGGATCGCTCAGCCACATCACGAACCATAGCACAGCACATTCAGTCTGTACCGCATCATCCAGTGTCTGCGCGTACCATTCGACGCCGTTTACAGCAGAGTGGTCTGTCCGCAAGACGTCCATTGCTTCGTCTACCCTTGACGCAGAACCACAGACGTTTCCGCCGCCAATGGTGCGATGAAAGAAGGATGTGGACGGCAGAATGGAATGAAATTGTCTTTACTGACGAGTCACGCTTCTGTCTGCAACACCACGATGGTCGGATTCGAGTCTGGAGACACCGTGGAGAGAGGATGCTGAACAGCTGCGTTATGCACCGCCACACTGGTCCTGCACCGGGTATTATGGTATGGGGCGGTATTGGATATCACTCTCGCACTCCTCTAGTACGCATTGCCGGTACTTTAAACAGCCAGCGCTACATCTCCGAGGTGTTGGAGCCAGTTGTCCTTCCTTACCTTCAGGGCTTGCCCACAGCCATATTTCAACAGGATAATGCGCGACCACACGTGGCACGCATTGTCCAAGGGTTCTTCGTCAATCGCCAGATTGAATTGCTTCCCTGGCCAGCTCGCTCTCCGGATCTTTCGCCGATAGAAAACATGTGGTCCATGGTTGCTCAACGATTGACCCAGAATACATCCCCAGCTGCCACACCAGATCAACTTTGGCAACGTGTGGAAGCTGCTTGGTCTGCTGTACCCCAAGAACACATCCAAAGTCTCTTTGAATCAATGTCGAGGCGTGTGGCAGCGGTGATCTCCAACAATGGCGGCTACTCTGGCTACTGATTTTGGCAGGAACCACACTTCACAGAAGTCTATAAATTGAATCATTTGATACTTGGTCAACATGTTATCTACAAAATAAATTTTGTTGTGATATCTCTTGTCTTTCTTGGTGTTGCAATTTGGGTGGCCAGCAGTGTATATGTAAATGTATGTTTATTTTTCAATAAATAAATTATCTTGCAATAGATGTAATTTCCTAAATAAAGAAATAGAAATACATTTTTCAAGGAGGTGCGAGAACTTGTTTTTAGATTCAAGGGGGTGCCGATCACGAAAAAGGTGAAGAACCACTGCTCTAGTGTGACCTAAATTCAACTACCTACATAATACAATTTAAGTTGGTTGAGTTTTATGGAAATGTGATGACATTTGGTCAAACACAGTAGTACCGACAAACGTAAAATAACTGTCAGACACAAGGAGGATTTTACTGACACAGAAAAGAGACTGCGCCGTCTTCAACCAAATGCAATAATGGAGATTAATTCATTTCAACCAGAGTTTCCGTCTATGTAAGTGACGAAAGACCGAACCTCCTAATATTTCTGGCACGGAAATAATAAATAGGAGTCAATCATGATATTTAAACCTCATTCTCTAATCACTTGCAAGCAGTTGACGCATCTAATTTTCTTGGTGTTTAATTTCTTACATTTCGCTTTTCACTGAAAAATTTCTTATATATTTCGATGATAATTCCTTTAATGTCCTAAAAAGAAAATAAATCATATAATTTCTTCATAACGCTAATATACCACATCGTCAGCATTTTTTTATTATATTTCATTTAAAAATTGCTATGATGAATATGTTGTGTTGCTCTTTAAGACGAAAAATTCAATTACCTACCTACCCGAGTTGAATATAGATTTTTGAAAAATTACTTTAGACTAAAATGTAAGTGTAACAAACGAAATGCATCGTCATTCAAATGGATGGAAGCATTTATATTATTTGATCAACTTAGTGTTATCAAAATTTACATATTTTACATTGCTTTGATTAAATCGTCCAAAGATGAAGTTTTCTAGTCAGTTTAGAGTTCACATCTTTCCAAAATTTATATTTTATTCCTATTTATGAAAAGAAATCTCACAAACATCTGAAGTTCGTTCTATCAGACTGATATAATATCTTATCCTGTAGCATTTTGTGTACTCGGTAATATTGCTTTTATATTTCTCTTAACTGTTTGAAAACTATTAAACTCTGCTTTGTAATAATAGTATGCAAATGGCGATTTTATAAAAACTTAAATGGTTTTCCCATTTAAGGTATATATAAGATCGGCTATTATGATAGCGTTTATATAAAATTGAGAGAAGTACTTTTGGGAGGGGATTGGATTTAGGACGAAATGAAATTTAGTTAGTCAGGCCATTAAATTAAATCTGTACCTGAAATAATATAAATCTTAAACGTTTTAACTATTCAGTAAAATAAGAAAGCACTTTAAGGGTATTTCGAGAAGAAAAATGGTAAAGTTTTTCCTTGGTTACTTCTTTACAGAACAATAAAGTAACTCGCCTATTGCTATTAGGAATAATCTTAAAAGAAGTTTCAAATGCTACAAATTAATTTTATGGAATTTTAAATTTTGAAATATAGGTTTGAAATATAGGTGAAATAAAGGTTACTGTTGCAAATATATGTTTAAATTCAACCTCCAATTATTGCTCATATTTCATGCCTTAAAGGGCAACAAATATTGATTCTTTGTATGACCAATTTTTGCAGCGAAATTAAAGTCTATAATTAAATTAAATCTCGTACGCGTGAAATAAAATTGCTCTTAAACGTTTTAACTATCCATTAAAATAGGATAGGTAGGTAGGCATTTAATTAACGTCGCACTGGGGCAACAAACACAACGGGCTATTGGTGGCGGTACGGGATCAAACCCGAAGGAAACGATCCGAGGACAACACCACGTCATTTTGAACCACGGTCAGATGACGATATCACACTTGAGCTGGCATCCCACTCTCCAAACTTCCACACCACGCCAACGTGAGGACATTAATGCCACGACAGATTTAACGTGCACCTGCCCGCTTTGTACACAACGATCTTTGGTTCGATTCGAACCCTCCGGTTGCAAATCCGTTACTCTGCCAACCGGGCTACCTCAACACCAAATGCGATAACACCCATTAAAGTTGTTCTTGACGCAAAACCAAGTTGAAACTTCCCTTTAGAACCTGTATTTTACCAACCCATTTCTTTTTCATTCCAATGCGATTCTCTTCGGAAAAAATCGCCAAATAAACACCCATCGCGTTCCAGAGGGAAATAAGAATATTATTCAAAACATAAATACGTAATAAAAAGCTACCGAGGAATTTCGAATCTGCAGAGATGAACTACAGCAATACATTTCTCCCTCAAGTACACCAAAAAAGTAAACATCATAAAGAGTTAAAACTCTGAAATATCATCAAACATCACGCGAGAAGCAGATTCACTGCAACTCAACACGTTCTTCGTTCTGCGCAAGAAGAAATGAAGCGAAGGAACTCCTTCCCCCCCCATTTTCTAATATTTCACGTCTGAAGGGGTGGATGGAGTTTTGGGGATACTCACTTTTCCAGTTTTCTCCCGCTTTTCCTCCGAGTAAAATAAATTGAAGATCCGTGGCACAAAAATGTGTTCAGTTTTATGGCGGAGCTGTGGACTATCACTGGGTGGGTAAAGCTAGGGACCTTTCCTCGTTTGCAGTGTTACTGTAATCCCTGACATTAATTTGACAGGGGATCGTTGTGAAATTATGATAGCGTTAGGTTGCTTGTTATTTTCTCTGGGGTAGTATTACAGCGTGATGGGTTTTGAAACCTAATGCATTTGTTCTGCAACGTGTGGGCTTTTAGATACTTATAAATTTCTCGGAGAAATGTCGTAACACTGAAATGCTAATAAATTTCTACCTTCGCAAATTGTTTCGTGATACAAGTAGACTTGTAAAATGTTGCACGTGTAACTGCTTTCTAAACTCCCGAAAGGTATACGGTAGGTAGTTAATTAACTTCTCATTATAGCAACACAACGGGCTATTAGCGAGGGTCCGGGACTACTTGGTGGGTTAAAAAGCAATTTGGAGCAAAAATAAAAAGGGGTAGATACTATTATTGTTTTTTTGTAAGTCAATCAAAATTATAGCTACTTTTTGTCGGATCGGCGAAAAAATATAATACATTTTTTATCTCCTATAGGCTAGGAATAGCCCGTTGTGTTGCTCCAGTGTGACGTTAATTGAAAATACCAAAATACCTATAGGCTAGATAGTTAATTAACATCGCACAGCACAACGGGCTATTGGCAACGGTCCGGGATCAATCCCGAGGGGAAAGATTCTAGGACAATACCTCGTAATTTTGAACCACGGTCAGATGACGAGACAACACGTGTGTTGGCACACCCCTCTCCAAACTGCAACTCACGCTAACGTGAGGACATTTGAGGCCACGATGGATTTACCGTGCATCAGACCCCGTGTACACGACTGTCTTTTGCTGGACCGAGTTTCGATCTCGCACCTTCCGGTTGCTAATCCGTTGCTCTGCCAACTGGGCTACCGCCGGCTATGATAGTGTTATTACTTGTTATTTTCTCTGGGATAGTATTACAGCGTGTTGTATTTTGAAACACAATGCATTTTTTTGTGCAGCGTGTGGGCTTTTAGATACTTATAAATGTCTCCGAGAAATGTAATAACACTAAAGTTTGCTAATAAATTTCTACTTTAGATAAATTCTCTCGTGAAACATGAAGACTTGTAAAATGTTGCACGAGTAACTGCCTTCTAAACTCTCAAAAGGTATGAGAAATTTAGTATAATTTTTGCTTGTACGATTAAATGAAACTTGGGGAAAAAATATGAATCTTCAACCTAGAGAAAAATGGTGTATCAAACTATTATCTCCTCTTTTCTACTTCATTCCGTTAAACTCATCTTCAAAATCAATGCTCTGACCAATAATAGCACGTCCACTCATCCCAAAGTCAATTATACTGATTTTATAACCCCTCCCATTTTCTTATCGATACAGTGACGTAAGTCCTCCTATTTTCTAGTCGATACTGAAGTCAGTATGACAAATGCCGTAACAGTATGAAAATTAAACTAGTTTCAAATGAGGTTTGTCTATTTCTTTAGAGATGTATGTTTACGTGTCTTTATTTCGTTGTTTTTTACCCAATCTTCACGTCGAAAATCACCTTGTAGTGGTCATTCTCTGCTGTAAAAACCTGTTCCAAACTATCCACAGTTCTAGGCAAGGAACAATTTGCTTTTCCCATTTGGATTTCCATCCCCATTGGAATAATATGGCAGTTTTGTATGAACAAGACATCTCGTCATTAGCAAAATTGACCAAATCTTGGACAATATATCTCGTTGAAACCCCTTGGAGAGTTAATTCATCAGTTAATTCTTACATTCATTGTAATTCCGTTAACCGCCCTGTAGTCTTCACTGCATGACTCCTAACTAGTGTTGACTTTCTTGACCAATAGAATCTTTCCTGGGATTCTTCTAACCAATAGGTGTGAGTTTCTTAGTCATTATGCGAGTTGTGGAGTAATTGAAATCTACCTTTCAAGGAAATATCATGACGTTCAGAAAGTTAAAGGGAATTGTCGAGTTAAACAAAGTACAAAACAATCCGCAAAATAATCATGTTGCAGTTTAAAAATAAAAATAGTTCCAATTGAACTCAATGAGAGACGCAGTTTTTTGCTTTACAAATATGGTACTACTCGAAAAACTTAAATACAAATGCAGCACAATCAAATACAAATATGTATATTCATTTGCTGAATATAGCTTTAGTGTGTTATTACAAGAGTTGAACCATATATTGAGAAAACTATACTTTAGAAGTGAATTTTACTTTTACAAGAACATAGCTAAAAGAAGATATATCCCGTCCTTTTTGAACCTAAAATAGCATAAAACCATAAAATAATTTTAGTATTAAAAATAATTCCGTACTTATTCAATAAGATGAAAATTATTTTCTTCATTATACATTGTTCACTAAAACTATTATTATTAAATCCATTGGAGAAATTACCAGTAACTTTCATTTGATATCAATTTTACTTCCATTTTATATTCCCAAGTCAGGATTCCCAATTATAGAGATTGAAATGTTTTATTTATGGTTCAAACAGAAAAAGACATTTGCTTTTCTGTTTGTTCACAAAGTTTGCCGCTTACGAATAAAGTATGGAAATTCCGAAAAAGACAAATATTATTCTTTCCTCCCTGACGGATATTATTTTTGTTCATTTCCAAAAATCAATCATAAATTACAAAAGGGAACCCATAGTTTTTACTTTATTTTTGAGTAAAAACAATTTCATTCCTTAATGACGTATGGAGGAAGGCATTTAAGATTCACTTAAAATTGCTTATAAACTTGGTGATCATAACGACGTGAATAGAATACTTTAAATCGACCAGGGTGCTTTACATTCCTTTCCCAGAGGGAAATCATGTGCATTGAAGTTTTATTCTAAAAATGAAATTATATTTGCATATTTATGTCTTAAGCTCCATGGAAGTGTAGTCGAAAGGTGATACGAATACACGACGCGTATATGAGATAACAGTGGTTTTTATCTCAAGAAAACACTAAAGATTGGCTCATGAAGTGGTTTCAACGAAATATTTCGTTCATCAAGATCTGACCAATTTTGCAAGGTACGAGATATCTCGCCCATCAAGATCTGACCAATTTTGCAAGGCACGAGATATCTCGTCCATCAAGATCTGACCAATTTTGCAAGGCACGAGATATCTCGTCCATCAAGATCTGACCAATTTTGCAAGGCACGAGATATCTCGTCCATCAAGATCAAATACAAATATGTATATTCATTTGCTGAATATAGCTTTAGTGTGTTATTACAAGAGTTGAACCATATATTGAGAAAACTATACTTTAGAAGTGAATTTTACTTTTACAAGAACATAGCTAAAAGAAGATATATCCCGTCCTTTTTGAACCTAAAATAGCATAAAACCATAAAATAATTTTAGTATTAAAAATAATTCCGTACTTATTCAATAAGATGAAAATTATTTTCTTCATTATACATTGTTCACTAAAACTATTATTATTAAATCCATTGGAGAAATTACCAGTAACTTTCATTTGATATCAATTTTACTTCCATTTTATATTCCCAAGTCAGGATTCCCAATTATAGAGATTGAAATGTTTTATTTATGGTTCAAACAGAAAAAGACATTTGCTTTTCTGTTTGTTCACAAAGTTTGCCGCTTACGAATAAAGTATGGAAATTCCGAAAAAGACAAATATTATTCTTTCCTCCCTGACGGATATTATTTTTGTTCATTTCCAAAAATCAATCATAAATTACAAAAGGGAACCCATAGTTTTTACTTTATTTTTGAGTAAAAACAATTTCATTCCTTAATGACGTATGGAGGAAGGCATTTAAGATTCACTTAAAATTGCTTATAAACTTGGTGATCATAACGACGTGAATAGAATACTTTAAATCGACCAGGGTGCTTTACATTCCTTTCCCAGAGGGAAATCATGTGCATTGAAGTTTTATTCTAAAAATGAAATTATATTTGCATATTTATGTCTTAAGCTCCATGGAAGTGTAGTCGAAAGGTGATACGAATACACGACGCGTATATGAGATAACAGTGGTTTTTATCTCAAGAAAACACTAAAGATTGGCTCATGAAGTGGTTTCAACGAAATATTTCGTTCATCAAGATCTGACCAATTTTGCAAGGTACGAGATATCTCGCCCATCAAGATCTGACCAATTTTGCAAGGCACGAGATATCTCGTCCATCAAGATCTGACCAATTTTGCAAGGCACGAGATATCTCGTCCATCAAGATCTGACCAATTTTGCAAGGCACGAGATATCTCGTCCATCAAGATCAAATACAAATATGTATATTCATTTGCTGAATATAGCTTTAGTGTGTTATTACAAGAGTTGAACCATATATTGAGAAAACTATACTTTAGAAGTGAATTTTACTTTTACAAGAACATAGCTAAAAGAAGATATATCCCGTCCTTTTTGAACCTAAAATAGCATAAAACCATAAAATAATTTTAGTATTAAAAATAATTCCGTACTTATTCAATAAGATGAAAATTATTTTCTTCATTATACATTGTTCACTAAAACTATTATTATTAAATCCATTGGAGAAATTACCAGTAACTTTCATTTGATATCAATTTTACTTCCATTTTATATTCCCAAGTCAGGATTCCCAATTATAGAGATTGAAATGTTTTATTTATGGTTCAAACAGAAAAAGACATTTGCTTTTGGAATACAAAGTTTGCCGCTTACGAATAAAGTATGGAAATTCCGAAAAAGACAAATATTATTCTTTCCTCCCTGACGGATATTATTTTTGTTCATTTCCAAAAATCAATCATAAATTACAAAAGGGAACCCATAGTTTTTACTTTATTTTTGAGTAAAAACAATTTCATTCCTTAATGACGTATGGAGGAAGGCATTTAAGATTCACTTAAAATTGCTTATAAACTTGGTGATCATAACGACGTGAATAGAATACTTTAAATCGACCAGGGTGCTTTACATTCCTTTCCCAGAGGGAAATCATGTGCATTGAAGTTTTATTCTAAAAATGAAATTATATTTGCATATTTATGTCTTAAGCTCCATGGAAGTGTAGTCGAAAGGTGATACGAATACACGACGCGTATATGAGATAACAGTGGTTTTTATCTCAAGAAAACACTAAAGATTGGCTCATGAAGTGGTTTCAACGAAATATTTCGTTCATCAAGATCTGACCAATTTTGCAAGGTACGAGATATCTCGCCCATCAAGATCTGACCAATTTTGCAAGGCACGAGATATCTCGTCCATCAAGATCTGACCAATTTTGCAAGGCACGAGATATCTCGTCCATCAAGATCTGACCAATTTTGCAAGGCACGAGATATCTCGTCCATCAAGATCTGACCAATTTTGCAAGGCACGAGATATCTCGTCCATCAAGATCTGACCAATTTTGCAAGGCACGAGATATCTCGTCCATCACGATCTGACCAATTTTGCAAGGCACGAGATATCTCGTCCATCAAGATCTGACCAATTTTGCAAGGCACGAGATATCTCGTCCATCAAGATCTGACCAATTTGGCAAGGCACGAGATATCTCGTCCATCAAGATCTGAAGAATTTTGCTAATGACGAGATTCCTCTTCGAGACAACCACCAGGAGGGTTAAAAAGAAAGACCATGTGATCATCACAAGAGCAGACTGATTTTTAATACTGTAGAACCTCGATTCTCCAAGGTAATGTGAACAGAGGCCACTTTGAATAACCAGAAACTCAGATAATACGAATGTAATTAACCCTCTGAAAGGTACTCACGCATATATCCGCTCTGAAACACGCAGTCTTCCATGCATAGCTTCTAACCGGTTTCGGGGAAGGCTTGTCAAAACACATTGTCCAGAAATGTTGGTTGGTTCGGTTTTTATGGCGCAAGGACCACATTTGACCAAGCTGCGCCAAAGACCAAGGAGACATCGTCAAGTAAACAAACATACACACACAAGGTAAGTAGGTATATATTTTAATTAACGTCGCACTGGAGCAACACAAAGGACTATTAGCGACGATCCGGGATCAAATCCGAGGACACCACGTCATTTTGAGTCACAGTCAGATGAGGAGGTCACACCTGAGCTTGCACCTCACTCTTGAAACCTCCACACAACGTGAGGAGATTTAAGACAACGACAGATTTAACGTGCAGGATTAACGGATTAGAAACACTTCGGTTTCTAATCCGTTACTCTTCCTCTCGTCATCTGACCGTGGTTCAAAATTAAGTGGTGTTGCCCAGGGGTCTTTCCTTTCGGGTTATGATCCCGGACCATCGCCCATAGCCCGTTGTGTTGCTCCAGTGCGACGTTAATTAAAATACCTACCTACCTCAACCGTTGGAAATATTCTATTGTTCCTCTCCTTAGAATGGAATCTCTTTGAAATATTTTATTAGTCCTTTCCTTGAAATACAGAGGCTGTTCGGACATTTTTTGAACGATTTTAATGCACTGAAGCTCAATTTTTTTACATGCAATTTTTGTGTTTTAAATGTTCCATTGGATAGCCCTTATTGTTAACTATCTTTCTACACCTTCATTTCCATGATAATAATGACTTTTGTAGTATCGACAGTGGTATTGTGTCCCATTCTTGCTCCACAGTCCTTGAATGGTTTTCGGTCGACGTTTGGATAATGCCCTTTTAAAAGTCCAACGCACAAAAGTCCATGGGTGAAACGTCTGGAGATTTAGCAGGAATATCCGTAAAGGCTATTGACTTGATACCAGTTTCTTGTTCCATTTTTTCCAAGAATTTAAGAGTCGATTTAGATGTGTGGCTGCTTACTTTACCCTGATTCAGTTCTACTGATTGTTGGCACTGTGTGTAAAGATATGGTATTTCTTTTTTGAATAGTGGGGACAAAATAGGGTCTTGATAATATGTGGGAGTTTATTTTTACATTTTCCCCTCTTTTTACTTTTAATTTTCCATTCTATGCAAAACCGGCAACAATCGTAAATCTCTTAGAGAAAGTTCACTTTGCTATAGTCCTGTGACTTGACGGATTCTCTTTTAAAATTAAAGATCTTACCTTACAAATATTCTCAGAAGTGTTTTCTTTTTTGGAAGTATTTTTCCACTTTTACGTCTTTTTGCTTTCTCATTAATAATATTACTTATCGTACCTTTAGATACCGAAAAACCGTTACTTTTACAGCGTTTTTGAATAATTGAATAAGCCTAATTCTCTTTGGAAAGAGAGGAAACAGCCTTCCACCCATTGCTTATTTAAAAGCGCCATTTTGAAGTAAACAAAGTCTGAGTTAGCAGGCGATAAGTTATACTTTAACTATTTAACTGCTGTGAAAATAAAATTCTTTCGTAGCATACAATTTTTTTACAGCTCATCAAAATCGTTCAAAAAATGTCCGAACAGCCTCGGTAGAGGGCCGCGGTTGCCCAGTTGCAAGAGTAGCGGATTAGCAACCGGAGTGTTGCGAGTTCGAATCCAACCAAAGACCGCCGTGTACAAAGAGAGTTGGTGCACGTTAAATCTGTCGTGGTCCCAAATGTCATTACGTTAGCGTAGTGTGGAAGTTTGAAGTGTGGGGTGCCAGCTCATCTCGTCGACTGACCGTGGTTCAAAATGACGTGGTGTAGTCGTCGGATCCTTCCCTTCGTGATTGAACCCGGACAGTCGCCAATAGCCCATTGCCTCAGTGCGACGTTAATTAAAATACCTATGCTCTAATAGAATCCCGTGGAAAAATACTGCTGGCCCTTCTCTCTGGAAATATTCTATTACTCACTTGATTAGAACAAAATCCTCTGGAAATATTCAATTGCTCATTTCTTTAGCAAATAACTTTTTGGGACGATTATATTGGCCCGTTCTGTAGGTATTTGGTATTCTAAATCAACGTCGCCCTGGAGCAACACAACGGGTTACTAGCGACGTTCCGGGATCAATCCCAAAGGGAATGATCGAGAACAACACCACGTCATTTTGAAGCATGGTCAGATGACGAGGCCCATTCTGTAGAAGAGTCCTTTGGAAAAAGTCTATGGTTCGATTCCTTAGAACAGAATACTTTGGAATGATCCTATTTGTCAAGGAGGTTAAAATTGGTTAGAAGTAATGCTGAGAAGACTGTAAGTTATAAGATGGAATTATGTATGGTAAACCTACAGGGTTAATTAATATATGTTTATCAAACAAGAATGTTAAAAGAATGCTTGTACTCAAAATCGGTGTTGTTAGGTCACTCCTACATGCTTTTAAAAACAGTTTAATTTTATCGCTCAAGCGTGAAACGTTACCTCAATTTATTCAAATACTTACGGATCTGTGATTTTGGCTTGGCCCCTTTGTCTTTATTTGAAAGTCCATGGAATTCTGATCCGACCGTTCATATGAAGCATGAAGCTATCAATGTAAACTATAGGAATGGTTGCATTTCCGATGGAATGTCTTATTAAAGTTGCTGTTAGTAAGGCACTGTACACTGAAACTCAATGGGGTGCTAGGTTTGGTTTCTCTCTTTATTAGCATGAAATGTTTGACATGGAAACCGAATAATTTTATCAAACATTTTACTATCGTAAATCAACTGGTATATTTGAAGTTTATTAAAATGTACATCACAAGTATAGTTCATAGTTTTGTACTTAATGCATTTAACATATACATATATTGTCACTTTATTTCTGAGAAAGATAAGAAAAAAGATTTTTGATATTGAAAGCAAGTGGTTTCGACGAGATATCTCGTCTATCAAGGTCTGACCAATTTTTCTAATGACGAGATATCTCATCATCAAGATTTCGCCAATTTTTGATGATGACGAGATCAAGATCCTATCCGTTTTCTTTTAATGACGAGATATCTCGTCCTCCAAGATCTGCTCAGTTCTGCGAATGACGAGATACCTCGTAGAGATAATCACCAGAAGTGTTTAAGCAATCTGAACAGAAATAAGTCAAAATATAACACGTGCAATAACCACAATTATTAGATAATTATCGGTAAATAAACGAACTCGAGCATCCTATTACGATACCAAATGCTGCATCGTATTCCTAAAGTGCTATCAATTCGATTTTGAATACGAAACTATTGTCTCTACAGGCTGTTTCAACACTTCACACAATTAAACCCTATTCAATCCGAGATATATGTCTGGCAAGGATTCAGACGACCTATAGGAACAATGGATTGGAGGGGTTGTAACGTTATTTGGCCACCACGATAATCCGATCTATTTCACATTGATATATTACAATTGCATCAAAGGCATCCTCTGTAAGACTCGCACTGACTTCAAACCTCATCGCAAGATACAAGGTCGCAAAACTTGTCATTAAAATCTATATAGATGCCTATGTAGATCTATATTAGATATCTATATAGATTTAATATAGATCTCTATAGATGCCTATGTAAAGTAAATATTTCAACTCAGAAGCCCTGTAAACTTAATCTTCCTGGTTGTAGTCTCGATGAGGTATCTCGTAATTAGTAAAATTCGTCAGACCTTGATATCTCGTCGAAACCACTTGGAGCCTTAACCAGGCTATAAAATGGTCAGACGGAGAGAAAAAGCTCTATGCAACCCCGATTTGAAGAACACCAATTTAGGGACAACGTAAGATTGCGCTAAAGAGCCCCCGGTCACGCAAGGGGTCACTAGCAGGTCGAGAGTCAATGGTCACAAGGTCGCCATGGTCGGCAGTCAATGTTCGAAGTTTAGTTTCCATAAGTGGAAAGCAATTCTCATACGAATTCGTCGGGACCTCTACCGATAATTCTATTGAGATCTGGCCAGTTTTCATCTAATGACGAGATATCAAGATCCTGTCAGTTTTGCTATTGGCCAGACACTTCTCTAGATAATCATCAGAAGGGTTAACAGGAATAAATTTATACCACCAGGGTATACGTTTTATAATTCGCAATGTAATTATTTCTCCACAAGGTTATCCACCATTCCTCTACATGTTTATTCTATACTTTGAACAGTGAATGATTTGAAACCAAATATACATTGAACTGCTTTAAGTAATAAGCTTCAGATTCAGCATTACTCCAGGCGTAAATGATCTGAGCATCTCCCAAAAGGGACTTCGACAAAGCACATACATTATTATATCATAGAAATGATTATCCGTACCATTCTAGATTGTATTTCGCTTGATGGCGTTATCGGTTCTATTCAGATCATAAACTCCTTATAACGATTCAGTACTATGTTGAAAAATAATGCGAATCATTCTAGTTAATAATACGAATCATTCTAGTCAATAATACGAATCATTCTAGCTCAATTTGAAGAAATGGAAGTAAAACACTTGATCAAAACATTATTTTCTGATTTCTGATTTTATATTTAATGGTAGTTTTCCAAACATTTGTTGGGGCCGTGGTAGCCGGTTGGAAGAGTAACGGATTTGCAACCGGAGGGTTGCGAGTTCGAATCCAACCAAAGGCCGTCGAGTACAAAGGGGACTGGTGCAAGTTAAATCTGCTGTGACATCAAATGTCCTCACGTTGGCGTGGTGTCAAAGTTTGGAGTGCAAGGTGCCAGCTCAGCTGTTGCCTCGTCATCTTACCGTGGTTCAAAATTGCATGGTGTCCTCAGAACTTTCCCTTCGGGTTTGATCCCAGACCTTCGCCAATAGCCAGTTGTGTTGCTCCATTGTGACTTTAATTAACTACCTGCCAAACATTTGTTGAACATTTAATTTTTTCTATGCGTCTTTCTTTGTTTAAGTTCTTTCCGAATTTCTAAATGGGCGGAATGTATTGAATAAAATACCAGAAATACATTTTACAAAACGATACTTATTCAAAAGTTCTAATTTATACTTTATCAGGTAATAAATTCTGTACCTTGGCAAAAAAGGGCCAAAGTCCAAGTTTTTAGTAACAAATTTCTAAATCATTTTTATTATTTTTGTAGTTTTCAAAAAATAATTATTTTCATTTTTAATATATCGTACAAAAGAACTTTTCAATATTTTGGGTTTTGGCACTTTCGCAATGTATTGAAAGGAATACGTTGTCACTTTCTTATTATAACTTTCATTTCCTTGAAGTGATTTGGATACTCAAAATCAGCTCATTCAGATATAGGCCTTTTGTTCTACCAAGGTACTGAATTATTCATTTAAAAGTACAAATTTGAAATATGTTATACTAACGGCTTTATTCATGTGTTAATTTAGGTGTGTTATCTTTATTGATAATATTTCACTATGTGACCACTAAAAGGAGATAAAAATGACGAATAAATCCACGAAAATGTCGATATGAAAAGACTCATGAAATTTGTTAACATATTCATGTCTAAATAAAAATTTACATTTATCCGAGTTCTGTTCTATTGCCAAACAATTATATCCACGTAAGGTCTCACAACTGCTTTTAAAATTAAAATTATATCGTGGTTCCGAAACTTGCAAACTATTTCTTTTGTGAAAAATGTAATTACTTTGTTAAAGGATTGACTAGAATCTCAGATACCACAAAAACTCGGTACACAATATTATACCATATCCATCTAGATTATTTCTGTTCTTACAGGATTAGAAAATTTCTAGTTGCTTTTAAAGTATGAAATAATTTTCTGTTCTTAGGAAGTAGAGTTTCAGTGGAATAAAATGTGTAATAATTATTTCCGAAAATGTCATTCCTATAAAAGTAGGAGCCATTAAAAGAATTACTTTAAATTCTTCTATAAATACATTTTTGAAATAAAAATTTCGACTTATAAGAACTGTTTCACAATGCGAAATATGCTTAGAAGTCTTTTAAGAAAATAAATTTATTACCTTCGAAGTTTCAATGTGAAAATGAGACTCAAAGAATAGTTGAGAAATTTAATGAGAATACAAATTCATTCTCTTTTCGCTTGATTTGCAACATTCTTTTTAAATTTCCAAAATCTAAATTCTTTTAATAATTCAAAATAAACTTTAGTCTAAGATTAGTTTGCCATTTTCCTATCGCATTTCATTACACTAAGACCGGATTATTCTTTTTCACATTAAGTTACTTAAAATACATTTAAAGGGGCAGTGGACTTTTAAAATCACGAACATTTCTTCTCATGACGAGATATTTCGTCCAGCACGATCTGGTAAGTTCTTTTAATAACAAGATACCTCGTGGAGGTAGATAGGTAATTCATTAACGTCGCACTGGAGCAACACAACGGGCTATTGGCGAGGGTCCACGATCAATCCCCGATCCGAGAACACCTCTGATATTGAATTACTGTCAGATGACGAGAACAACACCTGAACTGGAACCCCAGTCTCCAAACTTCCACACCACGCCAACGTGAGGACTTTGAGGCCATGACAGATTTTGCCCCCGCGTACATGATGGTATTTGGCTGGAACGAGTTTCGAACTCACAACACTCCGGTTGGTACCTCGTCGAGACAACCATCAGAAGTGTTCAATGCATAAACAGATCGAATACGACAATTTCTCATTTCGCCACATCCGGCAGCTTTCGAATAACTTCTACATTTTGCATTGAATATTCAGGAATTAGTTAATTAAGTTATTTGTGGCTTACAAGCAGTTGGTTTGGTGTCCGTCATGCAATTTCGAGCATTGCGAGTAATTGAGAATACATATGCATTACCTTTCTGTGGGAACCAATTGATGGGTCCGCCCGATTAATTAGACTAGTGCTCGTCGTTTTATAAGCCGTCCCGAAATCGGGAATCGAATTTCGAAAGGAATTGAGTTGGAATTT
This sequence comes from Meta bourneti, assembly GCA_933210815.1. Classification (NCBI taxonomy): domain Eukaryota; kingdom Metazoa; phylum Arthropoda; class Arachnida; order Araneae; family Tetragnathidae; genus Meta; species Meta bourneti. Next base: position 99,496,686 of record OW119928.1, on the reverse strand, counting down.
ATGGTATCGCATTCATTGGGATGAGCTTGTTCGCGAAAGTTCCAAACCGGAATTTAAATATTTAAGTTCAATTCGTGCAAATGCCAGTTAATTTAAGTGTCGTGATTACCCATGCATATGAATTTGGAGCCCCCTTATTCCATTTTGTTGGAAATGAAATTGATTTTAAGTGTCTAGAAAACTTTTACTGAGTATTATGTTTGTATCCTGAAGCCTGAAGGGTTTACACGCTTATATCTGTTATGCAACTTGCGATCTTCTGCTTGGCTTCTAATTAATTTTGAGGGAGCTAGAAGAGCAACGGTTTAGCAACCGGAGGGTTACAAGTTCGAAACTCGGTTCAGACAAAGACCGTCGTGTACACGGAGGTTGGTGCATGTTAAATCTCTCGTGACCTCAAATATCCTGACGTTGGCAAGAGGGGTTGTCCTTGGGTCTTTCCCTTAGGGAATGCTCCCGGACCGTCACCAATAGCCCGTTGTGTTGCTCCAGTGTGACATTAATTAACTGCTTACCTACCTAATTATCTTTGATCTTCCAGATCAAGAGAATCATTCCTGGCATTCTTCCAACCCACAGCTGTGGTTATTTAAGTCTGTTGGTGATTGCCTCGAGGAGGTCATTAACAAAATTGACTAGATCCTGATAGACGAGATATCTCGTCATTAGAAGAAAACTGGCCCTTGATCTCGTCATCACTAAAAAACTGAAACTATCTTAATCTATGCGTGTTGTGGGGCAACACTACATTACTCAAAAATCGCGTGACGTTTAGAGTGTTAATAGGATATCAACAAAATAATGCATTTTCCATATAGTCCATTTGAATTGGTATACAGCAGATCTCGAAAGGCTTTGAGAAACCAATTAAGTCTTTGAAGCTTTTAATATTGAAACAGAGAAAAAACATTTACATCAATTGGTAAGCTGTAAGATTAGATTGTTTAAAAGGCTTTTTCTTAGTATAGATCAGTGGTCGCCAAAGTGGTCGATATCGACCACTAATAATATCGATATAACATTGTTAGGGGTCGATAGAAAAATATAAGACAACAATGTACGGGTAATATTGAATTCGGTTCACTTGGATTACCTCCATCCTGAATGACAAAGCAATTAAGAGTGAATGTAGAATTCCGTCACGATTGAAGGCTGAAACTGACTCATTTTGAAACCAACATTGCTAACCTTGTCAAGAGTCACGAAGAACATACTTCACATGACATGACATGGGTAGAGCGCGTCTGCTATTGATAAGATCTGGCAGCCATCTCTATAGTAGTCTGTAAAAATTCTAAAATAAATTTTCGATGGATCCCATCACATGTTGGCATTCCGGGTAATGAGAGAGCTGACTGGCAAAAGTTGGAGAAAATAAACAACCTGGCACAAGGTAAAGCGCCATCCTGCTCTCAGAGGACATATCACCTGTCCGTACTTAAAAAGAAATTGAGCAGATCATCTCCAATTTGCCCAGAAAACTTTATGCTTGCCAGGCTCTGATCTGGCCATTTGTAAAAGATTATATTCATTGATGGTCAGAAATCCTTTCCCACCTGTATAAAGTGCAGCTTATTATCAGCCTCTCCCTCAAACATCCTGAATTGCATTGGAGCTATACAGGAAGACATTTTAGGGACTCATCTGCCATTGCCCAAAACCTTTTTTTGCACAGATTCAATGACTTAGTGTAATTTTGTTTACACTGGGATAAGAAAGAAGACCCTTTACATTGAAAACGTTAGTAAATTGCATACTAAGTTAATAAGTCTTATTTCCATATATATATAAGGAAGATTGTATTGTTATGTTGTTATCTAAATTAAATTGTATGTATTTATCCCTCCTATTAAATATGTAATGTTAAAAAGGACGTCAGAAACAAATCCGTGTCCCTTTGAGGTTAAGCCAATGTAATAATATATATTATTATACATACAATAAACACTAAGTATAAAATAAACAATCTAAAAACTAACATAAGCGTCTTTTTTGCTTTCCTTATTATAATTACGTAATACTAAAATAGAAGACTTGAAGGGGTGAAAGAAGTTGGCGACCCTTGCTATAGATCAATAAAATGGTTTGTGGAAAGAATGAAAATGGAGTGACGTAAAATTAGTCTATATAGGAGATAACATGGTTTAGTCAAGATGAACTTACTATTCGAATATAAGTTCCCTAAATGTGTTTCTAACACAAAACCTGGTTCTTGAATACAAATTAAAATAAAATAGGCTGATATTCTCTAAAAGAGATGTATCAAAGTAACTTAATCTTGTACCTGTGGCGATTTATTATTTAATTTTGCATTCGAAAATATAAATTCCTTGGTATTAGCATTACGCAGTAAAACGAATAAATTAATGGCAAAGTACATTATAAAGATGTGTAAGACTAAATCAAAACAAATTTATAAAATACAGTTGCAAAGTAAAGACATTTGAGAAGAAACATTTGTTGTTGATGTAAGTAGTTGAAAAATTACTTATTTTAATTCAATTAGACAAAAAACCTTTCTCATCTCTTTGTCAGAAATAAGATGGAATGCAATAATTTAAAAGTAAACAATCTAAGAGAGAGTTAATCTTTCTATATGTCGTATTATAAATATCTACTATATGGTAATTTTGTTCCCTTAAAAACTATACTAGTTTTCCGAGTTTAATTCTAAATACCATTAAATTTCTTCGCGTGATTTCTTAAAAATTAATGTATTAAATAGTAGTCTAATAATTTTAATGAGGATAAATATTTATGGAGCATTTCTGTTCGATAAGTGAATATTTATGACTTGTTGTCTGAAGCTTTATTGTCTTACTGTACTCTATTTGATTTTTATGGGATTTGTAAGTAATCAATCGACATTTTATCCATTACTTTTTTTCGGCTGATCAGTAATTTTGATATCAATCAAAATTAAATTGTTTCATTGACATATTTCGCATTGTGCATCCAAATGAAATATTGAAATAATAAAATGAATATGTATACTATGAGTTATCCGTAAATTTCAAGTACACCTAATTCTGTTTTTGCACGAACCTTTTTTACACGAATTTGATTTAACACGCATATAAAATAAATATTTTATTCTCTTTTTACGCGAGTCATTTTGATTTAACACGAGCGGTCCAATCCAATTTCTAACAATTTTGCCTAATTTCTAAGAAAACGAAATTTTATTTGTGGCGTAGTAGATCATTTCTATTCTCTATATGTGTAACAGCTAGTGTGTGTTTTGAAACGTGTGCTTTCCTCTAGATACATTACGTAACGTTTTTATTATTGAATTTGGTGCACATCTACCGTATTCGTGCATTGTATCTTCGGAAGACATTTAGTATGTAGCTCTATTTCAAACTGAAAGAATCTACAGTGAAATTTGTGCACATATAAATTTTGCCGAAAGTCAATAAATTGTAAGTTTTAAAATTTTTCATACCTTTATTTATTAATTTTAATTTGAGATATTTTTCGGTAGCCCTTATATAATGTCATATAATTCACCCATTACCAAATCGAAAAGGAAAGTGATTTCTTTGGAACTTAAAATTAAAATTTTAGATCGTCTTACAACTGGACAAGGTGCTACGTCTGTAGGAAAACATTTTGGTGTACATGAAGCTACCATAAGAACAATAAAGAAAAATGAAGCTGCAATTAGAAAGTTGGTATGTTCTGGAACAAAAGTAAGTGTTAATTCACCATCATATACAAGAGATATTGTCAAGCAAAAGATGAAAAAGGCTCTGGTAATATGGATAGGAGATAAGTCACAAAAAAGAGTAGCAGTAGATGGAAATGCCATCAAGCAAACAGCACTAAGAATTTATAGACAGATTAAAGAAAAGGAACGGAGCACTTCATCTCAGTTAAACAGAAAGTATGAATTTTCTGCAAGTACAGGTTGGATGACGGGGGATGTAGAACAGATTTCTTTTGTTCATGAAGAATTTTTTTCATTTTCTTTACATATTACATGTGTATTTTGTTGAAATAAAATAATAAGTTTAAAACGAATATTTTCATATGTTTTTTTTTAATTATTTTTACTGATTTTTTTAGATCCGGAACCAATCTTCTTTTCTTCCATAGATACAATGTCTTATTTTTTACACGTATTCTTCAGGAACGTATCTATCGTGTAAAAACCGAATTAAGTGTATATGGGGTCATTAGTCGAGAATGCTCTTAAAAACTGTTAATACCTTTCTAAAATTCTAATGTTGTGTGTCGATGATTTTCCTTTATTCTATAAATTACGTTACAAGCATTTAGTTGGTTTAGAGCAAACTCATTAGCTGACATTTTTAGGTAGGTAGGTATTTTAATTAACGTCGCACTGTCGCAACACAACGGGTTATTGGCGACGGTCCGGGATCAAAATGAAGGGAAAGTTCCGAAGTCAACACCACGTAATTTTGAACCGATAAATCGTAATAAAAATCATCGGCTTAGAGCAGAAGCTCATTCACAGACAAAACAAATTCTACTGCACAGCCGATTAAAGACAAACTATTAGTTTTTAGGTACAAAATAAAAATTAGAAACAGTTTAATAGCCGTGGTGTGTAGTGTTATATTTTCTTTCAAACCAATAGCAATTTATTTCTCATCATCATGAAAATAATAATTTAGTGTCAAAAAATACCGTTCCGAAAAATATAGGTTGCTAATTAGAATCCAATCAAAGACCATCGTGTACAAAACGTGCTGGTGACGTTAAATCTGACGTTAAATCTGTGCCAGCTCAGGTGTTGACCTCGTCATCTGACCGTGGTTCTAAATGCTGAGGTGATGTCCTCGAATCTTTCCCTTCGGAATGAATTCCCCCTTCTATTTTACTATTACGTAATTATAATAGGACAAACCAAAACGAGGCTTATATGAGTTTTTAGATTGTTTATTTTATAGTTACACTGGTTATTTTATGTATAATATAGTATATATTATTATATTGGCTTAACGTTAAAGAGATCCGCTTTTGTTTTTGACATCTTTTTTAAAATTACGTATTTGACAGGAGATATAGATTTATATAAACAAGAATGGAGTGTTTGTACATTGAATATTTTCGACCCATTTCAAGTTTTCTATCCGTTTAGCACCCTTCTGATGCAAAATCCGTCTCTTACGCGTTTCGTGTCTGTCTGACTATCTGTCTGTCTGTATGTGTGTGCCCATGCTACGTCCAAACTGTAGAACATGTTTCCACGAAACTTTGCATACTGTGAGTTCTTACATTCATTTAGTGACTGAACTTAGTTGCGTAATTCTGTCTATCCGTCTTCAGGTTCTATGTTCGATTTTTTTTTGTCTGTGTGTTGTACAAGTATCATATAAGATTTATTCGAAACATTTTAATGCAATGTCCTACATTTGACACACCATATTTTAGTGCAATGCATTATTTTAAATTCCTTTGCTTACGTAATTAAGAAAGTTTCATGTTAAAACATCTGAGTAACTACTTAAATCAACCATAATTTAGTGGTTTTGGAGAAGCTGGAATGCATATTGAGCACTGCAATTACTTAAATTGTTTTACCAGTACTGCTGAAAAATTAATTAAAAATTAATTTCTTTTAAAATTTTTTTGCTGAATTTAAATTCAAATACTTTTATTTTGAGCCTTATTTATTTTCTTTGCAAAATATAAACTATTTCCGAACATTTGGGACAGACGATATTTTCAACGAAATTGAAACTTTTCTGTTTTAAATATTTATTATTTTAATAAATTGTGATTCCTTTTCATCACACGCAACACCATCACAAAGTATTCTGTTTAAAGCGGCATGTAAGTTAAAATAAACAAATTTGAAGTGGATTTCTGTCATTATTGAAAGAAGGTTAATGTTAAAAATATCCGAACTTGGACTTTTGAAATATTTCAAATTCTTTGTCATAGCGACAGATGCCAAGGTCGCTTATTTTACGAATTGAAGCTATATTTGAGCAACTTATATAGGAAAAGTTTGCTAAAAATAATGATTTTTTAGAAGAAAATCTGTCAAATTGATTTACCATTTAAGAAAATGGTAATAGGTTACCTTTGCTTTATCACTACTGAAAATATTAAATTTTAAAATAAGTTCTTTATTATTGCACGTGCCACAAAAGGGAATTTTAAAGAAAAACGTATTCGCTTTTAAAACAAACTTAATCATAAATATCTTATCAAATCAGTCATCTTTCCCTTAATTGTAGCGAAATTCGGAAAGAGTGCCATAAATAAAAAATATTGTCAGGTAAATTATGTGAGAGAGTATCTACCGTAGATTATAATTTTTTTAATTGAATGTTTTTCATTTTTACGAATTGAGTTGAGCAATTTTACAGGAATAGAACTTAAGTAAGGGAATTCCTAATCCTCCCTCAAAATCGTCTTTTTGTTATAATAGAAGTTACCTTAGTGTCACACCTTTCGCCAATTTGTACCTTTAGCAGGGGTACGATATATATAAAATGTATTACATGGATGAATTTGTATGTATTGAATTTGTGTCCAAAGTAGGTTGTAAAAATTATAAAAATGTCGAAAAGAGTTAAAGAATTATTTTACATATACTTAAATGATTTGATATTTTTGAGGAAAGTGACTATTTTCTGGTCACTTCCGATATATAGTTAACCAATTGAACTCGAGTGTGGTCGGACTAGTAATATATAAAATTTAATTTAAATAACAATAATACTATCTTCCTTATATATATATATATATATATATATATATATATATATATATATATATATATATATATATATATATATATGTATATATGTATATATGTATATATGTATATATATATATATATATAATATATATATATATATATATATATATATAATATATATATATATTATATATATATATGTATATATATATATATTATATACATATATATATGTATATATATGTATATATATATGTATATATATATATATACAAATATATATATACATATATATATATACATATATATATATATGATAAACAATCAATCATTCAAACATACAGAACATTAAAACGCAAAGCAGCAGTTGATTTTCTGGTCTTTGTTTTCTAGTTTTGCCTTTCTGTTTATGGTGTTTGGAGGGGTGTGTGGGCTACTTTTGGTTAATTGCCCCCCCACACGCAGAAAACGCCATATTGTGTTGACTGGGTGAGGATCCTCCCTGATGACGCCCTCATCCGCCAACACTTCATCTTTTCGAAGTTTGTGTTTCAATTCGTGGATATCTTTTTGTTTTGTGATAATGAATATATATATATATATATATATATATATAGGCCTTTTATTAACTTAGTATACAATTTACTAACGTTTGTGAAGGGTGTGCTTCGTGACTCTCGACAAGATTATCAATGTTGGGTTCAAATTGATTCAGCCTTCAATCGGCCACGGAATTCTATATTCACTCCTAATTGCGTTGTCACTCAGGATGGAGGTAGTACAAGTTAACCGAATTAAATATTACCCGTGCAATGTCTTTCTATCGACCCCTAACAATGTTAATACGACCTTGCGTCATAATAGTTAGCCCATATTATTATTGTCCTTTTTCGTTATTTCCATGCTTCTCTGTTGTTATTTCCTCTCGATATCCTTGAATGTAGTTCTAAAGTGGAAATCTTTGATTTTTAAGTCAATTTATTTACTTTTATAAGCTTCGTATCAATAATTCAAAGGACACTCCCAAACACATGCGCATTAGTGAATATAGCTAGAATAAATGTTATTTATTTCGGTTTATATTGGAGAAGTATCTTATAAGACTTCTAAAAAATATAAACTATTCAACTTTTATACCTTTCTAGTCGCATATATCGAGGAATCCCTTTGATATACCAATCGTTTGTTCACAACTCAAAACACATCAAAACATTTGTCATTATTTATATGCTTTAAAGAAAGGAATAAAAAAGTGGAGACAGCACTGCTCGAAAAGAAATGGAAAATCACAAAGGAGTAAGAAAAAGCCTCACCAAGATTTCGGAAGTAGTGTTGAGGTATATGTGTGTTGGAAGAAAACGATCAATCATTCTTTTAAGTCTCACTCATCTACCTGTCATGATCAAAAGAAGAAACGAACGAAAGCCTCTTGGATTGGGAAATATTTCTGGCAACACATGCTTTGAGCCCAACGTAAAATCGATTTTGAATCTATGTTATATGAACAGGACGCACAAAAAATAACAATACATAGAGTGCATCACAAACGTCCACTTCACTTGTTTTAGGAGGGTAAGTCAAGAATTATCCGCACTTTCGCTAATAACACATCTTTAAGTTTGTCACATTGCCTTCTGCGCTCTCATGCTTAGAGTTGATACAACTGCGGTCACGTTACCCAAGTTTCACCTCGATAGCTTCATTTTTCTTGCTTCTGCTTCAATATAACATGGCCGCTCCGCTAGCAGCGTGTGCAATAAAGATCAGTGATCCGATCTCTAGGGTCGGAAAGTGTGCCTGGGATTGAAATTCATCGGAGGCTTATAACACAATACGGGAACAGTGCTCTACTACCACGTAGTGTAGATCGAGAAGTTTAAAAGAGGCCGGACAATCGTGATGAACGAAGAAGGTGCTCGTCAACCTCCACTACTGACGAGAAGATTCAGCAAGCTCGAGAAATGGTACTGGCAAACCGGCGAGTTACCATGACAATGTAGCGCGTTCACTGCAGATTAGACGGACAAAGAAGTGGTTGAGGCGGTGTATAAATGGTTGGGTGACCCACTGAAAACTTTTTGGAGGGTATAAGCAAGCTTTTGAACGCTGGACCAAGTGCATCGAAAAGGAAGGAGACTATGTAGAAAGATGAAGAATTTGTTCAACCCCAGATTTGTGTAAAAAGATTGAAAAACTAAAGTGCGGATAATTTTTGATTTTCCCTCGTGCAATTTTTAAGAGTTTTATAAGGATGTAAGTTAAAATTACGATTACGGATTTTACACGAAAGCTCTGTCCTATTTTAGCCTCCCATCAATGTAATTGAATAATTTTTATCACTTTTCTTAAAAAAATTAAAGTGTTAGGCAACAATGAAATCAGAAACACAAAGGTATTCGTCACCTACTGTTAAAGTACAAACATTAAACAAAAACGTGAAAATCTATCTATTTTTTGTGTTTTGTCTTACACAGTACATTATTTTAAATCTAAATAGCATGGTTTATACCAGGTATTTGGTCAAAATCGAACCAATTTCATTCTATCCTGCTTGAAGGTAGATTTTCAATAGTTAACTTTTATGATATAGAAAAAGCATGATTTTTTTTCAGATTTCTTTATAAAGGTAATACGATGCAAACCTTCAAAAGGAGGTCAAATTTTAATTCTTTTTGATCTTTCATAGGCTAATAAAACCTTTGTATGCAAAGCACTACTTTTTGGATTACTGACATGCTAAACCACAAGCTGCACTTTAATTCAAATTTACCGCTAAAACTATTCAAATTTCTTCTTGAAAGATGAATGTATGAGTATTGAACCTCAGTATTAACAATAAATTCAATGTATTTACTCCAGCTGGCGATACACGTACTTAGGTCATTAGAATATTCAGGTGTTAGATAGAATGAAAAAATCTTTTGGACATTGATTTTCACGTTTTTGTATAACATTTCTACTTTTACGGAAGGTGGGCGGGCGAATACTTTTGTGTGTCACTCATCAAATCACTATTGAGGAATAACCACGGCTACAATTCACATTGATCTATATATTTTTTTTACTAAAATATTTGACTATTCTTTATTTGTTACTTTTAACTGTAAAAAACTTCCTCCTATCTTTAATTGTATGAATTACTTATATACGTTAATATCCAGCTGTCAAATCTAAAACGAAATGAGTTTTTTCTATCAATAGAAAACACCAGCGGAGTTTTAATTCTATTTAACCCTCTGACGTGTTCACACGCACATATCTGTTCTACCAACTTCCTTAGACGACATCTACCAGTTTTGCGCTTCTTAACAATAGAATCTTTTTCCTAGTATTCTTTTAACTAATCAATGAGGTTATTAACTATTATAACCTCATTGATTGGTTGAAACCCCATTTAGAAGAAAGGGAGACGGAGTGAAAAGAAAGTGTTGATCCGTGTTCCTTGTAGTTTTGTATCGTCCTTAGTTTTTGCATAAACATATCAATTTATCTAACAAGTGTCCGTCTCCATGTGTGCACCCGAAGAACTAATCTTAAATTATTTAATGCAATCTTACTGATAATGGGGCCCGCGGTAGCCCAGTTGGAAGAGCAACGGATTAGCAACAGGAGGATTGCGATTCAGCCAAAAGACCGTCGTGTACACGAGGGCACATAGTATCTGCCGTGGCCTCGAATGTCCTCATGTTGGCGTGGTGTGGAAGTTTGGAGAGTGCTGTGCCAGTTCAGGTGTTGACCTCGTCATCTGACCCTGGTTCAAAATGACGAAGCGTTGTCGTTGGACCTTTAACATGGGGATTGATCCCGAACCGTCACCAATAGCCCATTGTGTTGCTCCAGTGGGTCGTTAATTAAAATACCTATCTACCTACGTCTCTTATTTCTATGATTCTCCTAATTAGCCCAGGCATTTGTTATATGCCACATTCCTATACAGTCTACTTAATGAAACAGATTTGCAACTCCCAGATTGTGCATAAACCTCCAGATATCCTCTTGCTTAAAAGTCACATCTTAAGACCCCTTTTGCTCTTAGCGTGAAAGGTGAGAATTTTAATGTCTAATGCATACTCATTACGCGATTAGATTTCATGTATGATTAATGACGCTTCCAATCAGCAACATTTTCTGCAGTGTAGCTACGTATGAATCCGAAGACTAGTGAGATGTTAATTTCTCGCCCCATTTAAGCCGCTAGACTAAATAGGCAAAAGGCATGAGACCTGGCCAGATTAGTCCCCTTCGTTTGTCAGCTAAAATTTATCTGCATCGTTCCACCGTGCTGACTAAGAGTTTAATCCACCTTGAAAGTTTTGATTAATGTGCGATTTTCATCTCGGATTTTAACCCTCCAAGTAGTTTTGACGAGATATCTCGTCGAGATAAAACTGTCCAATTACCCCAAGGGAATGGAGATCAAAGTGAGAAATGTAAATAATCCCTTGTCCAGTGCTGGTGACAATTTGCAACAGGTTTTCCAATGGGAGGACAATACACGACAGTTTAAGACGCGAAGATATGCCATTAGAAGGATAACATTTTCTTGCTTAAAATGCTATTATGTTTTCATGCTCACTTAATTAATATCATTCGCTTTCATTACTCTAAATGTTGTTGAAAACAGAATGCAAATAAAATTACGATTGCACCGTGCAGACAGTCCAATATCAATCAATCAAAATTAAATTCATAGTGGAGGTAGTTTAATTAAAGTAGCACAGGAGCAACACAGCGGGCTATTGATCCAGTTTGGAAAAATCCGATGACAACATCTCGTAATTCCAAATCACGGTCTGATGACGACGTCAACACCTGAGAAGGATCCTTACTCTCCAAACTTCAACACCACGCCAACATGAGGTCATTTGAGGCCACGACAGATTTAATGTGCACCAGCCCCTTGTACACTACGGCCTTTGGTTGAATTTGAACTCGCAACCTTCAGGTAGCTAATTCATCACTCTTCCAACCGGGCTACCACGGCCCTTAATTAGGGGGAGAATATCAGCATGGATGTGAATCGAAACTCTAGAAACAATATTTAATATCTCAATTATAAAATTAAGTCAATTGTTAAGACTAGAAGAAAAAATCCTAATTAGTACCAAAAACCAATTCAGAGGGATGAAACGACGAAAAAGAGTGTATTTACTATCCTGGTTTATGTTTTGGAATGTAGCCAAGAGACTTCATTATTCTGCTACTTTCAAAAGCAAACTCCTGTCGAAGTTGTTTAATTCAATAAGTAGGATTTTGGCACTTTTTATGATTTCAGATATGATGACGAGATTTTAATTCCTCGTAATTTTGAACGCATTCTATTAAATACATATTACGCAAAATATAAACAAATATAATACTCTTTTTTAATTAATGTTAAATAAAATATAAAAATAACCCACTATGGACACACTTCAATCCATAAACAGTGATGGTGGAAGAATAGAAGAAAGCCTTTGTTATCAATGCTTGTAAATACAAATTGATTTGAGTGCAACACTTACATCTATAGTCTTCGATACGCATTGATGATTAAGGAATAATGTAAAAGGTTTTGCTTACGAATTCTCGTGAACTCGTATTGAGATTGGACAAACAATGCAATCATTTCTATCTCTATTTTGCATAGACGGTAATGTTTGAGGAATGGAAGTAAAAGCTTTCGCTTACAAATTCTCGTGAACTCGTAATGATTGGCCATGCAAAGCAAACCTTTCAATCTCTATCCTTTTATAGAGAGTGATGTTTTAGAAATAAAATTCAAAGCTTTTGATTACCAATTCTCAACACATATATTGGACATTGAATGGAACGCAAATATTTGCATATCTATTCAAGGACAGAAACATGTCAAGAATAGAGAAAAAGCTTTTGCTTATCAATTCTACTAAGATTGGACACGCAATGCAAATATTTCTATCTTATAGCAATGATAGGAGGAAATATCTAAGTATTAGCAGCTAATTGGGAAGTAGGTTTTCTGGGAAGATTTAGAGAGCCATTACAGAAGGTAAATTGTGTGTTTCCCATCATCCGAATGGCATCTGTTTTTCAACGGAATTACGCCGGTGACAGAACCGATGGTTTTAAGTACATTTGTGAATAACGATTAGTTTAGGGGTCACCATCGTGGTGGGATAGTATTCAAAGCAGAGTGGAGATAAAAAAGACTTCTTTGGCATCGATGGCGGATGGATGCATTATTTAATTAGTGAACTGCGATAAATGTCTTGTATTAGTAGTGAGAAATATATATTTATAAAAGAAGAAACATACAAAGAGAGTAAATGAATAATCAGAATCATTTTCAAATCGAGTTGCTGACAGCTGTTATTTGTGTTACCTTTTATTTTTTATAATTTTATTTTTTATAATTTTATTTATTAAATTGGTTTCCTAATTTAATTTACACATGCATCTTTTGTTTTCTTTCCTCTGTGTATTAAATACAAGTAATTTCTTCGTTTATGTTTTTAATGGCATTATTATTAGTATTAAATTATAATAATTGTATTATTATTAGCAATATAAATAATAATATATAAAATACTAATAATGCAATATGATATAATTATAATATGATATAAAATATAAATAATTGTATCATTTTTAGATTATAGACTTCCAAAGTTACGTACTCACTTTTATTGTTTCTTCTTATTGAATCTAGAATACATGCGATGCGATAAATACTGAGTATTTTAAAAGGGAAACATCTGTTAAAAAAGAAACATACAAAAATAACTAAAGTATTGAAAAAGTATTTCACACTAGGTTTTGAAAAAACACTAACCCTTCTGGTGGTTGCCACGTCGAGGTATCTCGACATTAGCAAATTTGTCACATCTTGATGGTTGAGATATCTCGTCGGATCTCTCGACCATCAAGATCCAAGTCTCTTGGAGGATTAATGTTGAAAAAAGGCTTCACATCAAAAACATTCACATTCGCATTTTCTTTAAACTTCATAGGTACTGATAATTATATTTTCAATAATAGCTTCTATTATTATTACGTTATTCAACTTATGAATATGTACACACTTTCATTTTTTATTCTCACTTTAAATATGTACTCATTTCATTGTTTCACTTTCATTTTACGCTGAAGACTTATAAATATGTTTTCACTTTCATTATTTTCGTGTTGGAGAAGAAACGTGGAATTAACGTTTTTGATTTCTAAATGTTAATGAAATTTCTGATGACGCATAAAGATACGTTCACAGAAAAAAATTTTAAAAGCGATGTCATTTAAGGTGTAAAATAGGTTAAAAGAAAGACAAATGTTAACACAGCCTAAAATAATATATTACTTTGTAAATCTAGAATTCATGCAAGCTTTTATAGTAGTCATTATTTTTCTTATTCTGAAAAGAAACATTTTATTCTTCCAACCTTCACTTCAAAGTTCAACATAAGTTTTCAACAGAAGTTCTCTCACAGAACAAGTCTCAACAGAAATTCTTGGAATCGTTTCAGAATGTTTCTTTCGAAACATCGTGAATCGGGCTTTTGAACTTCGCCAACTACCTCTGAGAATAATCTTAAGTTTTTATTTATGTTCAGCTTACTTTTTTATTTATCTTCACTTCCTAGGTTTAGAAGATACAGTATCTAGATTCAGAAGTTTGAATGTTTTGATGAAAGACGGAACTGAAGCGAAGAAAGGTGAAAATTTTCACCGAGATGTATTGTAGTTTGAGACCACGTAGAACTGAATTAAATAAAACCTTTATAAAATAATAAATAAAACAGGGCACATACCATCAGAAATTTATCACTTTAAATTAATAAAGTTTGTTTAGCATTCGCTTCACCTTCATTTCTGTTACTTAACCCTCCAAGTGGTTTTGACGAGATATCTCGTCCATCAAGATCTGACCAATTTTTCCAATGACGAGATATCTCGTCATCAACATATTCCCGATTTTTATCAATATCAAGATCTGGTCAGTTTTTTCCTAATTCACCGGGTTAAATTATCTAAAATGGAGAATTTTCAAGAAAACTCGAAGACAACGTATGTAGTTCAGTAAGTATGAAATTAAACGTATATACGTTGTTTGCATAACTTGCATACAACTTAGTACTTACGGAGCTATCCTATAAAATGCGTGTTTGCAAATCATATTTTAAGTACGTAATGCTGATATTTATGATTCAGTTCTTTAATTGGAAACTAAATTATTCACTGGCATTCAGGGGCAGAGAAATAGTTTCCAGATGAGTATAGAGCATCACTTATGTTTATCAATTTAAATTTGCATCATCTTCTAACACGAATTCTCCATTTGGAAGTGAACAAGGTCAAATCTTGATTGAAAAAGTAATTATTTACAATTTCAATGTTATTGGAAAATCAAGTGAAATTGCAAAACTCAGTTTCAGTAATTACTGTTTTAAAAACAAGATTTACTAAGCACAGATATTTAACCACGACAGTTATTATAAGGCGAATGAATTTACGTAATTGTATTCAAGAACTTACATTTATTTAAAGAACCAATCCATTAACCAATCCACCTGCATAACGCAGCTGTTCAGCATCCTCTCTCCACGGTGTCTCCAGACTCGAATCCGACCATCGTGGTGTTGCAGACAGAAACGTGACTCGTCAGTAAAGACAATTTCATTCCATTCTGCCGTCCACATCCTTCTTTCATCGCACCATTGGCGGCGGAAACGTCCGTGGTTCTGCGGCAAGGGTAGACGAAGCAATGGACGTCTTGCGGACAGACCACTCTGCTGTAAACGGCGTCGAATGGTACGCGCAGACACTGGATGATACGGTACAGACTGAATGTGCTGTGCTATGATTCGTGATGTGGCTGAGCGATCCGTCACTGCCATACGCACAATATGCCTGTCATCACGTGAAGTGGTGCACTGAGGTGGATGCGATCGAACACGTTGGTCCGTCGTACCCTCCTGCAACCAACGATCACATATCCGCATTACAGTTGTTTGGTTTCGTCCAACACGACTACCGATTTCCCTGAAAGATAATCCACAATCTCGGTAGGCCACTATCCTTCCTCTGTCGAACTCGGATACTTGATCAAAAGATGATCGCTGTTTTCTACGAGGCATAATTGATCGTTTTTTTGAAAAAACCACAAGAAAAACACAATTGCTGTACTTGAAATCGTCTAAATCTCCAAGCCTTAAATAGCGCTTTGAAGTGGCGCCACAGGCGCGCGTGATGTGCATCTGCGCTGAAATTCTAATCATTTGCATATCTCACCTCCGCTAATGCATGTTGTAAATTTCATATTATTTGCATGCTTCCTTCAGGGTGTTGCATTTACGGTGGCCAGCAGTGTGCATGGAGATATTTAATACCAATTCTATTTACCATATCATTTAATACCATGTTTGAAGAATGGTTGATAGTAAAGTTGAACGTTAGTAAGTGAATCTCGTGTAGCTTCTACAAAGGTCAGATAACCCTCCAAATGGTTTCGATGAGGTATCTCGTCCATCAAGATCTGACCAATTTTGCTCATGACGAGATATCTCGTCATCAAGACATTGCCGGTTTTTTTTATTAAGGTGAGTTGAAGATCTGGTCAGTTTTTATTTTCTAATTATGAGATATCTCTATCAAGATTTGGTTAGTTTTGCTAACAACGAGATATCTTGTCGGGACAACCACCAGGAGGGCTACTTTTAGCGTTATGGCAATGGATTTTTATTTCTATACACACGTATGTTTACTATATCCTAAGCACTGAAATATATTATGCTCACCAGAAATGTGTGCAAGCTGTTCTCTGAATACACTATTTTGAAGATAGATCGTTGAATCTTTATAAAAAACTATAAAAGAAGGCAGAGAGTGACTCATGAGCAACATGGTTCAAGTAATGCGGATAGTACGAGCAGATTTTCTGCATTAAGTGACTGTGTGCAACGAAAGCAGCAGTGCATTAATAAGTAAAACGTTTAAAATTATGAATCTTCCATCTTGTTAAAAAGTTTATATGAGAGTTTTGCAATCATAGGCTTGTTGTATATTACTGGTGTTAATTCATCGCAGTTGTTAAATATAGGTGTGTGCGCTCACAACGCAGTTATGCAATCAAAAGTAAACCGTCTATTCGTCGTAGTTGTTGAAAAATTGTTGTGATGTACAATCTTATACAAATTATCAATATGTAATCTATTCATATTTCTCAATTGTTGAAAGATGATTACGTAATGTGAAATTGTACGTCTATGAGTGTAATCCATTCGTACGTATCACTTGTTGAAAGATAGCTGTGTAATGTGCAATCATACGTAAATAGTCTGTAAATACAATTCATTCATAGGTCTCGTTAAAACATAGTTGCGGGAGCTCAAAGCAATAATAAATATAAGTAAATTGTATCTAACTGGTTCATTGATCGAATTGTTACAATATAGTTATGTGAGTTCAATTATAGACGATAAGTAAATCTTCTATAATTGTGAATCTTTTGTCGTAGTAGTTGAAAGATGGTTGTGCGATATGTAATCATTCGTAAATAATCTATAAGTGTAATTCATTCACTCGTCGCAGTTGTTTAAACATAGTTATTAGTACTCACAAAGCAATGATGCAATGAAAATTAAAGCTTCTGTAATTGTGAATTATTAGTTTTTGTTAAAACAGCTCTCTGTACAGTTATGCAATCATAAGAAACCATCATGAATTGTGATTCATCCGTTGGTATGTTGCTAAATTGGTTAAATGTAAACCAGACCTGAACGTAAGGTGCTTGATCATCATGTCCACTGAGCGATCGAGTTGAACTGATAGTTTAGTCCATCGAATTGGCAAGTCAGATTACACGGAATCTGTATCCAGGAACTGTCCTATGACATCTCAATTTACAGTTCGCTTAACTGTGCGTTACATTGGCCATTGCCATTTTATGGCCTACGGAAGCCAAAAACCTGTCCATAAGCCATTGCTCAATGCAATCACATGTGTAAGCTATTCTAATGTTTGGGAAGCATCCTCAACTATATCGCTAGAAGATTTAAAATTTTATTACTTATATCAGAAGCACTTTTGAATTTCTATTACTACTAAAAGAAACATACAGGAAATTGCTTTTAATAATGGATATTCTCTCGTCTAGAAGAATAGCCTATATCCAAGGAATATAAACTTTTCAATTCAATACTATTTATACTGAATCTAACAATCCCATTTATATATGAATAAATTACTGGTTTGTCATAGTATAGTACAAGGTTGCATCTTATATGAGTATTAATAAACAACTCATTAAAGCAAATCATGATTTTAATTGAAATATTGCTTTTAGTTATTACAATCTTTGATTAGTTGATTTCAAATAACTCTATAATATTCTTTACAATTTTACGTGTGTTCATTGAAATTTAGATTACACAGATGCGTCCATTCTGCCGCACAGTATTAACTGACTCCGAATGAACCAGCTCAAGGAGCATTTAACCCGTCTGGTGGTTGTCTCTAAGAGGCATCTCATTGTTGGCAAAACTGACCGGATCTTGGTGGACACTATATCTCGTCATTAGGAGAAAACTAACCAGATCTTGATCTCGTCGTCATAAAAAAGTCGGCAATATCTGAATGACGAGATAATTCGTCATTAGCAAAATTGGTCAGGTCTTTATTGACAAGATAGGTCGTCGAAACCACATGGTGGGTTAATGTCTATGAAATACAAGAAAGTAAACAATTACCTCTGAGTTGCATTAACCCTCTGAGGGGTTCACACGTTTCTACCTGTTCTGCAGTCTTCCCTTTACCAATTTTGACCTTCCCTGACCAATATAACGTTTCCTAGGTTTATTTCAACACATAAGCATGGTTATTTAGTCATGATATGGGTTTTGGGGAAATTCAACGCTACACTATTCGGAAGTCCTATGAAACTCAGAAGGTTAAATGAGGGTTGGCATTCACTGACATGGTAAGGTTGACTCTAGGACGTTGGTAAGGTAGGATGAGATGCGACTGGTATTCTATGACAGGGCGATTTATCTCTTCCAGGCTTAAAAGGAACGCGCTCTCACACAGTTAACAAAATCCACCATCTCACCTCAAAAACAAGAAATTAAAATTTTCTTCATTTTGAAACTCCTCCCCGATTCAATACCCAATGTAAGTTTTAATCTTTTGACCAACAACAGCGAGGCCATTTAGACACACATAGGAAATAAAAAAGTAGCAATGGTAACTTTTATGCGCCCAGGATCATGTGACCCAAACTAATAGTCATGTGACACTTAGACTATCTCGTCTGGAGCGGAAACGAACAGTCATTATCTGATTGATCCACGGGGACGGCAGAAGACTACTGTCCATTGATTCATCATCTGATTTTTCCGCGCGACATATTAGTAGACTTTGGCAATTTCACCATTTTTTTCGCCACTAGACAAAAGTGCATTCACATACCTGCCGTGTCATAAAGTTTTATGTTGTCAATTGAGGCGATAAGATGTCAAATCCACCAACCTAGACAATTTTTCACAGTGCAGTCACGCGACTACTAATTGACATGTTGGTCACACCTTTTGAAGCTCCTCTGAATAGCAATGCTCAGTCTACTTGCATTGCACCCCTCAATGCTCAGACTGCAATCAACAATTCTAAATTTTTCGATCCTTCCCCCTTGCCTGGTTTGTCACCTAGTCGCAACTGTGTGGCATAGTTCAAAAAAAAGTCTCAACATCTATTTATATATTTATGCGAATAAATTATAATATTTATATAATTAATATATATTCTAAAGAAATGAGAGGTAGGTATTTTAATTAACGTCACACTGGAGCTATACAACGAGCTATTAGCGCAAATTCGAAAGGAAAGATCAACACCAAGTCATTTTGAACCACAGTCAGATGACGAGATCCCACCTGTGAGCTGGCACCTCACTCTCCAAACTTCCACCCCACGCCACATGAAAATAAGGAAAATGGTTGAGAACCAAATGCATGTTTTGGGGCCAAGGATTCTTCGGGGAATTATTGAATAAGGTAGATGATACCTTCCGTCCTAGATAAACCTTTAAACCGATATATCCATCCTAAAAGATAGGTGCTGAGTTTCTCCAATGGTAAAGAAAAGTATGTCTAAATATACAAGAATTGTACAGTATGGGAATTGTGGTCTTAAGACCCCTTAAAATACCGCCTACATACACCACTCTACAGCATACACGCATCCAACAGAATTCAATCACAAATCTGTACTTCCCCTGTGGAATGAATATTTACGAACTGCATCAAAACTGGCATTTTAGAAATTTCTCAAGATCTAATTTATACCACAATCCTCGCCCGTCCCTACGATAACAAAACTGCAGCAACAGAAAACAAAACCGGATTACATATTTCTTTTTTTCTTGTTTGGATTTACTTTTTTCTTCTTCGTTACTCTTTTTTCTTTAAGAAGCACTCCGGAAAGAAAAGCTCATCACCAGAAATTGACTGTTTCTTCTTTCATTATGCTGAGAGCGAAAAACAAAAACTAAAAACACGAACCGTTAGAGCAAATGATAAAAGTCGGATTCACTGAATGCCGCGTGCTATAAACATTTAACGCTCTCTGAGGACAAACTTAAAAGCATTTACTAACAAGATTTTGCTCAATTTATTATGCTCTACGGCGATTTCATGACCGAGATTATTTGATTTGCAGTTTGTCCTACGAAAGCTTTTCTCCCTCTAACGATTGCGATTAAATTTTGCTTGCTATTCGAAAGAACATTAAATGTTACGAATACCCTGCAAGCTAGAATAAAAACTACATGCACTGTTAATTTATGTAGAGTGTTTTTTTATTATAAGTGTTTTAAAAACATACAGTAAACTGTTTTGCTCATGTCTGTAATTAGTGTGTTACAAACACCATAATTTTCGGACGCTAAGCGTTATGAACTTCTTTAAATGTTTGAGGTAGGTTTTTTAATTAACGTCGCACTGGAACAATGCATCGGTGTATTGGCGACTTTCCTGGATCAATCTCCAAAGAAAAGATCCGAGGGCAGCACCACGTAATTTTGAACCACGGTCAGATGATGAGGTCAACACCTGAGCTGTGGAACCCCTCTTTCTAAACTTCCACAACGTAACAGCATTTGAGAACACTCCAGATTTAACGTGCATCAGCCCCCTTTTGCACAACAGTCTTTGGGTGGACTGAGTTTCGAACTCACAACCCTCCGATTGCTAGTCCGTTACTCTGTTTTAAAGGTATAAAGTAAATTGTTTTACTCACGTGTGTAATTATTGTGTTACAAACACCATTATTTTCAGACTTTCAGCTGGACGACCTTCGTTAAGTAAATGCTTGTTGAATAAACGCATTGTGGTACTAATATGTGGGACATACATCAATGCAAACCAATTAATTGCATTCAGTTTTTTAGTTAATTGTTTCACCTTAAAATTAATCACAGCGCTTAAGATTTAGCATTTTGTACAAGGTGATGTTCAGGGTTCTTCAAAAGAATTAAACACGTTTTACCATATGGTTTAGGTACACTGGGACAAAACAACGGGCTATTGGCGACGGTCCGGGATCAATCCCGAAGGGAAGCTCCAGAGGCCATTAGTTCGTAATTTTGAACCACTATCAGATGACGAGGCAGACACCTGAGCGCTTGCACCCCACACTCTTCTTTGCTTCTTCACTTCTGCTTCTGCTTCACGGTGCTTCTGCACCAAGCCAACGAGATGTCATTTGAAGCTAGGACAGATTTAAAGTGGACTGGCCCCCATGTACACGACGGTATTTAGTTGTACCGAGTTTCGAACTCGCAAGTCTACCAACTGGGATACCACGGTCCACATTATTTCAAGAAAAGATATTAATTATTGTGGAATAACCAAAGGACTGAGCATCTGTCAAAAGGTTCGTTACTGACTGTACCATTTTTCTTGCAACAATGAAGACATAAAATGGCACACACCATGCTAGATAATACATTTTGAGTACTGAAATTCTTTACAATGGAATCTGAAGACCGATTTGCAAAGGTATTTTCCTGATGAACTCTCTTATATGTTGGCATTCTAAATTCAAGGAGGTCTTATCAAGGGTTTGTCTTGTCGCTTTATTGTTTACTACGTGAGGGCTGATTGGACAGGGACCTAAGACTTAACCCTATTGGTGGTTATCTCTACGATGTATCGTCATTAGCAAAACTGACCAGATCTTGATGGACGAGATATCTGGTCGTAAGAAAAGAACTGACCAGATCTTGATGGACGATATATCTGGTCATAAGAAAAGAACTGACCAGATCTTGACGGACGAGATATCTGGTCATAAGAAAAAAACTGACCAGATCTTGATGGACGATATATCTGGTCATAAGAAAAGAACTGACCAGATCTTGATGGACGAGATATCTGGTCATAAGAAAAGAACTGACCAGATCTTGATGGACGAGATATCTGGTCATAAGAAAAAAACTGACCAGATCTTGATGGACGAGATATCTGGTCATAAGAAAAAAACTGACCAGATCTTGATGGACGAGATATCTGGTCATAAGAAAAGAACTCACCAGATCTTGATGGACGAGTTATCTGGTCATAAGAAAAGAACTGACCAGATCTTGATGGACGAGATATCTGGTCATAAGAAAAGAACTGACCAGATCTTGATGGAAGATATATCTGGTCATAAGAAAAGAACTGACCAGATCTTGATGGATCCAATAAGAAAAAATTGAACAGATCTTGATCTCATCATCATGAACAAATCGACCATATATTGAGAACGAGATGTCTCGTCATTATCAAAATTGGTCAGATATTGATGAATAAGTTATCACGTCGAAACCACTTGCAGAGTTAAAGTGGATACCTACCAACATGAACATCCATGAACACCAGGGTTCGATCCCAGAGCCGTTTGAACCAAGGTATAAAAGGGGAATGGATTTTTATAGAGTCAATGTAGAAGACGGTTGCTCAAATAAAAAAAATAACCATTTTCCAGAAAAGCTCGCGAAGACATAATTTTATGCATCCACGGTGTACAAGGAAACTCAATTTCATCTGTTTTTTTTTATTTTCGCTCTACGATGATTGTTCGCTACATGAACGTGATTCGACCGGGACCCTATCATTTTGAGGGAACCAATTCTCAACACATGATTGATTGGTAGGTAAGTATGTAAATTAACGTCGAACTGCAGTAACACAACGGGCTATTGGCGACGGTTCGGTATCCATCTCAAAGGGAAAGATCCGGGGTCAACACCGCGTAATTTTGAACCACGGTCAGATGACGAGGCAACACCTGAGCTGGCACCTCACTTTCCAAAATTTCCACACCACACCAACGTGAGGACATTTGAGGCCACGACGGTTTAAACGTGCGCAAGCCCCCTTTGTATACGACGGTCTTTGGTTGTATTCGAACTCGCAACCCTCCGGTTGCTAATCCGTTACTCTTCCAACAGGGCTACCACGGACCATACGATTCGTTGAGCATATGCAAAGAATGACTCACAACGTCTGGAAAGACTGATTCCTGGAAGTGGTCTAATTCCATCTGATATGTTAATTTACATTGTGGCGTTGGATGCCAATTCGTCCTTTTACTGTCCGGGTGGCGAGTCAGTGATGAAACTTTGAGACCTGCCTTTGTTAACCACCAATTCATTCCAAGGTAATTTCTCTCACCTTGAGAAAATATAAAGCTCCAAAAATCTATATTCCAATTGGCTTGTATTTTGTAACATCTTCCTGAAATTGTCCTCAGGGGCACATCTTGAAGTGTGTACGGGCATCAGAACCCCGAGATACTCTAGTGATCTTACCTCCCTTTCATTTTACCCTCGCCTACCCTTCTGCTTTTTTCCCCACTTGTTGTCGGAGCAGGTTGGAAGAGTAACGGATTAGCAGCCGGAGGGTTGCGAGTTCGAAGCTCGGTTCATCCAAAAGACCGCCGTGTACAAGGAGGCTGGTGCAAGTTGTATCTGTCGTGGCCTCGAATGTCCTAACATTTTGCGTGGCATGGAAGTTTGGAGGGTGGGGTGCCAGCTCAAGTGTGACCTCGTCATCTGACAGTGGTTCAAAATGACGGTGTTGTTCTCGGATCTTTCCCTTCGGGTTTGATCCTGGACTGTCGTCAATAGCCCGTTGTGTTGCTCCAGTGTGACGTTAATCAAAATACCTTCCTACCTCTCTAGTTTTCTTGTGTTTGGCGCAGTTTGGACCAATATGGCCCTTGCGCCGTAAAACCCAAAACCAATCTACCTGAAATTTCATATAGACTCCACGCATATAAATGGTGTCAAATAAGTCATTGTACTGTATATCTGGAACCTATGGCACAAGGGGCAAATATTTTGAGTGGAATTTTCCCAAAACTCTTTGATGCATTATGCTGTAAGTGTAGTGCCACAGTGCTTGAAAAAGAATAAAAACTTCTTCCTCGATATCCGTAACTCAGACGAAGACTACAAATGACCGCGAATAAATATCTTTCTGCGAATTTCTATTGAAATCTTGATTTAGTATTTCACCCGAGGTACCAATTCCTTATACACTATATCAGCGAAATCCATAAATGCCATAAATATGATATGTATTTTTGTTGCAAAAAGACGCACTTTTTAGGAAAGTTCGATTTTGAGGCAAAAGAATAACTCTGAAAAGCGGTCTGAAGAGTTTTGCTGTCAGAAATCGTATTATTGTTTTGCCTTTCTTGTGCTGTTGATTTGAGTAATTATATCATGTTTTCCAAATATTCTAGTTTGATTACATAATCTAGAGATATTTATATCAATCATGATGGGGGATTCTGAAATTTCGTAGTTTAGAGTGTCGAATATCTCTTACGTGGTACAAACAAGTGTGTTTGGAATAGCGTTCACTTTTGTAAAAACTGCGGTAGGTAGGTACTGAATTAACGTCGCAATGGAGCAACTCAACGGGCTATTGGCGATGGTCCGGGATCAAATCGAAGGGAAAGATCCGAGGATAACACCACATAAGTTTGAACCACGGTCAGATGACGAGGTCAGACCTCAAATCGCACCCCACTCGCCAAACTTCCACACCACGCCAAGGACATTTGAGGCTATGACAGATTTAACGTGCACCATACCTCCTTATACACTAATATCTTTAGTTATATTCGAACTAGCACTCCTCCAGTTGCTAATCCGTCACCCTCGCACCGGGCTACAGCGACTAGTCAAAACTACGGAGGAAATATGCTGAGACAGCTCAGATTGAAAATCGCGCGCTCTTTCACGAAGTCATTAAAGTAATTTTTAGTCCTATTCCGAAATTCTGTGTACATTGTTTCCATGCTAATGCAAATAATAATAGTGACCATGAGAAAGTAATTCATTATAAAAAAGTTGTTGATATGCACAACATAGAATTCTACATTAAATATTCATTGAAACTAGTTCGTGTGAATATTTGGGGACTATTTTATTCAGAACTATGTTTTCGATAAAATAAGTAAACATTATCACCTAAACAAAACCAGCTAAACATAACTCATCACATGACATTTTTTAGAAGACACTAAATGCTTATTTTAATGATGATGAAAATACATAGTCATATCGCAATATGCTTAAGAGATACATAATAATATCAAAAGGTTTATGATATTTATTTTTAGTCTTAAAACTAATACAGAGGCTGTTCGGACATTTTTTGAACGATTTTGATGAGCTGTAAAAATAGTATGCTACGAAAGAATTTTATTTCCACAGCCAGTTAAATAGTTAAAGTATAACTTATCGTCTGCTAACTCAAAGTTTTGTTTACTTTTAAAATGGCGCTTTTAAATAAGCAATGGATGGAAGTCTATGTTTCCTCTCTTTCCGAAGAGAATTAGGCTTATTCAATTATTCAACAACGCTGTAAAAGTCATGGTTTTTCGATACCTAAAGGTACGATAAGTAATATTATTAATGAGAAAGGAAAAAAACGTAAAAGTGGAAAAATACTCCCAAAAAAGTATCCAAAAAGAAAACAATTTCTGAGAATATTTGTAAGGTAATATCTTTAATTTAAAAAAGAATCCGCCAAGTCAAAGGTCTATAGCAAAGTGAAGGTGTGAACTTTCTCTAAGAGATTTATTTTTGTTGCCGGTTTTGCATATAATGGAAAATTAAAAATAAAAAGAGGGGGGAATGTAAAATTCAACTCCCACATATTATCAAGTTCCTATTTTATCCCCAATATTCAAAAAAGAAATACCATATCTTTACCCACAGTGACAACAATCAGTAGAACTGCATCAGGATAAAGCAAGCAGCCACACATCTAAATCGACTATTAAATTCTTCGAAAAAATGGAACAAGAAACTGGTATCAAGTCAATACGCTTTACTGATATTCCTGCTAAATCACCAGATGTTTCACCCATGGCCTTTTGTGTTTTGGACTTTTAAAAGGGCATTATCGAAACGTCGACAAAAACCATTTAAGACTATCTGTGGAACAAGAATGAGATAAAATACCACTGTCGATACTACAAAAGTCATTATTATCATAGAAATGAAGGTGTAGAAAGATAGTTACCAATAAGGGCTATAAAATGGAACATTTAAAACACAAAAATTTCATGTAAAAAATTGAGCTTCAGTCCATTAAAATCGTTCAAAAAATGTCCGAACTGCCTCTGTAGCTTGTCTTTAAACTGTTATTTATACAGAAAAAATTCGTTTTGTCATTTAATGTGTTTCTGCTCTAATGCGGTGATTCTCAAATATATCTCAAATATATTCTCAAAATATATCAACCCTAAAATATTTATCAGTGAATGTGAGTTACTATTATATACTGTATGCAGTGCATAAAACTTCTGTGTTTTGTACTTTTAGAATAAGACTGATATTGTTACTAAAGCAATATTACAATAATATAAAGATAATATCGCAATAGACTCATGCCATGAACTATTATTTCGGAGAAAGTTGTCTATTATTTCACCACTAATAGGTAGGTAGTTAATTAACGTCGCACTGGCGTAACACAACGGGCTATTGACGACAGTCCGGGATCAATCGAAGGGAAAGATCCAAGGACTAATTTTGAACCACGGTCAGTTGATGAGAACACCTGAGCTGGCATCCCACTCTTCAAACTTCCGCACCACGCCAACGTGAGGATATTTGAGGGCACAAAAGATTTAACGTGCACTAGCCCCCATGTACACGACGGTCTTTGGTTGGAACTAGTTTTGAACTCGCAACCCTCCGTTTACTAATACGTAAATAGACCCTTCATGACTTAAAGAACCTAAACGCCCAAAGCTACAAACGTTAACCCCTTTTTGGTAAATTCTAAACCTATATTGATTTAGAACATTTTGTAGCAATCGTGTGTCATTTTCGAAAGAAAAACCACGTTAAAATAAGTGAGAAATGCAATAATCAGATGCAATGCATTGATCATTTTACCCCCGAAAGAAAACCTTCGCTTACAGTATATTTATGATAATGACGTAGGCCTAGAATAAATTTTCTTATAAAATGTAGAACCCGGTGACAACTTTTATAGCGATACTTCATTATATTACACCATTTCCTGGTTACTCAGTTCCAAATATTTTGGACCGTGGTGTCTGCAAACAACCTGTTACAAGTTGCAAATAAAGGAAAAATAATAATTTTTTACTAAAAGAACATTTATATAATGCGTACTAAATTATTTATTTCAAATTAAAAGTATTTATCTTGTTAATTGAAAACTTTAACTGCTAGAAAAACTATACTCGTTGAAACTGATGCGTTAGCCTTTTAGCAGTTGAGATAAGCAAAACATTCTTTATCTGGAATCAAAAATAATTTTCAAAAACTAAGCAATATTAAAATTATACCAATAGTCAAACAAAAATATAAATTAATTATCACTTACTCTAATGCAGTATTCTCGAGTATTTGTTTTACATTAAGAAACATTGGCATCTTAAAAATATATAAAATTTGGACTGGTGACTTTTGAATGCGATATTCTAAAATGGCATTGAGAACTATTGAAACTGCTCTTAAAAGCCTTTTATACACGATCCTAAGTAAAACCTAAAAGTTAAATATTTATTTAGTTTAACTCATTAACAGCCTTATATATTTGGTATGAAATATTATTCTTCGTTCGTTAATGAGATGGTGTCAAGAGTGCAGGCGATATTTGCTTTGTGCAAACTCTAAAGAAGTATTAGTGTCTTGGCAAAATGATATGAGAAAGGCAGGAACAGTATTTTCATTGTATGGGAATTTTTTTTAAGAATAAAACTCCAGCAATGCAGTTTTCTCACAATTTATCAATCCCAATTTCATGTAAATAGCAGGAAGAAATATTTTTAGGGCAAACTTAATGGCGTATAGTTCAAACTTTCTCGAAAGTTAATTTTTAACTGCATAATACAACGAAATATGCAATATACATATTTGTTTTGTGTATGGGTTTTGCCACTTTTCTTAACACTAGAAAAACAGGATGTTGCCCTATATCTAGAAATACGGAAGGGGCCAATTTGTCACCTGGCTCTTAGTGAGCGTTACAGCTTATACAACTTAGGAAGTAATAGAATATATATTAGTATTCAAATTGAAAATTTATCCCGCTGATTTTCTGCTTTTCATATCGTTTTATTTTGTTCATTTGCTGAAGCAATCGGCATATTTTATTTCTCTCGATGAGCACTTTCCCCATACTGCCCTTTTGCAATTTGCGCAGATATTTTTTGTGTGGTTTGCCATGCTAAAACTCCACATTCTGCATTTCAATCTTTCATTGGCGATGTCTTTCTAGGTATAGAGTTCTTGCTGATCTTTCTAGGTATAGAGTTCCTTATCTCCGCTTATATGACACATAGGCCAAAGTGATTAAATTGAATTATTAAGTGATTAATTAAGTATGACCTAAATACTTGAAAGTCATGAAATATCAACTTATTCAATCCATGGGCGGGAAGTTACAACGCGAGGGGCCAAAACGGCCCCTTCCGTCTTTCTTTTGTTTTCTTATGAGTACCTATGCATTTGAAAGACTCTTTTATAACTCTTCAAATG
Source organism: Meta bourneti (assembly GCA_933210815.1). NCBI lineage: Eukaryota > Metazoa > Arthropoda > Arachnida > Araneae > Tetragnathidae > Meta > Meta bourneti. The sequence continues at coordinate 99,467,980 of OW119928.1, read as the reverse complement.
TTTTTTGAAGTTCTTAAAGCTAGTAAAGCTAGTATTTTGAGTTTTACAGTTTAATTTACAGTTGTGAGTAGGATAGTGTAGAGAACGTGGCTAAGATAAAGAAGTAAAATTGTCTCCAGATATACAAAATTGAAGTCGTTTATAAACATTTATAACGAGGAAAAATGGTGAATCTTTAACTGCTAAATCAGAAACGAGTTTTAATTGCTTGTTGAAGAACGTTTTGAATAAAAGTAATGCAAGTTAAAGAATAAAATACGAAGTATTTTCCATTTTGTTGCAATTTTGAATACATTTCACAAGTTTTTGATTTATATAATGTGCAGGCGGTTGTAAAACAATGTTATGTAATCTACATAGCTTCCTGATAATACTTTGAGGAAGGTTCAAAGACCTTTTTATTCAACGTTATAGAAGAAAACTTATGTTAGCCCATGTTTTCTCATTTCTGTTGAACCATATCAGGGAATGTAACTAATGTAGAAATTCGAAGTAATAAAGCTTTTATCCCTTTGCTATTGCAAAAGACAGTTTTGCAAAAATATAGCGTATTACATACTTTTTTAAACAAATAATATTCAGTTTTTAAACTGGGTCATCTATTTAACCCTCTGAGGGGTCAACACACATAATTCCACCTTGCAACCTTCCCTACATGACACCGAATCAATTTTTGAGTCCCATCTTGCGTTTGGCTCAGTATGGCCACTTTTGGACCTTGCGCCATAAAACCCAAACCAACCAATTTTTGACGAATAGATTGTTTCCAAAGGATTCTATTATAGGGAAATGGGCAGTATAATCTTCCAAAGGATTTTATTCTACAGATTGGATCAATGGAATCGTTCCAAAAGATTATATTTCAAGGGAAGGAGCAATATAATCGTTCAAAAGGATTCTATTCTGAGGAAGAGGACAGTAGAACCTTTCTAAAGGTTGAAGGAATCTATCCTTTCAATCAATAGATATGATTATTTAGTCATTCAGTGTGATTAGATTCTAATCTAAGGGAAGGAAAAATTGAAACTTTCCAAACGATTCTAATTTGCAAAATGGGCCAATAGAATCATTCCAAAGGATTCTATTCCAAGGAAAGGAACAATAGAATCCTTATCTCTAAAGGATGAAAGAATCCATGGATTCTTTAGAATTGTGTAGTGGAGTAAAAGCAATACTACTCTACTTGGAAACTACTACTACTTATAACGCTCAGGGGTTCATTCGATTATACCTATAAAATGTTTTAACTTATAGAATAATAACAATACGTAAACAAATTTTGACGTGATAAAAATGATTAAAATATTATCCATATAATTTTACACAGTTTTTGAAACGTAAAATAATAAGCACAAATAAAAATCAACACTCGTAAGGCTACTTTTAAACAATTTATTTAAAAAAAAAATGTTTATTCACTCTGTAACTAAAATTTAAACTAAGCTTATTCTTAGCGTAATGTTTGAAATTTACTGTTATGAAATGTATTCCATTCTTTTGCCTTAATATCTACAATAGGGAATAAACATAAAAGAGAAAATATTTGTATTATATTCTCACTCTGTTAGTAAATAATAAATAAACAAGTTTAAATATTAGCATAATTTACATAAAACATACACTTATTTAATAAAATGACATCACTATTGCAGTCATAGTTCTTTAAATAGATTAGGAATTGTCTGTTTCGGAAACTGCCTTTGCATGTAAAAATCTGTATACTAGTTTTTATAAAATTAACATAAGGACGAACTTATAAAAGATATAATTGATTAATTTAAATTAAATAATTTAATCGCAAAAGAAGCTTTCTCCGAAGCTCTCTCTTTACTTACACACAACAAAATACCGTTATGAAACATTATTAATCAATTTTCTTTAACAAATATTTTTCTTTTCAGAAATACATAGAAATAGAAACCGATTTACGCAGTTTTTCAAAACAATTATAAATTTATTTATTTTCATTTCCCATATTGTAGACAATAAATAGTTCTTAAACGCAGCCTATTACTGTGTATAGAATGGTAGACTTTACAGTGCTTAATTTAATACTCTGTAACGAAATAAATAAAATAAACCTCGTGTAACAAAATAAAATTGTGCGACAAACCAAACTTATAAAAAGACAGTTTTCTTTATATTGTGTTACAAATCGTTATACTCGAAAGATAGCAAACCCAAGTAAGTTCTTCCAGCCTTACCTTCACTTTCTGTCTTTTTTATATTGCTATACTTTTCAGAATGAAATGCGTCATGCTCTAAAGCATGACTCCGTAGTGGTAGAAGAGACTTAAGTTGTTCCACCAATTCTGATTAATTGCGTAGAAGAGGATTTAATCTATCTTATAACAAGCATTTTTATGCGTATTCATTAGCCGTAAAATTAGTTTCCTTGTCGCATAAACTTTAAATAAAAAATAGCTCTTTTGAAACAAATTTCAATGAATTGTTTCGATTAAACAGAAAGACACGTTAGCTTTTATGTTTTTCGTGTAAAAAATGTCTCAAAAATAAAGGAAATTTTAAGTATCTTTCAAACAAAAAATCTTCTAATCTAATTATTTACACCTAGAACTTCAAAAAAAAAATCAAATAATTATATATTCTAGTTGTAGTGTCATTGTTCATTATTTAAACGAGAAACCGCCAAACAATTATAAGCAAAATCTTTGTACAGAGATGTAGAAAATTACATACTTTAAAGTTAATGATGTAGCTCCAAGAGGTATAGAATGGTAGACTTTAGAAAAATTGATTTGTAGAAATATCGATTTCGAAACTGTTAAATTATGCAAAATAACGAAATTATTAGTTCTTAGTTCTCAAAAGCACTTTCACGTTAAACTTTAGTAAATACTGCTGTAGTACGAGACAATTGGTAGAAGAAAATTTTGTTTCTATTCAAACACAAGAGCGTCATTAAATAGTTTGGGTAGTAAACTTTTTATTTATAAATGTTTAAAATAGCTTCAAAATATCTTTCTTCGTTCTATTTTTAAAATTTGCGTAGTGCCTATTTAGAACAATAATAAATAAATAAGTTTCTTATTTGCATGGAGGATATTTCAATTCTGAACATTTGTATTAAATCTTTTCCCTTGCGCACCTTCATCGTTATTTTCCTGTAGAAGATACTTTAATATACTTTCGAATTAATATGGGGGCCGCGGTAGCCCGGTTGGAAGAGTAACAGATCAGCAATCGGAGGGTTGCTAGTTCGATCCAACCAAAGACCGTCGTGTACAAAGGGGCCTGGTGCACGTTAAATCTGTCGTGGCCTCAAATGTCCGTGGAATGGATGTTTGGAGAGTGGGGAAACAGTTCAGGTGCGACCTTGTCATCTGACCATGGTTCAAATTACGTGGTGTTGTCCTCCGATCTTTCCCTTCGGGATTGATCCCGGACCGTCGTCAATAGCCCGCTGTGTTGCTTCAGTGCGACGTTGATTAACTACGTACCTCAAATTAATATGAATGCTTCCTTAAAATAATATTAATGTTTAAGTTAAGTTTCTGAATACCATTTCTGTTTGTATTCTCTACACAAAGTTTGGTATTGATGATGGTAATACAGATGTCACATTACCGTACGCATGTCATTAAAACACAAATTTACAAAGCTTAGGAATGCTGAAATATGACCGCAACATTTCTTTCTTAACTAAAATACACAAATACGGAATTCTAAATATAATTTATAAAATAAAACATTAAATCTGGCGTTGCCAGATACCGAATAGAAAATTTTGCTTTTATCATCAATGAGTTTTTTATTTGGGCTTTTCGTGTTCCATTACAAAATGCAAGTTGTGTAAAATTAAGTATTTTAAATATCCATTTTTTCCTCATTCAAATATTCCTAAATTATTTTTATAGTGGATTGAAATAAAAAAATCAATTCAAATATAATTAGAATTTTTAATTGTTCAAATATAACGTTTCGGAAAAAATTGTTTTTCGAGCAATACTGGTAAAACAAACTGAGTTGCGTACCGCAATCGTTTGATGATCAATGATTTTCCTATGGCAATTTCGAATTGATTTAGCCCCTCTGTACGGGGATTAATATGTAGAGAACGGGGGTTAATATGGAGCTTGCGTTAATCGCAGGGTTCCAAATGTAAGTGTACCAAATTTGGTGTGGATTGATCAAACGGTGTGGATTTGAATAGAAGACAGACGCCAACTCTGCTTTATATGTATAGATTACATATTTACTTCGAATAATTTTTTACTCTGAACTCATGCGTGTCCCACTATGAAACAGAAAGCAAAAATAAATAGTGCACCTTTAACATTTATTTTTTAGAAAAAAATAATAATACACATTTTTGTAATTGTAGGTCTCAGGTCAAATTGAATAACCTTGAAATCGAAAAGTCACTTAAAATGTCAAATGATACGTTATTAGAAAGCGTGTACATTTATCTCCAAAATAAGCTCTCATTCAGTATGATTGGACAATTAGGTACAGAGAGAGAGGTACGGGAGATTTAGTGAGTCGAAAATCGTGAAAATTGACCACTTTTTCAAACTTAAAAATAATATACATAAAAAATTGTTTCTAGTTTTGGTTGAAGCTAAAAATATTCCAGAATTCCTTATATATGGCTGAGCAATAAATTAGCCGAGTTAAAAAAAATCGGAGGTGGTCGGGTAGTGAACTGTGCGGTTTGACATGGAGTGGCCCATATGTTCATTTATTTATTTAAACAATTATTAAGTTAACAATTGTAAATAACTAATACGTTATTAAGATTTAAAACTGAAAAAGGTACGTATCTCTTCCAGTTATGTTAAGTCTATCATGTAACTAATCGCGTTCTATAGCCTTTAAAATAAACTGTTGTGTTGAATAAATTTCGATTTTAGTTACATTTTTCGCAGTTAGTAAAATTCTAGGTTTAATTTGCAATTTACATTGTGTTCTCGGTACATCTTTTGCTGTTTCTAAAAAAAGGATATCCTTATTCAGTGATTATTTTTATAACTACTATTGTTGGGAATTAATTTCTAAAATTAAATTATTAACTTCCCTTAGGAGTATGTTTTCTATTTCCTCAAATAAAACTTCCAGGAAAAGGCTATTTTTTTAACTTCCGTAGATTGTACTCCGTTATTTCCGTAAAAGCGAATTTGATACATTCCTTTCATTAAGGCCATTATCTAAATTTCAAACATAAAGCAAAATGAAGATACATTTATTATCAATAACTTCTGACAACGAATAAAAATAATCGGAGTAAAGTGAAATGATTCATTTCAAAGAACTCAATTTAAAATACCAAAGCTTTATATTTGCTTCTGAAGAATCGAGCATAACTCTCCTTAACTATAGCGAATGTTTCAGAGAACATGTCTTTCTATCAATGGTTATCGATCTGTTCTAGACTGTGTCTTTAGAATATGAATAATTAATGACAAACTCAAAGTTATAGACTATTCAAAAGGATGAATTGCACTTTACTTACGTAGAGTACTTACTAAACTTACGTAGAGATTTTTAATTTTGTATAACTTTTAAGAAAAGCTTCCTAAGCCAGTTTCAGTGAAATTGTGTCGAGAAATAAGATTTAATAAATAAAACTTTCAACGAAAGCATCTTATCTCAAATCTTAGTAACAATTAAAATTCTTTGAAATCATTGAAGCCATATTCAGATTTCAGCTGTCCATATTTTATGAGCAGAAAAATGATAAATATAATCCATAATAAATGTCATTGATGTCAATAAAAGCTATAAATGTTTAAAATTATTATACTGCACCTATTTGTTAAATATATATTTTTTGTATTCGGAACGCATTTTAGTAATATGATTAATCATTAGAAATGTAATAAATTTCGTTACAGATATTTATATTTGTGATCTTCATATCGGTTCATAGAATTTTTATGAATGTACATAAAACAGTGTTAGGAATTTATTTTCACTGAAAAATGATGGGTTTAAAAATCTGTAAATGTATATTGAAGCTTAAGAAATATAATTCAAAATGGAGCAAAACCTTCCTCTCAGAAGTGCTTACAAAATTAGGTAATTATAATTATCCGCTTATTACAATTCAATCAATAATTATCATCAGACATGACATGAATACAATGTACTAATTTAGTTTTATCGAACAAAACGAAAAACTAAGCTTAACCAAATTGAATTTTAAAATAGAAAATTAATTTAATAATTTTATTTTGGAAATATTTGATTAATACATTTGTTGAATGCTATGACTGATTGGGAAAAACAAAACTTACCTAATTATTTGTTCGAAACAGTTACGTAATTTACTTAATGTCATCAAATTAGTTCTAATGAATATTACTTGTATATTTAATACTAAAAATTAATTAAGATAGGCTACTTTTATTTCAAGGCTAATTGCAAGAGAGTAAGACTAGATGAAAGAAATACCTTTTGTAATTCTGCAGAACCACTGTAAAACAAAAAATTGCTTTCAATCATTAGTTTTATTGAAAAAGAAGAATCATTTTTCTTTTGGGTTTAGTTAAAAATAAACAAGATTCATTTACTGATTCGTTGTATCATAATAGAGCTTGCAGTAGTTAAAAAATATTACTGGTATTTCACAAAGAATAAACTTAAACATATTTGTTGTTGAGAGTTCGATATTAAAGTTTCTATTCTCCTATAAATTGCACATATGAATTGCAAAACTTTTACTCGGGTTATTCAGTAATATTCGGCTAAATATATATTAACAAAAATATTGGTAATACATTTTATGTTTAGAAAATATGAAAAGGTTAGGTTTACGTTTCACATTTTCTTCATTACTAATTAAATTATTCTTAGCTTAAAATTCACTATATAATTAGTGCCCCACCCGATGGTTTTATTATTAATATTAATTTACAAAATAATATTGTAAATTGAAACCGTTGACTATAGTAAAATATGGTATAATTATTGTTCAGAGAGTCATTCTTTTCACTACACACATTAAAATTTTATTCCGAAAATTTCAGGAAAATATGTTTTATTTTTATTAGCACATTAATATCCGATTCGATGAGTATTTGTGAATTTCTGTATTTCAGTTTGCCGTACAGAATTGCTCTTTTCCTTGAATGTATTTGGATAATTTTTCAAGTTGTTTGCCATTTAGTATCTCTTTCGTATGGAAAATAAAAAAATATTTAAAGCATTTTAAAATAATTTCATACAATGTGGACTACAGAAATTTTAACAAAGTGTACTTTTTATTATGATTCAATCAGAAATGTCTAAATAAAAATGCAAAATAAGAAAACAATTCCAAAATTAATTTGCCAGAGAACGGTTTTATATAGAAACAAATGAATTACATTATTTTAATTTAATTTCTTAACCTTCTTGTCGTTTAACCCTCTGAGTGACTCGAGACTTCTGAGAAATGTTCTATTATTTTTCTCTACAACACACATAATAACTAAATAACAATATCCATTGGGTGAAAGAATCCCTTGATTTCTCAACCTTTAGCAATAATTTATTGGTCCTTTACTTAAAATAGAATCCTTGGAATCATTCTACAGGTCCTTTCCTTTGTTTAGAATAGAATCCTTTGGGAACATATTCTATTGTTCATTTCTTTAGAACAGAATCCTTTGAAAGTATTCTATCGCTCTTTTCCTTAAAATAGGATCCTTTGGAGAACGATTATATAGATCCTTTCCTTTTAGAATAGAACCCTTTGGAAAGATTCTGCTACTCATTTCCTTGTATTAAAATCCTTTGGAACGTTTCTATCGATCAAAAACTGCAAAACTGTTTTAAATACATTTCAGGAAATACTGCAGGTTGCATGTTGGAATGATTGCATGACCCTCAGAGGGTCAAAAATTGATGACATATACATGTTTATCGTGGCGCCATCTCTTTCCATTTTTACACATGAAAAGAGTGAAATAAACTCTTGGTAATAAAATTCTGAATCTTAAATGAATTTAAAAGGCTTTTAATGAACAATAAGTATCGAGAAATATTCGCATTGTGATGTCGTTTTGTCGTCTTTAATGCAAGAATTAAAATTACTTAGTTTCAGAGAACGTTAGGTTTTGCTTAACGCAGTTAATTTTTCCCACTGTAATGTAAAGTTTAGAATAAGTATTCGGACAAAGGCTTTCATAATTATGTCATTGCAAAATAAATTTATACTTTATTCCAAATTAAATTGATTGACTAGGCAGGTTTTTGCGAGCTATTCTTTCCATCCCCAAATAGATTTTATATTTTATAAAATGTTTATTAATGTAACTATGGTATATAGACTAAGGTCCATCGAAAATTTTCATCGATGTGTTATAACATTATGCCTGATAATAATATTTAAAGGAACGTATCTTATCTGCGAACCTGAAAATAATATTTGGAGAGCCATATTTGATCTACGAACCTGATAATAATATTTGGACGGACGTTTTCGAGTCTGAGAGTATAACGTGTTTATGTTATGTCTATAGTTTTTATTGACAGGCTGGTTAAACTAACTCCAACGAAAACAACAGATATTTCTCAAACAGCTAATAACAGTCTGTAGCGATCTTTCCTATTATTAGTGTTAAATACGATTCCTTCAGAGGAAAGGAATGACACAGGCCATATGGATCGCAAAAGGGAACAGGCTAGTTTATTTAAAACACAACACATATATATACAGAAAGGATAGGATTGCAGCACAACTAATAAGATTCATTAAAATGGACGGACGTCCAAGAAAGCTGTAGAACATTCACACATGCTGCCTGTAAAGAGTGACTCAGCTCTAGCAGCACAAAGAAAGATACAAAGACTTCTATGGACGATTACATTATACAACAATTAGTACTACTCTTAAACCTACAAGCGGTTTAGACGGGACACCTTGTCTATCAAGATCTGACCAATTTTGCTAATGACGAGATATCTTGTCATCACGTCATTGCAGATTTTTTATGATGACGAAATCAAGACCTAGTCAGTTTTCTTCTCATGACGAGATATCTCGTTCATACAAATTTGGTATTTTTCTTTAAATGACGAGATACCTCGTCGAGGCAACCACCTTTAGTATAAAGAAATAGCGCATTACCCCACGTAAAATAAGGGGCCGCGGTAACCCAGTTGGAAGAGTAACAAACCAACAACCAGAGGGTGTGAGTTCGAATCCAACCAAAGATCGTCGTGTACAAAGGGGGCTGGTGTACGTTATATCAGTATTGGCCTCAAATGTCTTCACGTTGGCGTGATGTGGAAATTTGGAGAGTGTGGTGCCAGCTAAGGGGTCACCTCGTCATCTGACCGTGATTCAAAATGACGTGTTGTTCTCGGGTCTTTCCCTTCGGGTTTGATCCCGGACCGTCGCCAATAGCCCTTTGTGTTGCTCCAATGCGACGTTAATTAAATGCAAACCTACCCATGTAAAATAAAAATTGGTGTGAAATGCATGCAAAATAGTATACAGAAAAGCCGAAGTCAGTTAATAAAAAGAAATTGAACCTGTATTATGTTGATGAGAGGTACATAGTTCGAGCCATAGGCGCCATCCAAACTATGTGTTAGATCAACTCCCTTTCAGCCAAATGATATAGAGGGCCATTTCAAATCGAGGAGTGGATAAACTGCAGATTATAAACGGTTCCTCGGGATTTGAATGTATATCTGTCTATATTTGAAAGCAAATAGATCCCCACCTTTAGAGATCAATTAAAACTGACGAGAAACTATCTTTCAAGTCGATTCTGACCCTTTTCAAAGGGTGAAATATAATCACTTCGATTGTTAATTTAGGTAATTTCTACTAATCAGGTTTGAGAGAAGGATGTTTAAAACTGTTACAGATGAAAATGGCTAGATGGATGGTGCAGTCCAAATTTTATCTCATGAGGTAAAGGCCCAGATTTTAATCTTGTGGGGTAATATTGGAACCAATAGGCATTTGTAGTTATCAAAAAGAAACCTAACATCCTTCTTTAACTTAAGAACACCATGATTCGTGTTTGCAAACTCAAACTATTGTTTTATTACCTTCTAAAATTAACATGATCTATGAATCGAATGCTGACGCCATCTGGCATAGTGGCATATAATATTATACTGTACTTGATGCACAATTCAACCAAATATTAGACTACTTGATGCACAATTCAATTTATCGTTCTTTTTAAATGATTCTTTACTTTATTTAAGATCATCCAATTAAGTTTCAACCGTGCATGTCAAGTTTTACAAAATTGTGTGTTTTGTACCTAACCGTTGAAAATGCTCATTTTAAGTACACTGTTCAAACAAGACTTTCATTTGGCTTAAATATTTATTTAGTACCTTTTCTTGTACTTCTATGTCATTAATAGCCCTTATAGTCTTTTATTACAGCGTAATTACACACGAAAAAGGATTGTATTGAGAAATTTCTAGATCATTTTTGAACACGAATGTATATATGAAATGATTTCGAAAATCAAGCTCCTAAAATATATAATATTCACAACACATAAGTCCCTTAACGTTTCAGAATTTCTCCCCCATATTTCTCCTCTTTTCAACCGCTAGTCTGTTTCATTGCAAAACCATTAAGAATTTGAATCACTAATTCAAAGTAAATCCAACTTTACATCTATTTGTTGGATCTTGTGTTATGATAGAAAAACCATTTTATGGTTCTCCAAAAGATTAATACCTCTGAGCGTCGCTATTGAGCCGTGTAATGTTGCTTTCTTTCCACAACACACATAAGGACTAAATACTATTAGTCAAGAATGTCGAAACTATTTAGAAGTAATGAGGGGAAAATTGAAGGTTGCAGAAAGGATATATGCGCGTGAACCCCCATATGGTAATTTAACTTAAATATAAATATTGCATTCTTTAGAAGAGGCTTTTTTCTGTAAAATGACATTATTATTGTGGTGGGACGCGCTTTTTATACACATATTCAATCCCTTTGAAGTGGTAAACGATTAAGATAATGGGGCATTTTTATAAAAATTACATCAGATTCATCAATCAAGCACGGCAACATTTGGTCACAATTACGTAAAGATTTCGGAAAACATTTTTCATGGCCCAACCGATAAACTTTCGCTGGAGAATCTGTAAAACCCTCTTCACCGCTATGATACTACATCTGAGGGAAAAAATCATTTCAGAAACATCTATTTCTTGCACTATGAAGTGCATTCATTACTAAGAATTGTGTAGAAATAACCAGCAAAACAAATTATCATATCAATAATTGAATAAAATCTTGAATATAATCTCAATAATTGAATAATCTTAATTTAAATTCAAAGCTTGCTGTTCTTTGCAAAATATGTTATTGTTCCTATATATTACGAAACATTTTTTTAATTTAAAATTCGCTATTGTTAATATTTTTTATCTAATTATTTTTATAAACAAATTTAAGAAATTAAGTTGATAAAATAAAATATTTTCTGTTAGAGAGATCTCTTCTGTTTTCGAATGATTCAACGAAATGAGATATTTTAATTTTGATTATTATTTTTTGTTGTTTATAAATATTTTAATGAAACTTGCTTGTGTCTTTTTATTTCTTTTCGATAGAGTAAACTACTGAACCATTAAAATTAACTTTTGATAATTTATCAATCGATAAGCATGTTATGTGTTCAATTGGGAAGCATTTTCCTCGACGGGATAATTTTTTTCATTTATTTTATTTCTAGTTTTAAAAGTTAACTTGAAATATTTCTTAAGGAGCTAATGATACTTGATATTGTTGATTTTTCTTCGTTTGTTTTTCATTCGTCCATTGAATATAATTCATCAAAAGTACACTTTGCATTTCTTAAAAATTCAATTTAAAAGAAATATTTAGTGGAACTTTATGTACGCCAGCCTACAAATTACATAATTTTCCATATGAATATCAAATGATTACTGGCGCCATCTGTACGGAATAAGGTAAGAAATATCTATCGAGTTAAGTATAATTCGTTTAAAATGAAGAAATCATTCAATTTTTACTGCTGAGGAATTTGTTAATGAAGAGAGAAAGGAAATGCATGCTTTTCGAAGTTGAAATTAAGAAATTATATGTGGTGAGTAAGTTTTTGGGAAGAATTTTTACATAGATACAGAAGAAAATTCGTACAGATAAAATTCTGATATTTAATCTCTGTGGAATATATCTTAAGATTCCAGTTCCAAGTTAAAAATAGAAAAACAATGTAAATAAGGCAATAAACATAAAATAGTTTCTTGCAGAAAATTATTATTTAATTGTGATTAAAGTAATACAACATGAATAAATTACTTATCATAGGGTAAGTGTAATTTATTATATTTATCATTTTTATTATTAACTGTAAAACGTAAAACTTCGGTTTTGTTTCACATAGAGATAGAGATTTATCCATGATATGGATTTTTTAAAAATATTTGTGAGAAATCAGATGCTAATCAGATAGTTTGTAACTGGCATATAAAATTTAATATTGCATACAATATTGTTTATCCCATTTCTTCCGTTTTCATCTTATTGATATTTCAATCCTTCTCTTCAGAATTTATCCCTGTCCATCGCAAATAGCCCGTTGTGTTGCTCCAGTGCGACGTAAATTCAATTACCTACTAATATACTACTCATCTTTTTCATATACTAATATAGGTCATTACAAATAATTCAGCCTTTTATTTGCAATATATTGTTTGTTTTTGCATCCTAATTAAACTAGACGTTATAAACTTCCCGTAAAAAATGACAAATTATTTATTTTAGATTATACGCATTATTGGTTTATTTTACTTCAATAAACTGTGTTTCAAACCATGTTAACATAGCTCTTATAATACGTGTTTTTAAAAAGATATGGATATGAGATCATAAAATGTTCCAATTTTCAAAAAACCAGAAAAATCTATTGAAATATCTAAATTCAAAAATACTCATAAAAAACACATATTTCCATAATATAATAATCGTTATTTCGTCATACACAAGTCAAATTAAAATGTTTCCGATTTGAGTAGACATTTGTATAGTGCCGCCATCTTAAGTACAAACAGCCAATTGCAGACGTCGAAATCGTGTCATTGTAAAGATTTACTAAGATGTTAATATTGTTATGTTATATTTAATTTTTGCATAGTGAAAGCTTTATATAATCGCATTTTTATCCGAATGTGAATTTTTAACACTGTGCGCACTACAACTCTAACTATTAAACAAAGAGACGTTAAATATGAAGTTGGATTTTCTTTGCAGTTTCAAATAAAACCAAAATTTTGCACTAAAGTAAGTTTATTCAAAATTTAAATATACTACGGGAAACATTTTGCTAAAATAAATTAAGTGGAATATTTATTGATTATTTCATATTTTTATGTTACTTGAAATACATTTTTTGGTTTTCGTTTACAATATAAGTACACCTTCTCCTCGACTTACGACCATCCGCACTTACAACCACAAAAATAAATAAATAATGGTAAATAAAGAAAGATAACTACATTGGTAGGGTCAAGAAGATACAATAGAGTACATATTATGTATTTTTCCCACTATGTACAATAATTATACGTACATAGATTGAATTTTTGTGTTTTATGTACAATTTTTATAACACGTTTGAATGGAAATATTGTTGAAAAATACAAATCCGATTTACGACCTGTCAGTCGGAACGGAACACGGTCGTAAATCGAGGCGAAGCTGTACTCTATTACTCATTTCAGTCACTATTTTTGCATAAAATGCATGGGTTGGCTCAGAAACTTGCGCGCATGTAGACCTTGTAAATATTCGTCTTGTAGATTGAGTTTATGTAAATTCGAAAAAATATTACTTAATTTTAAAATATTATCATACATTTTCTGTATAGTGTAGAGGGTACATAACACTGTTTCAGTGTTACGCAGCAAACTTAAGATAGTTTATCGAAATTAAGCGTTTCTCTTTATTTGAATGCTTAAAGGTACAGCGCCTTTAAATAAAGTACAAGTATATCTAAATTCAATTTTGAGTGCATTTTTATGTCAAAAAAATGTTTTGTTAACTATCACCCGGTACGTAAAATCTTCTCGAATACACAAATTATTAAATCTGAATTTAGATTTTGTGTGTTACATATAAATATTTCTATGAATATTTCAATTCCTAGACATATACAATGTATTTGTTATTTATTTATATTGAGTTTAAAGCATTTTTAATTAATGAAACAGCTTTTTAGAATGTGTAGAGAAGTTTTACATATTTTTATTTAGCTAACATATTTCAATTTGTAAGAAAAAAACATTTTATGCCTTCGGAAAATTTTCATGTACTTGGCGAGCGCCAAGAATTTTGACAACTTCTCAGTTTTGCGCCTGATCTCTTGACGCGATAAGACGATATCGCCGGAGTTCCGTTCCAAAAAAAAAAGAACCATTCCTTGTCTACTTAGGATAGTACAACTCTTTGTCTACTTAGGATAGTACAACTCTTTGTCTACTTAGGATAGTACAACTCTTTGTCTACTTAGGATAGTACAGATTTCAATCAATGCGAATAAATATAATTACAGTCCACTAAAGTTTGTATTTTTGTGTGAGCTCCGACACGATGCTAATGTGAAAAATTGTAAAAAACATTTCTTCATAAAGGATTCAATCACGAAAGGAATTCAATCATTTACAGGAAGTACTTTCGAACTGGGAACAAAGGAACCAGTTTTAAATTAACAAAATAATCTTATCGTCAGGAGAATATTCAACTTATTATTAAGAAAAATATTTTATGTATAATAGATTTATAGATAAAGTAATATTCAAGATTACAGAGGCTGTTCGGACATTTTTTGAACGATTTTAATGGACTGAAGCTGAATTTTTTACATGAAATTTTTGTGTTTAAATGTTCCATTTGATAGCCCTTATTGTTAACTATCTTTCTGCACCTTAATTTCCATGATAATAATGACTTTTGTAGTATCGACAGTGGTATTTTGTCCCATTCTTGTTCCACAGTTTTTCAGTCATTGAATGGTTTTCGGTCGACGTTTCGATAATTCCCTTTTTTAAAAGTTCAAAAGCACAAAAGTCCATGGGTGAAACATCTGGAGATTTAGCAGGAATATCAGTAAAGGGTATTGACTTGATACCAGTTTCTTGTTCCATTTTTTCCAATTTAATAGTCTATATAGATGTGTGGCTGCTTGCTATACCCTGATGCAGTTCTACTGATTGTTGGCACTGTGGGTAAAGATATGGTATTTCTTTTTTGAATATTAGGGATAAAATAGGGTCTTGATAATATGTGGGAGTTGATTTTTACCTTTTCCCCCTCTTTTTACTTTTAATTTTCCATTCTATGCAAAACCGGCAACAATCATAAATCTCTTAGAGAAAATTCTCACGTTCACTTTGCTATAGTCCTTTGACTTGGAGGATTCTCTTTTAAAATTAAAGATCTTACCTTACAAATATTCTCAGAAGTGTTTTCTATTTGGGATACATTTTTGGAAGTATTTTTCCACTTTTACGTTTTTTCCTTTCTCATTAATAATATTACTTATCGTACCTTTAGATATCGAAAAATCATGACTCTTACAGCGTTTTTGAATAATTGAATAAGCATAATTCTCTTCGGAAAGATAGGAAACATGGCCTTCCATCCATTGCTTATTTAAAAGCGCCATTTTGAAAGTAAACAAATCTCTGAGTTAGCTCTCAAAACTCTGAGTTAAATAGTTAAAGTTTAACTTATCGAAATATAAGTTATACTTTAACTATTTAACTGCTGTGAAAATAAAATACTTTCGTAGCATACAATTTTTTACAGCTCATAAAAATCGTTCAAAAATGTCCGTATAGCCTCTCTATATTATAAACCTAAAAACTTTGAAACAACTGAAGACTAAAATGAGTCATTTCAATCTCAACTTAAATTGTTTAGTGTGTTAATTTAGTGTGTCAATTTTGGTTCCAAATTCGTAGGAATCCGAACAATATACGAATACGAACGATGCACGCAATAACGATATAAATGACGCACACGATAAGTATGTTGCGAAATAATTTGTCTAATTTTATTTAAGTATTTGTGCTCTATGGTTGATTCTAAGAAATGAAGTAAGGGTTATAGTAACTTATCAGGCCACCTATATAAAAAATCAAATCGAATCTCAGGATGAGACACATTTATTTACAGACAAGAAACGAAAACGGTACCCATCTCCAAATGGAAGGATTGCCCTCTTGCTTCTTAACATAAACAGACGCTAGCACTCAAACGGGGAGAATTTTCAGAAGGGAACACGATCATGAGTCCTTGTAACAGCTGATAAACAGTTCCGTTCGGGGAGGAGAGAAAAAACACCGGTGTTCTGCTACAAGGTTTTATCAAATTTAGTCATTAATGTATGATATTTTTAATGAAGTTGTACTATAATATAAGGGACACAATTTTAACTGATCTCGTCTTCCCGATTATTAGTAGGTGAGGATATGAATTGAGAAAGGTCCTTTCCACCTTCTCCATAGTTGCGCTCTTGGGCTCATATTAGGCAAACGTGGTGTCCAGAGCTCTTCTCGAAACAATTTTGGACAACGTGGAGCCGATAACATGGTATATTATCCGCCTGACTAATCTTATGGTTGTTGTCATGCAGGCCATGGAGGGGTACGAATGGTCTCCCAGCAGAGAAACAAAGTGATAGTTCATTGGTCAGCACCAATTGGAGTAAACGCCAAAGGTTGCTAAAACGGTGATTAACTACATTTTGTGGTAACCCCTGTTGGAAAAGCAACGGATTAGCAACCGTTGGATCGCGAGCTCGAAACTTGGTCCAGCCAAAGACTCGTGTGTACGAGGGCTGGTACACGCTAAATCTGTCGTGCCTCAAATGTATTCAGGTTGGCGTAGGGTGGAAGTTTGGAACGTGGGGTGCCAGCTCAGGTGTTGATCTCGTCATCTGGCCGTGGTTTAAAATGACGTGATGTCCTCGGATCTTTATCTTGGGGATTGATCCCGTCGCCAATAGCCCGTCGTGTTTCTCCAGTGGGACGTTAATTAGCTACATACCTTCGTGGTTTGTTTGTTTGTTTTCGCTGAAAATTCCTCTCATACTGATACAAAAGAAGGTTTTCGACTTCAAGCATATGAATGAAGAGGGCGATTTATCTTTCCAAAAGGTGACAGCACATTTGCTGTAGTGATTTGAAACGCGTCCGCAGTTTCTGTTGTATCAAAGATTCAATTTGTAGTTTAAATATTTGGATATTTGAAAGGTATTGTAAAGTTACAACTTACTTTGAACACAGGGTTTCGATAATTTCGGCAACGCTACGTAGTAAGAGTTAAAGTTTTCAACATTGTCAGAAGCAAGAAAACTAAATATAGACATTAAAACCGTATTCTTTGCCAGATTCAATATAAGTTATCTCGCTCAGTGTAGAGGAGATTACTTGAGTAGAAAATTTTCTACTTGTGTGGTACTGCCGAAAATGAGCCAAAATAAATTGAATATATTATTTTTGGTCGGACAAAAAATTACAGGGAATATTTCTGAACTAGAGGTAATAAAATACCATAATGACGACATTTTCCGAGATTTGCAACACGCAAATTGCCCCCTGTAAAATGTATACCTCTGAGACTTAAGAAGTTTTCTTCTGGATTTTCGTGAATACAAACAGATTAATAGTTTACATTTTATTTTATGATGTCCCAATACTAAGTAAATTTACTTAATATAGATAAACATTTTTTTACTTCTGTCATTCTATTTGTACACTGCTGGCCACCGTAAATGCAACACCCTGAAGGAAGCATGCAAATAATATGAAATTTACAACATGCATTAGCGGAGGTGAGATATGCAAATGATTAGAATTTCAGCGCAGACGCACATCACGCGCGCCTGTGGCGCCACTTCAAAGCGCTATTTAAGGCTTGGAGATTTCGACGATTTCAAGTACGGCAGTTGTGTTTTTCTTGTGGTTTTTTCAAAAAAACGATCAATTATGCCTCGTAGAAAACAGCGATCATCTTTTGATCAAGTATCCGAGTTCGACAGAGGAAGGATAGTGGCCTACCGAGATTGTGGATTATCTTTCAGGGAAATCGGTAGTCGTGTTGGACGAAACCAAACAACTGTAATGAGGATATGTGATCGTTGGATGCAGGAGGGTACGACGGACCGACGTGTTCGATCGCATCCACCTCAGTGCACCACTTCACGTGATGACAGGCATATTGTGCGTATGGCAGTGACGGATCGCTCAGCCACATCACGAACCATAGCACAGCACATTCAGTCTGTACCGCATCATCCAGTGTCTGCGCGTACCATTCGACGCCGTTTACAGCAGAGTGGTCTGTCCGCAAGACGTCCATTGCTTCGTCTACCCTTGACGCAGAACCACAGACGTTTCCGCCGCCAATGGTGCGATGAAAGAAGGATGTGGACGGCAGAATGGAATGAAATTGTCTTTACTGACGAGTCACGCTTCTGTCTGCAACACCACGATGGTCGGATTCGAGTCTGGAGACACCGTGGAGAGAGGATGCTGAACAGCTGCGTTATGCACCGCCACACTGGTCCTGCACCGGGTATTATGGTATGGGGCGGTATTGGATATCACTCTCGCACTCCTATAGTACGCATTGCCGGTACTTTAAACAGCCAGCGCTACATCTCCGAGGTGTTGGAGCCAGTTGTCCTTCCTCACCTTCAGGGCTTGCCCACAGCCATATTTCAACAGGATAATGCGCGACCACTCGTGGCACGCATTGTCCAAGGGTTCTTCGCCAATCGCCAGATTGAATTGCTTCCCTGGCCAGCTCGCTCTCCGGATCTTTCGCCGATAGAAAACATGTGGTCCATGGTTGCTCAACGATTGACCCAGAATACATCCCCAGCTGCCACACCAGATCAACTTTGGCAACGTGTGGAAGCTGCTTGGTCTGCTGTACCCCAAGAACACATCCAAAGTCTCTTTGAATCAATGCCGAGGCGTGTGGCAGCGGTGATCTCCAACAATGGCGGCTACTCTGGCTACTGATTTTGGCAGGAACCACACTTCACAGAAGTCTATAAATTTAATCATTTGATACTTGGTCAACATGTTATCTACAAAATAAATTTTGTTGTGATATCTCTTGTCTTTCTTGGTGTTGCAATTTGGGTGGCCAGCAGTGTATTTTAGGAAATATAGGTATAAGGAATGTAGCTGTAGGTAATACAGATAAAATTAATATAAAGGTATTTTCAGCCTTCAGTTTTTAGAGGTATACCATAAATTTTACATGAATTATCAAAATAATTCAATTTATGAGAACAAGAGTGAACAGCAGTATATTATTGAGTGCTAAATTCAAAAACATAAAATCTTTTTGGAGTTAATTTTCAGATCTTCATATATCTTGTTAGGGAAAAATGGTATAAGTCTAAAAAACAAATTTTTCACGAGACAGTTTTAATTGTGTGCATTTTTTACATATCCATTATAAATCAACTTAATCATTTCAACCAGCATTTGTATCCCTGCTTTTATTCACAGTTAACTTATATTAATTTGACAACATTGAAGATAATTTTTTACATGTAAACTCATGTCCAAAAGTTAAGCATAATTGCTGTTTATATGAATATTTCAGAAAATCTACATCGGAATTAAAGGAAACGCGATATGCGGGTGTAATAGAGTTATAGAAGAAAACAATGCAAAACAAGGATAAAAATGACTTATTATTCAAAGAAAAGAGTTGAAAAAAAATAGGTTCACAATACGAGTATCAACTTTAGTGAAACAGAATGATTAAAACAATGTGATGGTGAAGTTTAATGTGGTGTTTGGGAACCTCTGGCAGCCACGCATACTGCAAAACTATTTTCCATACTTTCGATAAGGGTATGGATGAGTTGTGTATCAAAGAGTTCCAAGCCTCACGGAGAGCAGTTTTAAATTCCGGAACGGAGCTTGGTGGATGGCGGAGGGCTCCAAATATGTCTTCCGAGCTTATCATACACATGCACTATAGGATTCAGATCCGGAGAGTTGGTAGGCCACTGCTGCGGTGGATATCTTCATTTTGAAGGAAGGCGTCGACCAGGGCTGCATGGTGAGGAGGCGCGTTATCATCCATGAATATGAAACCAGGACCGACAGCACCTCGAAACAGGTTCAAGGACTTCGTTTCTGTATCTTTGACCGGTAACAGACCCCGTGTCAAAGATGTGGAGGTCTGTGCGACTGTCCAGCATGATGCCCAAACCATGACTCCCCCTGAAGGAAAACGATGCCTTTCCGTGATGTTCCCGGGTGAAAACGTGTTCCACGATCTCCCCAGATCGTGGTACGACGAGAATCAGTTCGCAGACTAAATCTGGACTCGTCACTGAATATGGCATTGCCCCACTGTTATCGACTCCACTGCCGATGTTCCAAACTCCATTATAAACGCGCACATTTCTGTGCAAACGTCAGGGGGATGCAAACTGCTGGTCGTGTCTGAGTGTCCTGTAAACAGTTTGTCTCGAAACTACGACTCCTGTGGCGGCTGTCAGGGCTGAACCCAGTTATCTGGCAGAACGGTTCGTCTGACGTCGTGTAGTTATCGCCAAATATCAGTCTTGCCAAGCGTGTATTCTTGGCCGACCTGGTACTGGTAGTCGGGTAGCATCTTCAGTGATTTGAAACCTCTGCCACAGTCGGGGATCACACACTGAGGCACATTCAGAATTCGAGACGCTTCGGTTCGGGATCGACCTGATTCCAGCATTCCAATAATTCGTCCCTTATGCAGTTGGCATCTTTGTGACATCTTTCGTCCTTATTGATTGTTAACAACGCTCCGTACCACAGCAATTTCGAAATTTCTGTCTAAACTAGCCATGCCGCTCGAGGCCGTTTTATTCTCGTTCCGACGTGCGCCGATGCTTTGCGCATGTTGACGTCGACTGAACTGTTTTGTATATGCATAATGTTTTACCTTCGTCCCACGATTCTCCACAAGTGATTTTGAACCATTGTATCAATATTTACTCCAATTTTTTCGCATTTTACGAATTAGGCTTAACTTTTGGACATGAGTGTGCTCGCTTAGATATTTAAATTAGAACAATTTTTGACATACTGTTTTGCCCAAACGCGCTTGATATTATCTTAGAGAGATTTAGATGGGGCATAACTTATTTTGCGTACTCAATTTTGAATTATTTCTGACATAATACATTGATTTACATTTAAATAAAAACTATAAACACCATCGTTTTCCATTATAATAATTGTTTCATAGATTTTATTAGGTTTATCATGTTTTTAATTTTCATTCAAATAAGGAATCTGTAAAAATTAACCATTACGAATTGGATTAAGTTATAAAGTTGTATTAATGTTGAACATATATGCTCTCAGATAGAGATATTCAAGCGACTGTGATAAAATTTTTTTTTTAGTTAAATCACAAATTATTTTGCTAAACTATCAAGTCAAAATTACGGGGTATTTTAACAAACAATTTTTAAGATTACTTTAAATTAATTTTTATTGAAGATTACTTTATAATTTACATTTTATATCGAAATAACTTCATTAAAATACATTCTTATGCAAATTTACTTATTATCAGAAACTTATTGCTATTAAACGCCAAATTCTATGTTAATTTGCATGTTCTAAAACAAGGTAAATATGAGAGTCCGCCATAACGTGAGTCGAAACCTTAATACATAAAAGGCAAACTTCATGATTAAGTATGGATAGGTAGGTATTTTAATTAACGTCACACTGGAGCAACACAACGGGCTATTGGTGACGGTCCGGGATCAATCCCAAAGGGAAAGATCCGAGAACAGCACCACGTAATTATGAATCACGGTAAGATGACGAGGCAACACCTGAGCTGGCACTTCCACACCACGCCAACGTGAGAACATTTGAGGCTACAACGGATTTAACGTGCACAAGCCCCCTTTGTATACGACGGTCTTTGGCTGGATTCGAGATTAGTATGGGAATCGAGTTTTATTCTCATTTTCACATTGGTCAGCTATATTTAAATTATCCTTGCTCTCTCTAATTGGTTAAAGGTATATATCACGGAAAATTGTTCGTGCACGATAAATAAATACTGTAATGGAATTGTCCTGGAGTATAGCTCTAACCATTGATAATAGTTTAATCAAGAAGTTGATACACGAAATTTACATACACAAGTAGACACATACATTTAAAATATCTCGGGGGAAAAGGTTATATATATATATATATATATATATATATATATGTTCGCAAGCTGGCGTTACACTGTTTTTGTTCTCACTTTTAGTTCGGTAACAGTTCTGAGGTTTATAGCTTTGCAGCTGGCGCTGCGCTCGTAGTTCACTCGTAGCAATACCAATAAAATATCGATATAAAGAAACGAGTCATGTAAGCGATACTATTTATGATGAAATAGTAGAAAACGCAATATTCATAGAGAAACTAAGTGGACACGCGCATGAGATAGAATAATTAATCTATTGATAAATCACGCTATGAAGTTTCGCCCATTTCTCAGTAAGATTAAGTGTTAACCAAGATTAACTATCAAATGGCCGAATATGATATATTGAGACTCCATTTCAAATCAAACCCCAATAGCCGCTTTATTCATTCCGCAGGCAATTACACCATTGTTCCCACCTGTGCATTTTAAGAGGAAGCATATTTCTTCTTCTAGTAGTTTGTATTTGTTTACAGTATCCCGGCTGGAAGAGTAACGGACTAGGGTTGCTAATTCGAATCCAACCAAAGACCGTCGTGTACAAAGGGGCTGATGCATGTTACATCCATTGTGCACTCAAATGTCTTCACGTTGGAATTGGTGTGGAAGTTTAGAGAGTGGGGTGCCAGCTCAGGTGCGACCTCATGGTTGTTGTCTTCGAATATTTCCCTTTGGGTTTGATCCCGCACCGTAGCCCGTTGTGTTGCTCCAATGAGACGTTAATTAAAAATACCTACCTTGTTTTTGTTAACACTAAAGAAATCCACTCATACGTAGTTTCGTCCGTTTTATTAAGCTCGTATTTTTAATTAAGTAATTTAATAGTCAAGATTAATTATTAATTAAGATTAAATATTAAGCCCCTGTATATCGGAATAAAACTACCTTCGCATCTTTATCCACTCCAAAGAATGATTACAAGATTGTTCCCACCGCTCAAACACCACCTGCATTTTTAACAAACAATTCCCAATGGTTCGCGGGAACTAAACCTGCCACACGATTCGTTTGTAAGACTTCAGTAAGCCCAATTTATTGGAAATCCCCTTGTTTGCAAATACGTGTTCGGGACCAATTGCTGTCCAAATCCCCTGAAGACAGATCGAATCGCCCATCATGAACAATTGCACTCCTACAACTGCAGGAGGATTATCCGCTGAAAATTGGCCGGATTTGGGGAAACTTTGATAGGTATTTGATATTGAGGACACATCTATAGAGTGGGAATTAAGCCGGGCACGTGTGGGAGGTACCTAATAGAATGTGGGTGCCATATTTAGTTGCACAGTTTCAAACAAAGTTGTTTCCTCTTAAGCAATTCATCGTAAGTTTCGGTTTTGGGGCACTTAGAAATGTATCTGTCACAATACTTAATTTTGTGTGAAGCAGATGTTAATTTCATATTCTTTAATTCTTAGTATGTTCAATATGGAACGGTTAATTGAAGAATTGGGGTTAAAAGGGCAAATAAAGTTTGGTTATTAATTTGTATTGGATGTTGGGGTTTCATGGTGCAAGGTTAAACAGGTTCCACCGTAGGTTATTAATTTATTCGTGCATGAAAAGAACCTTTTGAATCTGGTAGCACTTTGGTTTGAGCACTTATGAATGTATCTATCGCAAAAAATAATTTCATGTGAGGCAGATGATAAATTTCAAATACACTGCTGGCCACCCAAATTGCAACACCAAGAAAGACAAGAGATATCACAACAAAATTTATTTTGTAGATAACATGTTGACCAAGTATCAAATGATTAAATTTATAGACTTCTGTGAAGTGTGGTTCCTGCCAAAATCAGTAGCCAGAGTAGCCGCCATTGTTGGAGATCACCGCTGCCACACGCCTCGGCATTGATTCAAAGAGACTTTGGATGTGTTCTTGGGGTACAGCAGACCAAGCAGCTTCCACACGTTGGCAACGTTGATCTGGTGTGGCAGCTGGGGATGTATTCTGGGTCAATCGTTGAGCAACCATGGACCACATGTTTTCTATCGGCGAAAGATCCGGAGAGCGAGCTGGCCAGGGAAGCAATTCAATCTGGCGATTAACGAAGAACCCTTGGACAATGCGTGCCACGTGTGGTCGCGCATTATCCTGTTGAAATATGGCTGTGGGCAAGCCCTGAAGGTAAGGAAGGACAACTGGCTCCAACACCTCGGAGATGTAGCGCTGGCTGTTTAAAGTACCGGCAATGCGTACTAGAGGAGTGCGAGAGTGATATCCAATACCACCCCATACCATAATACCCGGTGCATGACCAGTGTGGCGGTGCATAACGCAGCTGTTCAGCATCCTCTCTCCACGGTGTCTCCAGACTCGAATCCGACCATCGTGGTGTTGCAGACAGAAGCGTGACTCGTCAGAAAATACAATTTCATTCCATTCTGCCGTCCACATCCTTCTTTCATCGCACCATTGGCGGCGGAAACGTCTGTGGTTCTGCGTCAAGGGTAGACGAAGCAATGGACGTCTTGCGGACAGACCATTCTGCTGTAAACGGCGTCGAATGGTACGCGCAGACACTGGATGATGCGGTACAGACTGAATGTGCTGTGCTATGGTTCGTGATGTGGCTGAGCGATCCGTCACTGCCATACGCACAATATGCCTGTCATCATGTGAAGTGGTGCACTGAGGTGGATGCGATCGAACACGTCGGTCCGTCGTACCCTCCTGCATCCAACGATCACATATCCGCATTACAGTTGTTTGGTTTCGTCCAACACGACTACCGATTTCCCTGAAAGATAATCCACAATCTCGGTAGGCCACTATCCTTCCTCTGTCGAACTCGGATACTTGATCAAAAGATGATCGCTGTTTTCTACGAGGCATAATTGATCGTTTTTTTGAAAAAACCACAAGAAAAACACAATTGCCATACTTGAAATCGTCGAAATCTCCAAGCCTTAAATAGCACTTTGAAGTGGCGCCACAGGCGCGCGTGATGTGCGTCCGCGCTGAAATTCTAATCATTTGCATATCTCACCTCCGCTAATGCATGTTGCAAATTTCATATTATTTGCATGCTTCCTTCAGGGTGTTGCATTTACGGTGGCCAGCAGTGTACTTTAAATCGTACAATGTTGAAAGATTAATTGAAGAATTGGGGTTAATAGGGTGAATAAATTCAGGTTATTAATATATTCGTCAATGAAAAGAACCTTTTGAGACTGTTAGTTCTTAGATGTGAGCACTTATGAATGTATCTATCGCAAAAAATAATTTCATGTGAGGCAGATGATAAATTTCAAATACTTTAAATCGTACAATGTTGAAAGATTAATTGAAGAATTGGGGTTAATAGGGTGAATAAATTCAGGTTATTAATATATTCGTCAATGAAAAGAACCTTTTGAGACTGTTAGTTCTTAGATGTGAGCACTTATGAATGTATCTATCGCAAAAAATAATTTCATGTGAGGCAGATGATAAATTTCAAATACTTTAAATCGTACAATGTTGAAAGATTAATTGAAGAATTGGGGTTAATAGGGTGAATAAATTCAGGTTATTAATATATTCGTCAATGAAAAGAACCTTTTGAGACTGTTAGTTCTTAGATGTGAGCACTTATGAATGTATCTATCGCAAAAAATAATTTCATGTGAGGCAGATGATAAATTTCAAATACTTTAAATCGTACAATGTTGAAAGATTAATTGAAGAATTGGGGTTAATAGGGTGAATAAATTCAGGTTATTAATATATTCGTCAATGAAAAGAACCTTTTGAGACTGTTAGTTCTTAGATGTGAGCACTTATGAATGTATCTATCGCAAAAAATAATTTCATGTGAGGCAGATGATAAATTTCAAATACTTTAAATCGTACAATGTTGAAAGATTAATTGAAGAATTGGGGTTAATAGGGTGAATAAATTCAGGTTATTAATATATTCGTCAATGAAAAGAACCTTTTGAGACTGTTAGTTCTTAGATGTGAGCACTTATGAATGTATCTATCGCAAAAAATAATTTCATGTGAGGCAGATGATAAATTTCAAATACTTTAAATCGTACAATGTTGAAAGATTAATTGAAGAATTGGGGTTAATAGGGTGAATAAATTCAGGTTATTAATATATTCGTCAATGAAAAGAACCTTTTGAGACTGTTAGTTCTTAGATGTGAGCACTTATGAATGTATCTATCGCAAAAAATAATTTCATGTGAGGCAGATGATAAATTTCAAATACTTTAAATCGTACAATGTTGAAAGATTAATTGAAGAATTGGGGTTAATAGGGTGAATAAATTCAGGTTATTAATATATTCGTCAATGAAAAGAACCTTTTGAGACTGTTAGTTCTTAGATGTGAGCACTTATGAATGTATCTATCGCAAAAAATAATTTCATGTGAGGCAGATGATAAATTTCAAATACTTTAAATCGTACAATGTTGAAAGATTAATTGAAGAATTGGGGTTAATAGGGTGAATAAATTCAGGTTATTAATATATTCGTCAATGAAAAGAACCTTTTGAGACTGTTAGTTCTTAGATGTGAGCACTTATGAATGTATCTATCGCAAAAAATAATTTCATGTGAGGCAGATGATAAATTCCAAATACTTTAAATCGTACAATGTTGAAAGATTAATTGAAGAATTGGGGTTAATAGGGTGAATAAATTCAGGTTATTAATATATTCGTCAATGAAAAGAACCTTTTGAGACTGTTAGTTCTTAGATGTGAGCACTTATGAATGTATCTATCGCAAAAAATAATTTCATGTGAGGCAGATGATAAATTTCAAATACTTTAAATCGTACAATGTTGAAAGATTAATTGAAGAATTGGGGTTAATAGGGTGAATAAATTCAGGTTATTAATATATTCGTCAATGAAAAGAACCTTTTGAGACTGTTAGTTCTTAGATGTGAGCACTTAGAAATGTATCGATCGCAAAATTGAATTTTATGTGGAGCAGATATTAAAATTCAAGTTCTTTAATTCTTAGTATGTACTACATGGAAAGTTTAATGGAAAAATCGGGGTTGAAAGGATTAAAAAAGTAAGATTATTAATTTATTCGCTCGTAAAAAGAACCTTTAGAAGCTATATTTTCAATCAGTTCTTAACTTTCTTAGTTGTACTGGTCCTGATAGGTCTACTGTGATTTTTTAGGGCTTTTCAATGCAACGCTATAAAAAGAATAGCTGAATATGTATTATTTATATATTTAAATAATAGTTAGAGGAGTTCGCATTCATGCAACCTGCATTATTCCCTGCATGACTTCTAAGCAGTTTTGACCTTCTTGCCTATTAGAATCTTTCTTACGATTCTTTCAACTAATAGATGTGGCTATTTACTCATTATGTGTTGTGGGGATAAAGCAACACTACACTACTCCGAAATCTTGTGATGCTCACAGGGTTAACTCTATTCCATGTCATTAACAACAAGAACACCTAACATCCCCTCAATGTTCGTCCTATACACATTTACGACATCATACATAGTTTTTATCTTTCCTGTTTTCAGTAAGCATTGACCATCAACACTATCGAAGTATTGCCCAACTACTAAAACCCAACGCCGAGCGAAACTACTCATTTCCATTTTTATCACTCGTCCACTAATTTTTGCACACATAAAAGACACGCGTAAAACCCTATTACCGAATCTTTCCAGATTAACCGGGAAACTAACTTTTTTTGCTCATTCGATGCGTGAGTTACGGGTGACATAAAAGATTAATGAGGACCTCGCCTCTGTGGGAAAACCCAGAGCTCCTCTCATAACCATCTCATTTACTTCCTCTCCGCTGTAGGAATTTAAAATCGTTTTCCGCTAGTTCCTTTACTTCCACTTTACACGCATGCACGCATCCTCTGTCTCTTCTTTTGCTTGAGATGGTTTTCATTAATTCAGTGTCGATTAGTGCAAACACCGCGGAGATCTGCTTGTGACACTATCGGATCATCCATGGGTTAGCCAATGTGCATTAAACTAGAATGTCCTCCTCAGTGAGAGTTAACTCGTTTATCGGGAATTTGTATTCAATGATAGAGGTTGCATAACTTCGTACACAAATAAGTTTTCATCACGCATTTCTAATTCACTGATTTAGTATAACTCAATTTGCTCTGAAGGGATATGCTTGAAAAGTGAAATTTCTCGTGAATTGCGTCGAGTTTGTTCATCTCATCAGGGTGGTCTGATCTCGAACTAATGTTGTAAACTAATGCCAAAAAGGTTCTGTTTTCTCGAACTAATGCAGTAAACTAATGCCCAAAAAGGCTTTGCTTTTACGTAAAAAAGTAATTGTGGATGGGTTAGATTATAATATTGCGTCCTACTTTGT
Organism: Meta bourneti; assembly: GCA_933210815.1. Taxonomy (NCBI): domain Eukaryota; kingdom Metazoa; phylum Arthropoda; class Arachnida; order Araneae; family Tetragnathidae; genus Meta; species Meta bourneti. The sequence goes on along the minus strand of OW119928.1, from coordinate 99,439,469 downwards.
AGAGCATGAAATGAGATAAGCAAGGCGAATCAAATGAGATTGCTTTAAAACAGCAGAACGAGCAGAACTCCTAGTAATAACAAAATATGAAGAGAACATAAACTGTAATTTTGAAGTGAACACTCGGGCCTGATGTTCGATTGTGGGACGAATGAAGAAGACATAGGAAGTTTGAACGATTCTTTAGTGTGAATATTCAACAATTAATTTGATGTTTGAACGATTCAAGTGCAGTTTGGTATTAATATTGAAGGATAATTGTATTGATTAAAGGCCTGTCGCTGTAAAGTAGTTGAGTAGCTTTCGAATGCCACCACTTACGCAGTCCTCACAACGCAATCAAAAGCTACACTGGCCCAAAGCTCGCCCGGCACCGTAGAATTTCGACATATTGCTGACCCCATCCCCGCGTTCATTGCACCTGCGCACTCGGTTCGAAGGTCGTGTTAGGTATGGACATCCTTTGTCTACACGATTCTATATTTATCTTCTGGATGTTTGTCCTAGTTCTGAAATCATAAGATTAAACAGTTGTAACGTTGTTTTACGTTCGAGATTTCATGCATGCCCCCAGTAGTGTTGCGGTTTTAAAGACGTATTCACATCAAAGCGGCGCGTCCAATTATCAATAAAATAAGATTTCATCACTTATCTCCTAGTTGTAGTAAGCTGTCTGGTTCTCTCCTAGAATGAAACATTTATCAGAAACCAGGGTGAAAGTCCTATGGGAACATACACCTCCATCCCCCTTAAATTTAATGTATGGGTCTTGGGGTCCCTCCAACCTATGGGGTAAATATTACCAATATATCAATAATATAGAGGCCACCATGGCTCAGTGTGTATGTCCACTGCTCTAACAAACTGCAAGTTGTAGGTGACTCAGATTCGATTCTTCCTGGGTGTATTTTTCTGTCTTTTGTATCAGTAAGACTTTCCTTGTGGGTCCATGCCCATTACCGTACATTTTTGTCTTATGCTTGGCTCAGCGTGCTCAATTATGATCCTTGTGTTATGATACCAACCCGATAATATTGATTAGATCTGTATAGACAAAAGGCTTGATGAAAACGCACTTATGACGTAAATGTGCTTTTACTTACACCCGAATGTCCCCTGACGGTCTAATAATACATCCACTACAAATTATCTGTCGTCATTAATTGAGTAAATAGTATGAAAAAATTAATTTAAAAATGTTTCATTTAAAAGTTATTCCGAAACAAAATGGCGACTTCACATAAAAAAATTTTGCATATGTAATCCCGCTACTTATTTTATTTTCCACTTAAAATCTATAATATAAATCAACAGAAAATGGAAGTGGAAATGCTAGCATATGGTGACGTTAAACTGCATTGGTCAGGTTAGCATAATAGCGCCATTATGTAAGCGAATGTAAAATTCGTAAGCATTAGTTTGTCAATTTCTCGGACTGAAAGTAAACAAAGAGAAAAAGGCAATGTTTGGGATGATTGTAAATCTTTGAAAATAATCCTTTAATGCGCAACATTTTATAATGGCGTCAGAAAATCCAGAATAATTTATAACTAAAAAACATTACAGAATGATTTTTTTAACCGAACCAGTTTTAACAAAACAACTAAAACGATTTTAAAACAACAGTGTCCAAGTGATAAAAATCGCATTTTTTCATTTTACGTGTGAAATTATATTCCTTTAAAATAAACAATGAATCAATTAAAAAATTACATATTTAAAGTGTTTGCCGAATGATCTAAATTAAATCGTTCGTCATCAAAAATTGGTTCCAAATTACGAGGTATTACCCTTGGTAGGTAAGTATTTTAATTAAGGTCGCACTGGAGCAACACAGCGGGCTATTGGTTACTGTCCGGGATACCGAACCACGGTCAGATGACGAGGTCACACCTGAGCTGGCACCCCACTCTTCAAAACTTCCACATCACGCCAACGTGAGGACATTTGAGGCCACGACAGATTTAACGTGCACCAGTCTCCCACATACAGGACGAACTTAGATTGGAGGTGTTATCCTCGGATCTTTCCCTTCAACCAATAGACAGTCGCCAATAGCCCGTTGTGTTGCTCCAGTGCGACGTTAATTCAACAAACTACCTAAATTAAATGGCGGTAAAACACTGAATATTCTGCATATAAAATGTTTTTAATTCCATTCATTAGTTCTTATTCAGCGCTGATTAAACTTCTAGATTTTAGTGAATACTTATTAATACTGCTAACTACAGTACATTCAGTGAAAATAGTTGACATTGAATTATTGGTGACACGAAAATTAAAAGTGAAGCCCAAGTCGTCCTATTTAAAGATTATTTTAAGATGCCTGCTATCCATCATAATTCTTAACTAATGATGATATATCCATCATAATCTTAATGCTTCAAAACTGAAAACGTAAAAGTCAGCGTTTATTAAGTCCTTATGTGAGCTGGTGAATATTAATAAGTTTTCTGAAATATTCCTTTGGAGCTTTCAACTTGTGTAGGTTTTATACTTTATTAAATGATATTACGCTTTGAACTTAATATACCCCATTCAATTAGTTTGTGATTTAGACAATATGGAGGTATCAAAGAATTCTAGAGACCTCGATTGTCGTTGTACTCTATCTTGTTATATGACATTGATCTCAACGTAGATTCTTCAGGTGTTGATCCCGGACCGTCGCCAAAAGTCCGTTGTGTTGCTCCAGTGCGACGTCAATAAAATACCTAACTACATTCAACGTAGATTATCGTCATCTGACCGTGGTTCAAAATGACGTGTGTTGTCCTCGGATCTTTCCCTTCGGGCTTGATCCCGGACCGTCGCAAATAGCCCTTTGTGTTGCTCCAGTGTGACGTTAATTAACTACATACCTACCTCAAAGCAGCTCAACGAAATGTTCTTTTGGTAGCATACATAATATGTGATGTTGAACAGTGACAATAATGGAATTTATATTATAAATGAATCAGTTAGTTTCTTACAAATGCAAATTACATTTTAAGTTGTAAATTTCTAGCTATTAGAGAAATAGCTATTGCTCCCGTCTAGGTCAAGCTTAATCAGCCCATCTACGAAAAACCAATGATAAATAAGTTGTACCGAATGAATTGAGACTGGAGACCAGATACTTCCCTACGGACACGTTTAACCAGCCTGAAGAAAAGATAGTCCGTCTAAATATTTTTATCAGCCCCGCAGACCAGATACTGCACTCCCGACACATTTACCAGGCCCGTTGGCCCGATATGGCCCTCTCAATATTTTTATCAGGCCCCAGTCTAGATACGGCCCGCCAAATACTATTACCTGGGCCATAGACCAGAAGCAGCCGTTCAAATAGGTTTAACCGACCCGTATTCCAGATACGGTACACGGTACAGGTTTAACTGATCCAGACTATAAGCCTCAAATATTTGTCACTTATTAATTCAAGCTATGATTTTGGTCAGCGTCAAAAAATTCAGATAATACCAGACACCTTCAGATAATTCAATTAACCTTCCTTGTGGTTGAATCGACGAGGCAACTCGTTATTACAAAATTGACCATATTTTGATGGACGAGATATCTCATCATTAGAACAAAATTGACCAGATCTTGATCTTGTCATAAAAAAATCGGCAATATCTTGTTACTAGTGAAATTGTTCAGATTTCTATGGACGAGATATCTCGTCAAACCCACTTGGAAGGTTACGAAAGATAGAAACTTATTTTTTATGAAGGCTTCTAGTATTTATGTCGTTCCATTCTGTTGCATTTAATGCTTATGCTGTTCCTCCAGCTACGCTAAAATGTGAAGTAAAAGGATTTTTCAATGCCAGATCTCATTTTCTCAGGAACATGAAAGTATCTATGTGGTAAACAAAACTTTTTCATTTAGAAACAGAAACGTTTCTCGATTTATTGCTACTTGCATACAATATTGCTCTAACCATAGATTTAAATAGGGAATAAAGGTTTGCCTGTCGATGGAATAAAGCCAAAGATCCCTTGTCGCAAACAAAAAGTGATGTATTGGGGATTTTATTGCGTTTTTCTACAACTGCCATCTGTCACAGTAGTTTTCTTATGACGATCCCAATATAAGCAGTACGTACCCATCCTCGCATATTGCTATACTATAAAACTGTATACTATAGAAGATATATTCCAATTTAGATAGCTTTTAAAATCGGCTAGCAATTCCATCTCATGTGGCGTTGAAATTAATAATATTGCTGTATTTTCCTTTAGTTTAAGTTCAGGGATCAGAAAATTAATGGCTTAGGTATCAGAGAATTAATGGCCTCACTGTATGGTTTTAGTTTCCATGTTGCCTTTAATGTCTTTTTCTTTTATCAGTACATTTTTAGTAGAAAAAGATGTCCCGCATATTTCTTGTGATTCAGGCTATTTAATTATGAATTAGTCAACTACAGATAATTTCAACTTAATACAAATAAATGTTACGCATTGCAAAAATGTATTTGAGAATTATTATACAGGGTCCCATTAAAATTTTTGTAGACTTTAACGAGTGATAAGGAAGATCAAAACGCACTTCGTCAAGGACTTCGTGGGCTGATAATTGCAAATGAAATAGGCAATATTTTTTTTGTCAAATTGCAAGTAAAATATTTCAAAAGCAATCTAGATTTATGGCCAAACATCGCATATGTTTCACTTTGAATGAAAATATGTTTAAAATGTGCACAATAGCTATAAAACTTATGGTTGGTAGGTAGTTAAATGAAAGCAACACTGGTGCAACAAACGACAATTGACGACGGTCCGGGATCAATCCCGAGGACAACACCACGTAATTTTGAATCAAGGTCAGATGACGAGACCAACACCTGAGTTGGAGCCTCACTCTCCAAACTTCCACACCGCGCCAGCGTGAGGACATTTGAGGCCAAATCACATTTAATTTGCGCTGTCCCCCGTACGAGGCGGTCTTTGAACTAAAATTTATATAGCAAAAAATAAGTAATATTTTGAAATCATACATAAATCTAACTAAGAAGTACTAAATATATAACTACAAATTTATCGGATACCAAAACCTTATTCGTATCAAAACAAATTCCACACAGGAAGGATAAAATAATCGAATAAAATTCGTGAGAACTGATTAAATTATGATTAAACCTTTTATATTCTAACATCGAACATTCCATTTCCTCTATTCATCGTTCGTACTATTAGTTCTATAATTTATTCCACATGGTATAAATTACCCAGAAGCAAGTTCTTGGGTGGAATTGAAAACATCAAATATCCATTAGGAACCGTTGAACGTAAACGTTTTTTAATGTCTCCAACCTTTTCTCATTAACAGGTTTCACCCGAATGGAAATCACGAATAATTGAAACGAAACATCCTTCCACGATAATTGCTTTACCGTAAAAATCTTTTGAGAATGGGGATTGTAGTATTTTTGGCAATAGATTTATTGTTTGGATACCTAAGTTTATGTCTTGAAGACTTAAAAGCACGTTTTATAATTCCGAATTCATTGCGTCATAAATATTAGTTCGTTTCAAAATGAAAGATGGTATTCTCAATAAATCTAATTACATATTACGTCAACCATACTCGAACTTATATATTTACTTACGAACGTAACAAAATTAAAATTCACTGCAATATTTCGTATCCTGTTTCGTTTAGACAAGCAAAATAAAAATAATTCTAATTATTTTTCACGTTAAAATAGCTCTTATTACATAAAATTTGCGAACTACAACATGGTACGTAAAATCGTAGCTATATTTTGTGATGCATTAAATGAAAATATAAGCATCGTTAAGAAAAACGCAATATTATACGATAAAATTAAATACGTTTTTATGTGCTTACTTAACGCGTGTTTATAGGCTGCGGTATCTTAGTTGGAAGAGTAACGGATTAGCAACCGGAGGGTTGCAAGTTCGAATCCAACCAAATATCACCGTGTACAAAGGGGACTGGTGCATGTTAAATCTGTCATGGCCTCAAATGTTCTCACGTTCGCGTGATGTGGAGGTTTAGAGAGTGGGATGCCAGCTCAGGTGTGACCACGTCATCTGACGGTGGTTAAAAATTACGTGGATTTTTTCCCTTCGTGTTTAATCCCGAACCGTCGCCAATAGCCCGTTGTGTTGCTCCACATTGCGACGTTAATTAAATATCCACCTAATTACTCATTTTATCATATGGATTTAAAATCATGATAAAAGTATTGATTCAATTTGTACTCTTTATGTTAATTAGAAACTTTATAATTTCAAAAGAGATTGCATACTCTTGAATTTGACAATACTTTTAAGAGTAAAATTTCTAAGACACATTAGAAAAAATACTACATAAATTCCGTAATTGGCAGTACTAAATGGTACCGAAAAAAGTTAACTAGCTGTTCATGTAATCCTTTTTGCAAATTTTATTTATTCATATCGAATGTCCTAAGAACTGTTATAGAAAGGTATCTACGAAATACCGTCGGCGTACAGGTGTTGTGAAAAGTTAAATATGGATTTTTCTCCAATCATCACAAATTTACACACATAAAATTTCTCAATAATATGAACGAAAATCGCCCATCTTACAATAGAAGAGTAATTATTGAAGCGTACAGCCCACAATGGTCAATGTCACATATCATTAATTTCACAGAAGTGTCATAACGTGGTATAATGGATCAAAAATGAATTGATGGCACGTTTTCAGAAGACAGGTATTTATTGTCTCTGGCATTTGGTAATTTTAATTAACGTCGCACTGGACCAACGCGACGGGCTATTGGCTACCGTCCGGGATCAAACCCGAAGGGAAAGACCACGTCATTTTGAACCACGGTCAGATGACCATGCCACACCTCAGCTGTCACCCCACACTCAAGCTTCCACATCAGGCCAACGTGAGGACATTGGAGGCCATCCCTTTGCGTGCACCTCCCTTAAAGTGCACCATAACCCTTTGTATATGACGGTTTTTGATTGGATTTTGATTTCAACGGATTAGCAACCCTCCGGTTGCTAATCCGTTCTTTTCCAACAGACCTACCTAGAATTCGGACCTCAGGGGTGTAGTAGATTCCACGTGCGATGTTCCAGGAACGACGCTAAGGGTCTCGGGGGTTCTGTCTTTACTCTTTGGTTCATCGATGAGCACGTGGATCATAGATCTTGCACTCCCTGGCTTCACAAGATCTGTCCCCTTTTCCCCGAGAAATTCCAATTATATCCTCTTGCCGGCTTCACCGCAGTGAAACCCAGATTCGCAATCAATGCTCTGGAAAATAGTCCACTCATCGAATAGTCACTTAGGGTGGTTGTTTCACACCTCCTACTTTTTGTAGGCACAATGATGTAGGTACTTATTGATCGACCTTCTAGTGCAATAGATAGAGCAAACACGTGGAGCCGCCGTCGTAAGATCGGTAGTAAGAATCGACTTGGGACAATTGACTATCGAAGCTCAGACTAGTGTTTTTAATCATGCTGAATAATCACTTTAACCAATCAATAATTTGTCCCACATTAGGATTCATGCTTTTTCCCACAACCACGTGACAGATTTTCAAACCGATCGACAGGAACAAATAGGTTGAAGATGCGCGCACGTACTCCGTCTATTTCATCTTTAAGATCGATGTAGTCAATCGGCTCAAGTCGATTCGTAAGTCCACGGGACGTACCCATCTGAGATTACAACAACGACTCCGCCCACATGCTCTCTATTTCCTCAGAAATTCGATGCTCTTATTTGTGTTGGATTTCATGATTAAGTCCTATTTTCTATTACATCGTGACGTCATGGTAACATAAGCATCGACCTTCTAATGAAATAGAAGAATCACGTTCCCGCAGCTTGATGTTATTTGTTACAGTTCCTCGGTTTGAAGATCTGTCACGTGGTTGTGGGTAAAAGCATGAATCCTAAATTATTGATTGGTTAAAGTGATTATCCACCGCGATCAGAAACACTTGTCTTGCGATTCGACGGCCAATCGTCTGTCAATTCGCATGTCCATGTGATTTACCCTTTATAGGTTTTACGACAGGGACAACCCACATGCTCAGTCTGTTTTATCAGGACACAAGATTATTTAAAATACCATTTGTTTATTAAAGTCATAGGAATATACAAAACTATGACGAGACAAACAAAAGGGACATTCTTGATAGGCGTTATCTATCGGGAAGACAAAAAGCTGTGTTCAGCTGAAACGTCACAAAAATAGTCACTAAAATCGCAGATGGTGAATCCCATGTCATGATGTGAAATCCTAGAACAGGGGTCGCCAAACTTTTTTGACCGTCGACCCCTTCAAGAGTTTCTTGACTTTTTACCGACTTCCTCTATTTTACTATTACGTAATTACAATAGGACAAGCAAAAATGACGCTTATGCGAGTTTATAGATTCTTTATTTTATATATATAAAATATAGTATGCATTATCATATTGACTTAACGTCAAAGGGTTGCGTTTTTGTTTCCGACGTCCTTCTTAACATTACATATTGGATAGAAGCGATAAATAATATATAAAATAAAAATTTAATTCAGATAACAATACAATCTTCTTTATGCATATGGAAATACGACTTTACTTTTATTAACTTAGTATGCAATTTATTAACGTTGTCAATGTGAAAGAGGTGCTTAGTGATTCTTAACAAGATTAGCAATGTTGGGTTCAAAATAAGTGTTTCACTGTTAAATCGCCACGGAATACTATATCTAGATTATTTCTTTGTTTCGTTAAAATGAAATTAACATAGCTGAAACCAGTTTCAACCCTGTACGAGCTTGTAAATGTGAGCAAAAATGGGGAGTACCACTTCAGAAAGTTTTGGATATTTGTCTTATATTTACCTCTGGGGGTCTATACCGACCACTTTTGTTGACCACTGTCCTACAATATGCTTGTAGCCATTAAAAATTTTATATGATTTTATTGTCTTATACTCTTAAGAATCAACTTATTTCAAAACTAATTTCCTTTTTTTTTTCTTCTGCAGGTATGCTTTTACATAACTTCTACACAATTTTCTCTTCGTAAATGGTAAGAAAATGTTTCCTTTTAACTGTGTTTACTCTAATCACTTGTTTAACTCAGATGCCTTTTCTATCACTAAAACTACATTCTCTAGGATCCTTCATTCTATAAGAAAATATTTTACAAAGCAAAGTGGGAATAAATGTTCATATACTTAAAGATTGTAAAATGTGATTATCTTAAAACAGGATGTTTGTTTGAAATTCTATCAATTGTTAACTTAATATTATTCGGTATGATTTACTGACTTGTTTATTTCAGATTTTTAGTTTGCAAATATCAAACGGCTATGAAAAGTAATTCTCGAAATGTTTTTTTCATACATAAATAACATTTCTTTAAAATGAAGTACGCGAAACAATTATAGTGCTAGAACAATGAAGAATTCCATTAGAATATTTATTCTATTTCAGTATTAATCATTTGTAGCTGTAAAATACACAAACTATTTCCGATACATGTTTAAATAATTAAAACATTCTGAAAGTTTTAAAAGTATTTTTGCTTTAATTGGAAAATACACACAATTTTACCAAAAACGTTCAATCCTTTAAGATATAATCTTAATGTCTATAACATCATAATTAATACATCGAAAGAAACTTGCTTTTCAAAAATAATATTTAATATGAAAAAAAAACTTACCGAAAATGACTAAATAATAAAGCAGTAGTATTAACACCATGTTAATCTGGTTATATATAACCCAAAAAACTTTTTGAAATTACTTCAAATAAGAAACATTTATAAAATGAAACTCGCATATCTAGAGGAAGAAAAGACATTAAATGTACCATATTATTAGAACTAACATTTAAACCAGTCATTGTAAGATATTGGGAATGATAGTTTCATTTCTACAACAAAAATTTGCTCGTAGGTAAATTAGGCGTGCTAACTTTAATTCAATAAAGCGAACACGTTTCCATAAAAAACCTTTTCATTTAGATAGGTATTAAATTGAAAGCATAAACGCCAAATAGAAATTTTGAGAAAAAAAGGATTACCGCTTATCTATTCTAAAAATAAATTATACAAGGGACGCATACCGTATGGAAATTCCATTCTAACTACATTTAAATCTGTAGTCTTAAGAACAACACTTTCTCTTGCGAAGGCCATTCGGCTTAGTTGCAGTAATAGTATCTCCCACGAAAAAAGTCTCTTCAAAGATAGTAATTTAATTGGAAATTTCTAGGTTTAAGTTTGCTAATGGACTTGGAATGAAAGAATGTTTAGCATTCTGGGACCTCAAAAAATAATTGAAAGTTTTTAACTTAAGCAGAACGTTTAGTCCTTCGAGTTTGCGTTACAATAGGAAACTTTCAAAGGTTGTTTTTTTAATTGTAAGAGAATAGCTTCTGAATTTCAATAAAAGAAGATTTAGAATCAGCTGTTACCTTAAATTCTAAAATTATTAAAACATTAAAAAAATGATTTTATACATATTCTTGTTAAATAAAGGAACGTAATCTTTCAGCAGTTACTATCGATTATTTGCAATTGTGGATCGAAAAGAGTTAAATGCGTTTCATTTCACAATTAACCCTCCTGGAGGTTGTCTCGACGAGATATCTCGTCATTAGCAAAATGAGTCAGATTTTGACGGACACGGACGAGATATCTTGTCATTAGCAAAATGGGTCAGATCTTGATGGACGAGATATCTCGTCATTAGCAAAATGGGTCAGATCTTGATGGACGAGATATCTCTTCGTTAGAGGAAAACTGACCAGATCTTGATCTCGCTATCACCGAAATATCGGCAATATCGTGATGACGGGATATCTCGTCACTAGCAAAATTGGCTAGATCTTGATGGACGAGTTATCTCGTCGAAACCACTTGGAGGGTAAAGAAACGTGTATCAAAGTATTTATTAGATACCTAATATTTATGAAAGAAATTACCTTATTCCATTAAAAATGAAAAACTTAACTTTGAAAAACACAATGAATTTAGCAATGTATGTACTGTAATTGAGTGGCCCGAGTGGTGTGCTAATAAACACGACACAGCCAAAATTACAACTAGACTATTTCTTTAAACATATAGTATCTACACTATATATTGAAACCAAAGCACCCAAAAACATCTCTGCCAGCTCTAGCTCTGCAACCGTTCTCTTCTTGTGTTGCCAATTTCGCTGGGTGGCAGTTCAATCCCAGGGGGGGGGGGGGGTCGTGCACCACTAAAAACCACCCAGACTGTAATTTGACCACCATGGAAGACCACCCCTATATGTTTCGAGGTTTTCGGCCGGAGGTCGTGGTGTCGACCTCTGATCCCGAGCTTGTTGCTAGGGGCGTTACAGTACCATCAAAAATTACTACGTGCAAATCGCGGGAAAAAACCGAACCACCCCTCTTCATTCGAGCTATTTTAACAGGAGAGAAAATTAAGGCGTTCGATTGGAACTAAGGTCTTCTATAAATTCAAATGCATAAAATTTGCATAAAGGGCCGCCTTCATTACTAATAAACTAATTGAACGAATCTGATTAAGGCATCAAAACATGGTGTTTCCATTGGAAATCTTGTTGTTTTTGCAAAATTTTATATAAAGATGTCCCCTTATTCAATGCTTTTGCATTTTAATTTGTAAAGTACGTTATTCCCTATTGAATGACTCTACCATGAATACTACTGGAAATAAAGGGAATGACACAATAGTAAACTTCTTTTCTCTTAATTACTCAATATTTAACAATGCATTAATTATCCCCTCATTTCTCCTAACACTTCGTAAAATTTCTTATTTAAAGTAGGTATAGACACACTTACAAGAAAATTAACTTCTGTGAATTCACACAGGGATTAAAATATTGGAAAACCGTTCCTTTTAATGAAAAAGTATAATTACTTAAGGGGGTCAAAATATGAGAAAGTCAATTTTTTTTTATTATCTTAAAAAATAATATAGATATTTCTGAATAAAATAACACCTACAATTTGTTTCTACCATCAGTAGAACCGGAAATATTCGGCTTTTTATAACATGCCAGCTGCAAATCAAACGAGACTCACCCATCACATAATGTAAACAAACTGTTTTGGAGTCTACTTTCTACTGTTTCAGCTCTATTTTTTTCTAACTCAAATAAACTACGCTACGAACACTTTTGAAGTGATCTGAATTGATTATAGTAATATTCTCACTGTTTTTAGTGTTGAATTTGCACGTTTTCGAATTTTCTGTACTATCAATATACCTTCAATAACGCTTTCCATAAAGGACTGTAGGCGGTTCAGAAAAGCGACGATGAAATCCACAAATACTTTTAAAAGGTATAGGAAAAAGGTCCAACTTGCTAAAATTCAATTAAATGAAATAGTAAAACTAAGAAGTAATACACAATACTATCCAGGAGGATTTTAAACAAACAAAGTATGCAAAAGTGCTTTTTAATAACTTGAATAATTTCATAATTTTAAACGCTCTTTTTATGTTAAATGGGATTTCGATAGTGAAAAATGGATATAACTTAAAAACTACTTGTCATAAATGAATAAAATTTCCTACAATTACTTTTTAAATATATTTCTTTAATTTGTCTTCAGCAATTGTATATATATATATATATATATATATATATATATATATATATATATATATATATATATATATATATATATATATATATATATATAAATTTTTCTATAATTTTTCGAACTTTGTATACTATGTGTTTTATGTAGTTTTTGAACAAAATATTTTTTTAAATATTTTCTAAGTGTTTTATCCAAAAATCACGAAGACAGTTTAAAGTATGAACTTTTAGGAGTCAATTAGTGCAAAAATGAAGCGATTTGTTATAAAATATTTTAAGATACATCAATTTTGCCCAACGTCAAAATTTTTAAATTTTTTAATTTTAATAAAAAAAAATTGAAGTTTTGAAAATATAAAATAGTTATTATAATTGCAAAATGCAATGTATACCTACAGAAAAAATTTCAGAACAAAAACTTTAAAATTGAAGATTTTAGAATTTTGAGTCCCGGACCCCCTTAAGAAATGCATTAAAGGAGTTGGATAAAAATCCGAATATCAGACTAAAGAGTGTAATGAAAAACACTTGTCATTGCGCCATTTATACCTCAAAGTTAGAAGTTAGCTTAAGCAAGCATTTTGAAATTTCATATTATAAATAAATAAGAGAAATTCCATTGAAATTCGATATAAAAGTAAAGTCTAAGTTCTTTTCTTACCTTTTTAATATTAAGAATCATCCATCCAAATAGGGTGCAACTTTCAAGCAGTTTCGACTTACTTCACTTAGTTTTCAACCTACATCATATACGAACTTCATAGTTTCATATACAGGGTGAGTCTAAACATTTAATACAAATTTCAGGGGGTGATAGAATACAACGAAACCAACACTTTTCACCATAGAATGTAGGGTCGCAAGTGCAGCGGTTGGCCGCTAGAGAGCGCAGTCAAACGCTTGTATAAAAGCGTTACGTCGGCGATGCGAAGCCTGCATCAAGTGTGGTGGTTGACATTTTGCACAACTTCTGTAATTGTCCATTTGCGTTGTACTTACCGACTGATGTTTGTACACGTCGTTTCATTTCCATGTGACATGTTTCTCATGTTTTGTACATGTTTTGTACATGTTTGTACATGTACATGTTTTGTACATGTCATTTCTTTCTTAGCCGTTGTTCCTTGTACTTATCTTAAATTTATGCAAATCTAATTGTATTATTTCGTTTTGTCAAGCAGTTATTGATGTCTATTTGACATTAAAGCGTTGTTTCCATATAAAGCGCTCTCTACGGCCAACCGCTGCACTTGCGACCATACATTCTATGGTGAAAAAGTGTTTGTATTGTTGTGTTCTATCACCCCCTTAAGTTTGTTTTATTAGTTTAGACTCACCCTGTATTCACTCCAGCTTCAAACATCAACTAGCTTCCTATATTTTCCTATATTCACTCTTGTTTCAAATATCAATAAGGAGTTTTTACATATTTCTTATCACTATTACCTGAACGTCATTTATTTGAACTCCGATTCCTTACATGATAAATTCTTCGGATCATTAGAGGAGTCGAACATTTCTTGAATGAAATTATATACAAAGTGTGCACTTTTACACATAAGTTAATTTTGAGAAACATCCGGGTGTAGTTTTTGATCAACTCTTGGGACATGACTTTCAAAAGTAGACGTAAATCGAGAGGGGTCGTAGCACTCCCAATATAGTATAATCTACAACAGTATTTCTACTTTAATTCCATTCTACTCCATTCTTCAAAAGCGATTCAACGCTAAACCTTTTCTTTCGCTCGCAACCCATTTTGTGAACTGATTTCTATACATATAAAACCGAATTGGCATCTGTCTGTTCTCTATACAAATCTATACCGTTTGACCAATCTACACCCAATTGGGTACACTTATTCTTTGGAACCCTGCGGGTAACGTAGGCTAAATATTAACCCATGTTCTATTTATCTTGGGTGTGCAGAGGAGTGTAATGTCCCGTCATCCTGGACAGAGCACTTGCTAGGGGGCGCTCTCTCCCGGTCTGGCTGCGCAGATGACGTCAGAGATAACATCTACTGGAGTCACCTCTCAAGATGACCTTGGAGGTTTTTAGAATCTTAGAGTAAGGTGCAATCGCAGATGGGTGCGGTCGCGCTGAAAATCACTTAGTATCATATCGTTTATGTATCCCATCTGTAAATTCTTAAACTGTAGCTTTATTACTGGAATGTAAATTTTTATAATATAAATTAATTTTTTATAGAAAGTGGTCTTTTTTATCGTCGATATGGTACAGGGGACTAAAGACAATTCGAAATCCTCATAGGAATAGCATTGCGTATTGATACGATCAATGTCACACCGATTCACACTAAATTGGGTACATTCATCCTGTAGAATTCTGCGGGATACATAGGCTATATATCAACCCCGTTCAATTTGTCCTGGATCTGCAGGGGCTAAAAACAATTTGAAATTTCCATAGGAATAATATTGAGTATTATTACGATGAATTATAAACAATTCAACCCGAGCAACACCGGGTATAATTCAGCTAGTACTCCATATATATAAGGCGATTTGAAAGAATTTTAAAGGAGAAGCGATAGGGTTGGTGTATCAGACATCAGGGAATTGTTGAAAGTATTTTCCAATCTTAATTTGCATAGGGAAACTTTCTGCTGGAAAGGAGAGGAGTGTGGAAATTCATCTTCCAATGGCAGATGGTATTACCTCGGATATTATTCATCCCGATAGTTTGTCGCATTAATCAAGACGATGTGAGCGTAGAAAGGAAAATGATATTCAGCGAAGCATCCTAATTAATATCATCTATCACAGCAGAGCACATATTTCGACGATCGATGCATGTGTGCATTTCTTATATCAGAGCAGAAATGTTAATGTAGATGGTTGCGTTTGAGTCGATTGATGAATTCATTGGCTTAAAAATCTAGCAAATGTAAGTGAGGGAGAGATGGCGCAATTTCGAAGTAATTCGTTCCAGTGAATTCAGGATGCAAAACATCCGAATTTTTATTTTAGTTAAAAGGTACATTGTTTTACAACATTTACATTAAAAAAATCATAACTGGTGTTCGATAAGAATTGCAACAAGGCAAGCCACACATTGATCCAACATTAGTCCTGCGACACTAAATTAGTTTAAATGCGCTTCGCACCGACATGTTTTCTGTACAGAATTGTAGTACGCATGCGCCTGTCATATGTTTTGCCACATGCTGATCCCGTGTGTGGCTGGGCTAACTGTTCAATTGCAAGCCCCTGTTATTAAACCATCTAAACCTCAAGGCTGGGGTAAATTGGCGTTTATTTGATAAAAAGCATGTAATAAGTAAATAATAGACAATTTTTTATACATTTCACTGTCAAACTTCAAGCTTGATCTTTAAAACACATCTACACATTTGGTCGAGTCTTCTGCCTTCGAATTTTCTTGGATTCATTTTCATCATGAAAAATGTCACCTACCTTTCTCATCGTAGTCCTGAACGTTTTGGAAAGAACGTTTTTTACAGATTTGCCTATTTTACTTTATCTTTATTCTAAAGCCTTATTCTGTATTTCTTCTCTTTCTGCTTCTTTGACCTTTTAAACCCCAGTTCTATATCCTCCACTGATTTCAAAATCTGCGGATTTCCTGAATCTAAATCCGTATAGATTCATTTTGATTTTGTTTGTCGCTTTGTGTGTCTAATTTGACCGGGATATACGGTTTAAAGTATATTTCAAACTACTAGCTCTAATCTTTCCAGGGGGTGTCAGGAAATTATCTCCAAACGGTGTAAAAGGGCGATAAATCAAGTTTTAAAATAATAGTTTTCAGCTAAAAGTATTTTCTACATTCTTCCAGTCCTTGTTTGTGTCAACACTAAAACCCCCACACTGGAACACTTTATAAAATGTCCTAGAATTAAGGTAGGTATTTTAATTAACGTCGCACTGGAACAACACCCAATCGGCTATTGGTGACGGACCGGGATCTATCACGGAGGGAAAGATCAGAAGACAACACCACCGTAATTTTGAACCACGGTCAGATGACGAGGTCACACCTAAGCTGACACCTCACTCTCCAAACTTCTACACCACGCCATCGTGAGGACATTTGTGGCTATGAAAGATTTAACGTGCACTAGCTCCCCTTGTACACGACGGTCTTTCGTTGAATTCGAAGTCGCAACCCTCCGGTTGCTAATCCGTTACTCTTCCAACCGGGCTACCACGGCCTCCCTAGGAGTAAGGAAGCTCACGCTTGCGAGTATATAAAGAAAACTTACGTATAACGAGATAAAGTAATTCGGCTCTATATACTTGACTCCGTACCAATATATACGTACCAATAGATTTTAATAAATATTGATACTACAACACACGCTATATAACTATAAATATATTTTAATATGTAGCAACATTACATATTCCTATGGAAACACAATACAATTAACGCATTGAAACAAAAACATTGAATCTACCATTTCATTCTTTAATCTTAGTTAATGTTTTAGCATATATTCTCATAAACATCTGGTATCCCATTCGGATTAGCTACCGGAGGGTTGCGAGTTCGAATCCAACCAAAGACCGTCGTGAACAAAGAGGGTTGGTGAACGTTAAATCTGTCCTAGCCTTAAATGTCCTCACGTTCACTTGGTGGGGAAGTTTCGAGTGTGGAGTGCCAGCTCAGGTGTGACCTCCTCATCTGATCGTTATTCAAAATTATGTGGTGTTGTCCTAGGATCTTTTCCTTCGGGTTTGATCCCGGACCATTGCCAATAGCCCGCTGTGGTGTTGCAGTGCGACTTTAAATAAAATACCTACCTACCTCAAACTCACATTATTAATTACTTTTATTACTACTGACATGTGAATGGCATCTTATTTTGAATGTGTTTTTTAGAATCAGTATTGAATGATTTTAGTTCTAGTGATCTTTAAGTTCCATATCTTACATTCTTGTTTTAAGGAAGTAGACGAGTTCTTTTAGTAAAATACGAAACTTAAATATAGCTATGAGTAACATTTTATTTAATATTGATTTCCCATTTTAAAACATATTGAAAATAAGGTGTCACATTATTATTAATAATAATAAAAACTTAATAAATAATTTGAAAAGCTCGTTAACTTTCTTATACATAAACATATACGTTCATTCTAAATCACAGCTCGGAGATTTTGTGTAACATCTTTTTTAGAAGGTTGCTACTAAATATTAAGTCATGCAATAAGAAGTTAAGGAAAGATAATTCTATGGTAGCAGATGTTTTACAAGCAATCTACTTTAAACTCCTGCATTCAATCAATAATTTCTCTATTATAATTTTCTCCTTCCAGAAAATGATCAAATAATTATGCGATTTGTTTCTCATCGTTAACATTTGAAACTCGTTTCGAGTATTAAAAAAGTTCGATTTTCTTGTGATATTAGCAACATTTCTTCAGCAATTTCTGCAATAATTTCTTCAGGAGAAATGTTTGGAAATCTATGCCGTGTTTGTATTATTTTAAACCCAAGTATTAGCTGCTATTTTAAAGTACTCTGTAAATTTTATGTTAAAAAAACTTGAATCATATTTAGAACTCAAACCTTTTAAGCAAAATCACTATAAAAAGGGTTGCGACTTCAAATACAACCAAAGACCTTCGTGTACAAGGGGGATGGTGTACGTTAAATCTGTCATAGCCCCAAATGTCCTGATGTTGGGGTGTGGAAGTTTGGATATTGAGGAGCCAGCTCAGGTGTGACCTCGTCATCTGACCGTGGTTCAAAATTACGTGGTATTGTCCTCGGATCTTTCCTTCGGGTATTGATCCCGGACCTCACCAATAGCCCGTTGTGTTGCTCCAATGCGACGTTAATTGAATACCTATCTACCATATAAGAAGAACATTAAAACTTATCGAAAATGTTGAAACACGTTTTTTGTATTTTGCGTTACATGTTTTCAATGCCCGAAGCAGGTTTTCAAGCAAAAAGGAAATTATCATTTATTTGTGGGCTCAGTGGAAAACGGATTTTGGAAACATTTTGATGATTATTTTTGCTTTTTGATAAGATTAAATAAAATTTAATTTCCTCCACTATCTAATGGAATAAGTTGCATACAGCATTTAATAATAACTTCGATCATCACTTTCGAAATGCACTGCTGTTTCTTAAAAATAATAAATGTGTTAAATTTTCTCATTTTATTTTCGTAGTGCAATTTTTCGAAACAGAACGTGTTCAATCCTTTTTATGCTATTTTCGCAAGTGGGTTTGTTTTAAATCTTGAATATAAGTTCTTCCTATCTGAAGAAAAATGTTTTTTAATTAAAAAAGTCCTAAACTTAGTATAAATTTAAAAAAGACGTGTTGAACAAAAACATTCATTGTTTTCTATCAGTATAATCTTTTTAAAATTATTTTTAAACAAGTTTTATATTATCTCAGACAGATTATTTTAACCTTTTTAAATGGGAAGTTTTACTTTTTTCCTCTTGGAGTAATTGCATTTTTCAGTCTCCTTGAAATTTGTATGCGATATTACTTCAATTTTGAATGGAATTAAAAAATAACACCTAATCATACAAATATCTGTGTAAATAAGTATTTTTAGCTATGTATATATTCAAATAATCTAGACCCCCGATATATTTCGATATACTTTTTTGTTTCTGTAATTTTATTAATTTCACTTCAAAATTTTAAATGATTTGATCTATTTATCAACTACTACTTTTGTTACATTTTATCTACAAGATATTGTTAATTTTTATTTTAAAATATAATTTAATTTTATAGACGAATGTTGAAGTTAACAAATAACTAAATGTACCATATGATATCAAATTTCAAACTAATAATTTAACGATTTAGGTAGTTTTTTTTTATATTTAGAATCGATGAAGATAAAGCTTATTTTATCTCACTCTACAAGTATGTAAGAGAAATTGATTCAAAGTTAAAACTCAAGTACATTTTTCAAAAAATGTGCTTGTTTACTTGTTTTATTTTTTATTTACTTGTTTTCCTTATATTAGAATACTTTTAAAAGACGACGTTTTACTAATTCGTTCTACTTACTCTATTCGTTAGTAACATGATTACTACTTTATACGAATTATACTTTATTTTAATAAACCGCTTTCGATTACTTAAAATTGAAATTCATTGCATCGTTTTACAATTTTTTTGACTAAAAATTCAGTATGGAATAAAAACACTTCGACTTCAGTGTTTACTTGATCAATTTATCAAAGCAACTATCAACAAAAAAATTAATTTTCTAAATTGTAATGTTTTGGTTTAAATCTGCTAATTTAAAGGCTTTTATAATTTGCAGTTATGAGTTACACGAAACTGAAATCGCTGATGTTTCTCCAGTCTTCACCTTAAAAAATAAAAATTAGATTTAAATTTAGTTAATAATTTTTTAACTAAGAAAAGAAATCTGCATAAAATTACTAGTTGCAGCACTAATAAAAAAGCTATTCGTAACGACTTTTTTGTATATGCATTTAATCTATAACTGAAAGTGAGCAACAGAGAACTTTCTGTGCACTCATTTTCAAAACGAAGTTATAGAATTAAATTAGTTTAAGTTAACGCCACTTTCTGTCACGCAACTGATGTATAAGAAGAACGCAACTGATGTATAATAAACATTACAAATGTATCATCCATGAATAACATTATTGCTTACTAAATATCAAATGTTAGTTAAGTCTTCGTACTAAAGTCGAAAACAAAACGCATATAATCGCCAACAAAACAATATCTATGTTGGTAAGGTAGTAGAAATTCCATTATATATTATAGTATGGATTTATTTTTATGCTGTTTTGCCAGAAAAACTATTGTTCTTGTCCATACAAAGCTTTTTCCTTCAGATAACAAACTGTGTAGGCAAAGGGAAATCTATCAAGAGGAAGAACGGACACATATCTTCCATTTCTTTCATATAACAATTTGTAAACAATTTGTTAAACAATATGAAAACTTCAATGTTTTACTGGGAACTTTTCAAATCGCCGCATCAGTAGTATAAGCTTTATGATAAACTTTTATTTTTCTAAAAATATTAAAATTATCTAAGCAACACAACGGGATATTGGAGACGATCCAGGATCAAACCCGGACAGATCCGAGAACACCACGGAATTCTGAACCACGGTCAGATGACGAGATCACACCTGAGCTGGCACTCCATTCTCCAAACTATCACACCACGCCAAATTGAGGTCATTTGAGGCCACGACAGATTTAACGTGCAACAGTCTTGGTGTGCACGACAGCCTTTGGTAGTACCGAGTTCCGAACTCGCAACCCTATGATTGCTGACTCTTCCTACCGCGGCCCCCAAAATTATCTAAATTCAAAATGGAAAGCGCAAAGAAACAAAAACATAAAATAATGCTGTTGTTGACTAATCGTATACCACGTTTCTCGAGCGTGCGATTTGGAGCTAGCAATGGATGTTTCAATTGATTTTCATTGTGATGTTTCATGAGCGATTTTGATTTTGTCGTTCACCGGAATTAGGACTCGATTAAATCTTTCACCGAACAACGTTCATCAGTGTCACAACGTTCGGCTTCATTTAAATATGCCTTGTTTGTTTTTTGTAGAAGTAATATTTAATTAATGCCTGGTTTTTGTAGTTTTGAATTCCAGTGTAGCTTCTACATGCACTATTTCTCAATTGTCCACTTTAGAAATCTGTAGGACGCTTGTGTCCTTACGTAGATTCAACTCTGGTCACACATAATGTTTCCAAAACAAACAGGTGTAAAAAGATTAAATTAATAAAACCTATCTTAAATGTATTTAGTTGGGTCATTTGCAAACATAAATTTCAAAAAGTGATTGATAGGCTAAATTATCCTTTTAAATGTACACAAATCTAGGCGATTTTATAGCGCACTGTAACTGTTTTGTATCGAACTCTATGTTCAACCCATGACAGTCGAGTCCTGGCAGCTATATATTTTATTTACCATCTCATAAATGGTTCTATCTGCACCTGTGTAGCCTTCAATCTTCATACAATATCATAAAACTCGTGGTAGTCCAGTTGGCAGAGCATCGGATCAGCAACCAGAGGGTGCGAGTTCAAAACTCGATCCAGACAAAGACCGTCGTGTACACGGGAGCTGGTGCACGTTAAATCTATCCTGTACTCAAATGTCCTCACGTTGTCGTGGTGTGGAGAGTGGGGTTCCAGCTCAGGTATTGGCCTCGTCATCTGAAGGTGGTTCCGAATTAAGTGGCGTTGTCTTCGGATCTTTCCCATCGCGATGGATCCCGGACCGGTGCCAATAGCCCGTCGTGTTGCTCAAGTGTGCCGCTAATTAACTAACCTACCTGCCTCTGTGAGTCTTCGGGCCCAATCATTATTCTAGTGAAGTTTCTATTTTAAGTGTAAGGTTTTAAATAAATTTTTAGCCTTTTTAAAATCTATCAGCCTGGAATACTATAGATAGAATAATATCTTTAATTTTAGGCAGCGATTAGGTTTCCTTTTAACTTTATAGATTTACAGAATGCAGATGTATTTTTAATGACCTACACATTGTGCAAGAGTTGCTTATTGCCTATATAAATTGACATACTTTTCCACTCCATCATATGATGAATTATCTTCTACCCGTGCATTCACGGACTAAAGTTAGTTTATTTCCTAAATTTAAATTAATGTTCGCCTTTAGAAAACCATTTTTCATGAAAATGTCTATTGTCTTAATTACTGTAAGTTAATATGTTTTTAATTTCTGAATGATTTAAAAAATTACTTGAACTGAATCTAATTACAGTAAAAAATATGAGATGTACGCTTAATTTAATAATAACGCTCTTATATATCGTGTGGTACTTTTTTACATAAACAGTCATTTGACCAGTACGAACACAAGCAATATCGAAATAGAGGAATAGCGCCATAAGTCTATACCAAATATGGCAGTTCTGAATCTCCTTCACAATTCAAGGTCATGTGTTAATAATTTGCTTCTTATTCAGAAAATTTGCATTTTTTATTTGTGGCAGTGTTTTTCAAGGCGTTCTAATTAGAGACTACGCTTCACGTAGCAATTAAAAATGTTCGTTAAATTTTTCTGACAATAATTTTTAATACATAGTTTTACTTGTAATTAAAGTTACTTTGTAGGAAAGTAGATTTTATTTTTCAAAAACTCACACCTTGATGAAATAAAAATAGAAACGACTTTTAAATTCGAAAAATAAAAATGATTACTAACAAATATTTTAATTTTTGAGATTTTAGGCAATGGTAAAAAAATTAAAGCATTTTAGTTCATATGCACAAGACAACATTTAAAATGTAACGCAATTTAAATATAAGAATAATTCATAAAAAATTAGAGATTTTCATAGTGAATATTTTAAGTAGCACTCCGAGAAAAATTGTAATTAAATTACAATATTTCGCCTTTTTATATAGAAAAGGAAAATACATTTTGCCTAATTATAACATAATTTTGTTTCTTGTAATATTAACCTTAACTCTAAATCTTCAGTATTCACAGAGCCAGAAAATTTTATTCAAATATAAGTTTAACTTTGCTTAAATTTATTTAAAATTATGTAACAAATTGCATTTAGTTATGTATTATTAAAATATGTTTAAAAATGTTTTAATTTGGTAGACAATTATATATTTATTTATTGAATTTGTTAGATGACAATTGTTCATTTTAATGGAATAGTTGAATATAAATAATTAAAGGGTGTATTAAGTAATTTTCAAATCTTATTTATAACTTGATTATTTAATAATTTAAAACTATGAAGCAAATGCCGTTTTAAATGTGATTTCGATAATATAAGTATAATTTTTGTTAAACAATGTTTTCGGGTTCTAATCTATATTTTACTTCAGTTTCATTTTATTAGCGTTTCTTAAACTTAAGAAAATAAATTACTTATTTAGTTGGCCTTTTTAAAATCAATTTTATGTATCCTGAACCAAAGATTTTATACTGATACCGTTTATTTTAATGGAATGTTAATATAAATTATTAACAAATTAATTGTTATGTCAATGTTGTTTTCAGGAACGTGTTATGTTGTTCTCTTAAAACCTCATGTTATAATCGTATTTTGATTTGATTTGAATTGTTTTCTGAATCAGAGACGTAAAGGTTAAAACTAAATATATAAGACGTTGTTATAATCTTGTAACTGAATTAATTTTTTCAAAGTAATTTTACATCATACTTTGCATTATAATTAGTGAATGTTGTGATAATAACGTCCGCTTACAAGTAAAACACACTAACTCAAAAACTTCTGTGAAAACGAAGTGGAAAAAGATTCCACTCACTGTGTTATATATTTCAATTTAAAACATTACTGCATCATAGGAGTTGATATTCAACCTCTAATATTAATATCTTCTAATATATTAAAATTATTTAAAAATATTTAGAATGAACTTACCTTAATCCTAATGCCTTCTGTTTCGTAAATATCGACAATGAAGAATTTTTAAATTGTCATCATGTTTCCACTCAGCAAATGTTCACAAAAACAAAGTTGACTCAGTTTACAACTTGCGAAACTGTCACATATTCCCGCTCCGAACTTCAAACTTTCGAGTCCGTGTCTAACTCATCGATTAATCGCTAGCTACATCATTGCAATAGACGATATATCAACTCGTAATCGACATCACTTTTCACCGGAAGTGTCGGCTGCTGCGGTTAATAATGGCTGTATAATTTCCATGCTTTTCTTTTTCTTTTTTGGCAACAGAAAAATCATCGATTAATCGCTGGTATGTTGCTCCGAGAAACGTATCGGGTTCCCTCCACGAGTGGATGGAAAGAGACTGAGCTCCAGTCACATTAACTCAAACGATAACGAGCGATTTAGTTTCCCCTCTAGCGAGAAAAGTTTTCCCTATTCTAGGGGATTATTATGAGTGTAGGGAATACTTCGGACTAGAAACAACGGAAGAAGTTTTTTCGGAGTTTATTTTTTTGCACGAAATTTTTATAGTTATTTTTCCTGATCGGAAGAACTAGCTGTATTTCAAAACTTTCAAATCCCCAAGTAAATTTATTTCCTGTTTTATTGAGAAAAGAAATACAAATTTTATTCTTTAAAAAATTTCCTGTTGATTGAAACAAATCAACAGCATCGCTCTGGGCAAAAAATATTTTTTTAAAAACGGTTTTCACGTATCTTTTCTAGATTTTTCAGTATTTTCATGTTGGTAATCAATGCATGTTAAAAATATAGAGTATTTACGACACCTTCCGACTATCTCAAATATTTCTGATTATAGAACTTACGCGAAATGCAGTAACATATGTTTGGAACTGCACAGCGACTATAAAAGTGGCACTATTATTCGTAATTAAAAGTAGGTAGGTATTTTAATTAACGTCGCACTGGAGCAAATCACCCGGCTATTGGCGACGGTCCGGAATCAAACCCAAAGGGAAAGAACCGCGGACAACACCAGGTCATTTCGAACCATACTCAGATGAAGAGGCAACACCTGAGCTGGTACCCCACTCTCCAAACTTCCACACCACGCTAAAGTGAGGACATTGGCGACCACGACGGATTTAACCCTCACCAGCCTCCTTTAAAGACGACGTTCTTTAGTTGGATTCGAACCCTCAACCCTCCGGTTACTAATCCATTACTTTTCCAACCGGGCTATGGCGTCCCTCGTAATTAAACGCATGATTGATTGTAACTTAAAACTAATTTTTTAAATATTGATAATGTTTGTTCCCTTGACAAAAAATGTGAAAACATTTTCTGAAAACAAAGCAAGTTATATCATCTATTCAAATGAATAAAGATTGAATGAATAGTTATGATCTAACTTTCTCTTACAGTATCGAATTTTAATAAATAGAGCTTTTAAAGCTTATCCAATAATCATTTTCCCGTTTACGTACGAATACGCAGCTTAAAAATGGATATAATAATGAAACAGGAGTTACTGATTTGCAAATTAAAGCTACTTGGTGAAGAGCAAGTAATTAAATACGATTGAATTTCGTATGCACTGATGTAGTTTCCTACTGTATCACCTCAAAAAGCAAATAATACGATTCGTTTCACATGAAGTTAATAATTGTTTTAAATTTTTATTTGTTCAAGAATAATTTTTTAAATAAGCCACCAATACTGCATACTTTAAAAGTATATAGCAGTATCTAAATCTAAAAAACGTTTCTCTAAGGGAACTAGAAATCACGAAAATTGACCGGAACATCAATAATTGTTTTAAAATATTTTCCAAATTAGCTTTTAAACGATACCAAGATCTTGTATCTATTCGAAATAGTTTTCTAGCTACAAAGGTTTTCGTTAGTTACTGTCACCCTATACAAATATGTTTCTAAAACATTAAACTCAATTTCTGAAGAACTGTGCTTTTGCAATAGGATGCTTCGTTCAAACGGTGATAACTCAACAATGAATTGATCTATTATAATTATTTTTGTGTCATTATAATCCATACAATACAGTAGATGTTTTAACCCTCAGTCAAAGTTATTAGCTAAGAAAATAATTTTAGTTGATTTTTAAATTCTTGAATAAATCTTGAATTTTTAGACTTCCTCGGTGTAAGAAACTGTCAAAAAACCTATTCTTTCCAGGAACTTGAGCAAGGGTCAAAAAATGATGAATAATATCAGGAATAATTCCCAACAGCTATTGTCTTCTGGACATATTAAATTTTGAGGTATCACTGATATAGAAACATGCTAATTAGCTCATTATATTTAAATTAGATAATTAATGACTAGCTTAATCTGAAATTTCCACTGAAATGAGTACAAACCAATGACCTATTGTAAAAGAAATTGGATTTTTAAAGTAAAAAAACCATTCTACTGTATACGTACACTTTAAACTGAAGCTTGTTACTCAAGATATTACCTACTTTTATGAAGAGATCAAGATCTTGTCAGCTTTCTTCTAATGACGAGATATCTCGTCCACCAATTTCTGGTAAATTTTGCTTATGGCGAGGTACATTGTCGAGAAAATCATAAGGACGGTTACCAAAAGACGAGATATCGCGTTGAAGCCACTTGGAGGGTTAATGCTTGACAAATGAGTAAGTGATAGACGCAATGACAATGTTCTAAGGTAGGTAGTTAATTAACGTCGCACTTGGGTGACTCAACGGGTTATTGGCGAAGGTCCGGGATCCATTCCGAAGAAAAAGTCCAAAGACAAGGTCTCGTCATTTTGAACCAAGTCAGATGACGAGAACAACACCTGAGCTGGCACCTCACTCTCCAAACTTCCACACCACGCCAACGTAAGGACATTGGAGGCCACGACAGATTTAACATGCACAAACCCCCGTGTATACGAGGGTCTTAGGCTGGACCGAGTTTTAAACTCTCTGACGCGGCCCTAAGAATGTTCTAAAAGCGCAAAAGTTAATCAGAAGGAACAACTTCCATTCTTTTGCAAAATAGAGGAAATAGCAATTTGTTTATCTTTCAACTTATGAATCACGAAAATAACACGCTTAATTCTAATCATGTGTGAAATGATGATACATAAACTCTAGAATCATCCACACTATGGGAATTAGGAACGAATATATGATACATAGAAAAGATACATCGATCAGAAGATCGTATTTCACATCCATTCCATGCGAGTATCATAAATGCATTTATAACTACGATGACACTTCTGGTCACGTTTACACTGTCACCATCGTCACTTTTATCTGGTAAAATATATCACGTTGTCAAGAATTATTCATGCTCTATTCCAGAAAGAAGCCATACAATAGTTGTTGGCATATGTCTTCGGAATTATTTATCACCCTATTTCGTTCCTTTGAATTGTCTAGAATACAAACTGACGACTAAAATGGAATTTATCTTTCGTGAATGGATGCGATATTTGTTTCCTTTAATCCAGAAACCGCCCTGTTCATCATAAATGTTCTAAAATATTTAGATGTTTTACGCATTTCGAATACTAACGACTTATATAGGAAATGTGAAAGAGGAATTTTTACATTTCTATGGTAATTTAGAGCAAAACTACGTAAACCACAACGGAATTGCTGATGTAGTTTTATGCAGTGGTAACATTCACTTCTTTTGTCTAAATGAAACAATCATATATTATCAAACTGATGTAAAAAAGCTTTACAAATATACCAATAAGTCTTCCTAAATCATTCTCGTACCGATTATTCTTGTTTTCTAAATGAGAGATGTGTTTGCTGATGTCATGTTTTTTTTTTTTTAATTTTACTTATACCACAGAAATTCGAGGAAATCGTCAGAAAACCACATAACATTGTAGCTTAAATAATTATTTTCTTGTCTTGCGGTGCTTATTTGCAACAGTAAACACAATTGAGAGATCAATACATAGTACTTTACTTAAACTAAAATCGAAGAATTATTAAAGGTAGGTACGTATTTTAATAAAAGTCATACTGGAGCAACACAACGGGCTATTGGTGACGGTCCGGGATCGAACCCGAAGGGAAAGATTCGAGAACAACACGTCATTTTAAACCACGGTCAGATGACGAGGTCACACCTGAGCTGGCACCCCACTCTCCACACCACGCCAACGTGATGTTTGAGGCCACGACAGATTTAACGTGCACCATTCTTCTTTGTACACGACGGTCTTTGGTTGGATTCGAACTCGCAACCCTCCGGTTGCTAATCCGTTACTCTTCGGGCCGCGGTTGCTCGGTTATTATTAAAGGAGCAAAGCAGATAGAAGTTATTTTATTCTATGTGTGGAATCGCTAAAAGGCGAGTTTTGCGCAGTAACACTTCTTTAACCCTCCTGGTGGTTATCTCGACGAGATATCTCGTCATTACGAAAACTGACCAGATCTTGATGGACGAGATATTTCGTCATTATAAGAAAACTGGTCAGATCTTTATGTCGTCGTCATAAAAAAGGTGATGATTAGATGTCATTAAGAAAATGAGTGAAATCTTGATGGACGAAATAGCAGTTGTCGGGTTAAATGAGATACGATTGCAGGAAATGTTGGGTCACATCCATTAGCGATGTTTAGATTTATTTTCTTTAACGGCGACTCTGATGTAATTATTGTGGAAATTCAAAAAGTTGCTTCTGTTGAGTTAAGAAAACAATTTAACTCGATTTAACGTTAGAAAAGGCGATGGAATTTATAGATGCATAATTCGATTCAACAGATAAAGCTTTCTTTAACATTTAGAAAAGTCAAACAAGAAAATAAGAGGAACATGTTTCTTAAAGCTGATAAGAATTGAACTTGCTTTAAAGGGAAATGCTTTCTGCTAGAGTTCATTGTTTAATCTGCTAAGTGTTGTTACATTCAATGGTAAGTAAAGCAGTTTCCTTTGTAAAACATAGTTAGAAAAACTGTTTCGTTTCGTTTAACTGATAGCTCAAATTGAAGGGACAGATCCAGCGAGAGCCAACACAATTTTATTTCGTAATTATTGTGCAATTCGCTGTTGAAAGACCACGTAAGTGAAAAATAAATCAAATAGAGTAAATATTATTACATTTATTTTAAGAATATCAGTCACGTTATAATTAAACTGTACAATATCCTTTCTTTATTGAGTTTTAAGGGTCGTAGTAGCCTGGTTGGAAGAGTACAGGACTGCAACAGGAGGGTAGCAAGTTCGAATCCAAACAAAGACCACTGTGTTCAAAGAGGGATGGTGCACGTTATATCTGTCGTGGTCTCAAATGTCCCCATTTTGGCGTGGTGTGGAAGTTTGGAGAGTGGGGTGCCGGATCAGGTGTGACCTCGTCATCTGAACGTGGTTCAAAATGACGTGATGTTGTCCTCGAACTTTCCCTTCGAGATTGATCCTGGACCGTCACCACTTGCCCATTGTGTTGCTCCAGTGCGACGTTCATTAACTACCTGCCTACCTTATTACGTTTAATCCTTATATTTGGTTATGTTTATCTGAGAAATAATGAAAAATAAACCATTTAACAATATAATATGTAGTATATGTTAAAATAACTATATTAGTACTTGTGTAGATTTGATAATAGATGTTGTTTATAAGTATCGTAGTGTCTTCGGAATTTTTTAATTATCGTTAGCCGCATACTTTCATGTGCATACTACATGTATACTTTGATAGGTAATTAATTTTAAAATATCTGCTAAGTGCTATTCATTTGCCTGGCGCACTAGGATCTTACATCCTTCTCTGCCTTCTAAAACTACGAGACTTTTTTCTCCTTTGCAAGATATATGACCCTTCTTATACAAAATGTGGCAAGAAAATAAAAGTTTTTTAAATTACTAAAGTATTTAAATCACTTTCATTTTCGTAATATTTCGCTATTATCATTGTCTTCCTCTCCACTAGACTTCACGTGTTGATTGCATACAAACATCTACCAATGGACTTTTATTGAGCAGAATGATTCATACAAAGACGGTGCTTACAATACTTACACATGAGATACATACGACAGACTTATGCATTCCATGGGATGTTTTAATGAGGAATCACTGTTGCATGCAATCGTTGTTTCGAATTAATAAGCTTCCACTTTTTCGCTACGAACTGAACTCAAAATAACTTTTCTGAATTCACCAATTTAGGAAGCAATGCAGAATTAACAACCGACAGCTGAGTCCATTATGCAGTCTTTCCCAAACAGTCGAGGCTCAACTTGTGGTTAGGAGTGAATAGTTGCTACAACAGCATTTTCTCTCGTTTCCCTTGTTTTGGGATATTTTTCATTACATTCTAGAGTCAAATGCTTTTCACCACAAATGTAACATTCCCTTTTCCTGCTCATTTTGTTGTCATTGCTATTTGGTTTTAAATCTCCTGGTCTTTAATGAGAAGGGACGAAATACTTTTGTACTCACAAAAGCATAAATTTTATTTCCATCATATGCAATATATCGATAAAGCGAGAGTGGCCCAATCAATTCTCGAGCAAACTTAGGGAATCTATTTCTACGTTATCTAACATACTGGTCAATGACAATCATGCTTACCTGCCCTTACACGTGGCCTGGAAAAGCTTAATTAAAAATGCGAGCTGTAGCAACACTATTCATGGATAACAATATTTAAATTAGTGTTTTCTTCTCGTCGTTTACGGGGCCGCGGTAGCCCGGTTGGAAGAGTAACGTAATAGCAGCCGGAGGGTTGCGCGTTCGAATCCAACCAAAGACCGTCTTGTACAAGGGGGCTGGTGTACGTTAAATCAGTCGTGGCCTCAAATGTCCTCACATTGGCGCGGTATGGAAGTTTCGCGAGAGGGGTGCCAGCTCAGGCGACCTCGTCATCTGACCGAGGTTCAAAATTACGTGGTGTTGTCCTCGGTCCTTTCCCTTCGGGTTTGATCCCGGATCGTCGCCAATAGACCGTTGTGTTGCTCCAGGGTACGTTAATTAACTACCTCCCTACCTTTGACATTCTACTGAAATAGATGAAGAATGTGCTCTCAGTTTCATGTTTCTTCTGCTCGTTCGGTTTGAAGATCTGTCACGTGGTTGTGGGAAAAAGCATGAACTCTAATGTGAGACAAATTATTGATTGGTTAAAGTGCTTGTCTAGCATGATTAAAAACACTAATATGGGCTTCGATAGCCAATCGGATTATTGTTATATTTCAGCTTGACTATTGATCAGTCATTTATCATTTTAGCGATGGCCATGTTCTTGTAAATTTTTTAATTTCATGCTTGTTTCTAACCTATGCATATTTTTATCTGATTGAGCATAAGCTTTTTAATGTTTTGTAAATTAAAAGGCTGAGTATTTTTCGTCCTACTGTTCGAAATTTAAACTGAAATTTTGAACTTATACTGTTTTCTCGGTTTTTCTGAGCAAGTTTACGATATTCAAAATGTTCAAGTTTGAATTAGATTTAAAAGTAGTGTTACAATATTTTTTATAAATTTTGTGTTTTCAATCTTAAAAACTTAAGCAAGAACATGGGAACAATTGTCAATCATAATTTTTGGATTTATGAATTGACTGTATTTTTGCTATTTTGTACTGATTATCCTAAGAATGTCAGCAATCATTTGATTTCCTCCTCATGTTTTAAATCAGTCCCCTAGCTAGAGACATTGTGATGTTCTTCTGTTGCGAGCTTGCTGTGAGAACGTGCCAAACCTGCACGCTCTTCCATTAAACAGACAGCATTATCAACTGTTGTTTGATAAGTTTGTAGCCTAAAATGTTGCATTGACCATTTGGACTGACTACATAACTCGCACTCAACCCACAGCTGATCTATGATCTGCGTCTATATGCACTATATGTATTGCATTTATTATACAATAGGAACTATACAAAACAAGAAGTATAATTTATGTATACATGAAATATGTATATACGATTCGTAGATTTTCCTTTCTGAGATCTTACGACAGCAACTCCGCCCACATGCTCTGTCTATTTAATAAGCAGGTCTATGTCTTAATCTTTGTTGCGTCATGCTTTTGTAATTTAAAATCTCTTACATATCTAGAAATTAAAGCAAATTGAAATAGTATAAACTCACCTCTTTTCCATCGTATTGTCACTTCCATGAGATTAAAAAAATTATTACAAAATGCTATTTAGAAAAAGGAAAGGAACGTTAATAAATACAAGGAAAGTAGGTAGTTAACTAACATCGCACTGGAGCGACACAATGGGCTATTGGCGACGGTCCGGGATCCATCCCGAAGGAAAAGAACCGAGGACAACACCACATAATTTTGAATCAAGGTCAGATGACGAGACCAACACTTGACCTGGCACCCCATTCTCCAAACTTCTACGCCACTCCAACATGAGGACATTCCAAGCCACGACGGATTGAACGTGCACCAGCCATCGTGTGCGCGACGGTCTTTGGCTGGACCTAGTTTTGAACTCACAATCCTCCGGTCGCTAATCCGTTGCTCTTCGATATGGTCTACCGCGGCTCCAGAAAAGGGAAGGGCGTTCCAGACTTGAAAGTAGTTAGACAAATTCTAGTCGAAGAAGGGTGGTGTCTTCTTAAAGATACTCTTTTGTTTCAGAATCCATCGAGGTGAAAGTCACAATAGCATTATTCTCGGTGATTGGTGCTAACATATTTTTGTCAACTTTCCTTATTGAAACATCATGATAGTTCGGTAAAAAACTTCCCATCACATGATTGCGTGTAATTTTAGAACCCTTCTTTTTTGTCCCGACAGCAAGTTCCGAAAGCTTCACACAACTCAACTCTTTGACGTCGACATCATTATCACCCGGAAGCACTCATTTTTTCCCATATTTAAACGTTAACTTCTTTCTCTTTTCTATTTTGGCCTTTCACAGATTTTCTGAAATAATCAATATACACTTCCATTGTTTGCTAAGCTCGTAATATTTGGCTCGAAGGAAAAGTAATTCGTTAATTTTACCGTATATTTCAAAAATGGGGTTTAAACCACTCATTGCGTTTGTTTTCTTCAAATTAAGTTTGTTAATTTTCCCGACAGCAAATTTGATTCACGAAAGAAATTAAATGACACTTGATAAAGTTGTTGCGAAATAATAAATAAAAATGAAACATTATTCAAACTCTGCGTAGAAAGACTTTGTACTTTAACTCTAATAGTGGTTTCGACGAGATATCCCGTCCAACAAGATCTGACCAATTTTTTTAATGACGAGATATCTAATCATCAACATATTGCCGAATATTTTGATGAGATCAAGTTGTGGTTCTTTTTCTTCTATTCATCCATCCTCCATCATGATTTGGTCAGTTTTGCCAATGACGGGATACCTCATCGGTATATTTTTAACCACCAGGAGGGTTAAAAATAGTCTGTACAATATAATACTGTGAAATTATTTTATACAAATAAAAGGTACAGAGCAAAAATAGTTAAATTAAAGTTTCTGTATCATCTTAAACAGTACCTCTATACTATAATCTCAGGACCTCAATCTCAGGACTTGAAAATTCGCGGCCATCCTAGTAAGAAAGTTTGGTTAAAAATCCAGCTATTCAGAACAACGACCATACGAACAATTCTATGAGAAGTGGACTCTTTCTGAAATATCAATTTATAAATATTTTATGAAATATTATATGAATTAATTAAAAGCATTTAATTTTGCATGACTTACATTTCTTAAGTAGACGAGTCTATTTAATGCGAAAACACGCTGATAATAAAAGCATTATTTTGCACTTGGTATATATTACAACCCTAAAATGAATGTTTCATTTTCTAACTTTATAACGAATTTGTTATATTATGCCAAATATCGCTTCAGACATGGGTCCCTTACTTTCATTCATCATGCGGTATGTGCATATTCCAAACAAATATCCATAAAAGTAATTAATTCGATGCATAACTATTCGATTCATCTATATCAGTGGTTGCCAAAGTGGTCTATATCGACCACCAGGGGTCGATATAACATTATTAGGGGTAGATAGAACAATCGGATAAGATATTGAAAATATAGAATATAACTTACAAGATGAACTTATTGAACCGACAGTAGTTGATCTTGAAGCTAAGACGCTTTTTAAAAATAAGACTTTCCAAAAGTAACAAAGTTACTTTTGGACGAATATAAATGTTGTAGAAAAATATCCAAATATCCAAGCTCGTACAGGATTGAAGCTTGTTTCAGTCATGTTAATTCCATTTTAACAAAACAAAGAAATAAGCTAGATACACAATTCCGTGACGATTGAAGGCTGAAACTGACTCATTTTGAACACACCATTGCTCGTCTTGTCCAGAGTCACGAAGCACACCCTTCACAATGGCAACGTTAGGCAATTGCATACTAAGTTAATAAAAGTTTTATTTTCATATATATAAGGAAGATTGTGTTATTGTTATTTTGTTATCTAAATTAAATTTTAAGTATTATTTATCCCTCCTATCCAATATGTAATCTTAAGAAGAACGTCAGAAACAAAAATGTAACCCTTTGACGTTAAGTCAATACAATAATATATACTACTGCAGTAATGCAACATCTTAGGATAAGAGAAGGAATTCTCAAGTTTAATGTCAACAAAATTTTATTCGGTAACTAACACAAAGACAGTTTTACAGACACGTAAAATTGGACCGGATTTGCAATGAAAGGTTTCTTGAATACAAATTTGTCACATCGCTCAAAAAAAATCATGACAATGAGGCTGAATACCGAATATTCCAGAAGTTTCCCGCGTGCGCCACTTGGAATGACCACGTGATATGAACAACCAATAGGTTTTCCCACACGAAAAGTTTCGTGTCGCCATTATTATGGGACAGTGTTAAGTCCTAACACTGGAAAAACTAGAAGTGTTACAAAGTGTTACACATAAACACGAACTATAAAATATAATAATACACACCAACACGTAAAATATAATAAACACGAACTATAAACAATCGAAAGACTCACCTAAGCGTCTTATTTGCTTGTCCTATTAAAATTACGTAATATTTAAAGAGTCGATAAGAAGTCAAGAAACTATTGAAGGGATCGACGGTCAAAAAAGTTTGGCGACCTCTGACCTACATGCTTATATTAAATGAAATTGTCTGTAATGTTTATATTTTAATAAAATATTCTACGAGAGTCCTAAATTGCGTAAGTTGTGATAATTGTTAACGGTAACCCATATTTAATGAAAGATAAGGATAAATATATTGGAATGCGAGATAATTTAATCCGTAGAACCCTATGGTCACGGCCTTCTCCCAACTAACTAGTTGAACTTCCACCAAACGTCTGGGGAATCGAACGTGTTCGCCATAAAATTCCAGAGAACCGCAAAAAAAGAACGGCAGATGTTAACGACATTCACTGGCGGGAACGTTCCCCAAATTTATGGCGCAGTTTGTTTCCGGGCTTATTTTCTTGCATTTCACTTTATTCTTCGTGTCGTAGAATTTAGACAGGTGTGTGTGAATGCGGAAAATGTTTTAAGTCGGGACGCGAAACGGAAAGTTTCGTTTTAAGCTTATAAATAAAGCGGCTTTTTTCGAATGAAACGAAATGCTTTTATGTACAAGTGGATGAAAGAAACAGTTTTACGGTCTTGGAATTAAATCGTGACTTGAATTTCGAAGAAGCGTCAGTCTTGAAGGCTAACTTTCATATTTTACGTACACAATGTAGTTTCCAAGATTTAGAATTGGATTGGCAAACTGCTCTGTCATTTTAATCTAGTTCTGCACACAATTTAAGCAATTTTTCCAAATGACAAAAACTCCGATTATTCGAATCTCAGTTGAACGGAAATTAACACTTAACCGAAATCTCCTTAAAAGGACATTTATTTTTTGTGAGCTTTAACCCTTCAAGAGGTTTCGACGAGGTATCTCGTCCATGAAGATATGATCAATTTTGCCAATGACGAGACATAACAGAATATCTTGATAACGAGATATCTTTTCATCAAGGTATTCTCGATTTTTTTATGACGACGTTATCAAGATCTGATCAGTTTTTCCAATGACGAGATACCTCATTCATCAAGATCTGCTCAGGTTTGCTAAGGACGGTACACTCTCCTGGTGGTTGTACCGATGAGGTACAACTACCAGGATGGTTAAAACGATACCATGCACAGGCTTGATGCGCTTACGATTGTCCGGATAAACCGCTATATTTTCAAAAGTGTACACAGAAGAAAACTATTTTTAACCTTCCTAGTGATTGTCTATACGAGGTATCTCGGCATTAGCAAAACTGACCAGATCTTGATAGACGAGATATCTCCGTCATTAGAAGAAAACTGACCAGGTCTTAGTTTCGCCGTCATCAAAAATTCTTGCAGTTCTTGATGACGAAATACCTCGTCATTTGCAAAATTGCTCAGATTTTGATGACGTGATATTTCGTCGAAACTTTAATAGCGATTTAAATAATAGTGTAAGTTATAAATAAGCACGTACACAATATTATTATATTCTCATTGTTTACCTTACTGAACATGTAGAGGTTGATTTCATAATCATGATTTCGGGTTTGTAAGGTCATGATAATACTAGCCTCCCCGATCCAATAATTCTATGGAGCCTACATTATACGTTTTTGGACAATCGAGACTCATATATTTACCCCTCCCTATTCTTTTACCCCAACTGGTGGTTGGCTCGATATCTCATCTTTAGCAAAACTGACCAGATATTTATGGACGAGATATCTCGACAAAACCACTCGGAGGTTTAAACTAACTTTCAGAATATTTATGTTTATTTTCCTTCGATTGATCAACGAGAATGATTAATATTTTTATCTATACAGAGGCTGTTCGGTCATTTTTGAACGATTTTAATGGACTGTTTCTTACAGTTCATCAAAATCGTTCAAAAAATGTCCGAACAGCCTCTGTATAACTTTTAACACTAACACATACAAATTTAGTTATTTTCTGTGGAAAAAATTATATTTTTCATAGAACAGTATAATCTTTTCTGATTGTCTACCTCCCTAAGTCTACTCACCTTTCTAGGGAATGGATTCGTCCGCATTTGCTCAGAGCGAAATTTACCTCCATTCAAAAACCATCAAAAGCCACTTTCCTTCTCAGAGCTCCCCCATTTTTGGTAACCGAAAAAAAGGAGGATTTCCTTTCTGTTTTTCTAACTTTCAGGAAGGACGTGTGCTATCCTAGTCTCGATTTCTCATAGGAAAACTCTCTGCGCTTTCTTAAAAACTAGTCCAGTTAATGTTTACAATGGAGGCTATAAGAGTGGTTTAACTTTAGAGCAGAGAATTAATGTTATAAGCGAACACGAAGAGGGAAATCCGACAGAAAACTAGTCGACATGTTCAAATGTGGGAAGATGCAGATAAACAACACTTTAAAGAACCGAGAAGTGTTTTTATAGGAAAGGTAGGTGGGTAGTTGAATTAACGTTGCACTGGAGCAACACTTCGGGCTATTGGCGACGGTCCGGAATCGATCCCGAAGGGATCCGAGCACAACACCTCGTCATTCTGAACCACTGTCAGATAACATGGTCAACACTTGAGTTGGCACTCACCTCTCCAAACTTCCACACAAACGTGAGGACATTTGAGGCAACGGCAGTTTTAACGTGCAGTCTCCACATACACAACGGTCCTTGGTTATGTTTAGTTCTCACTAAATATTTAGACTGTATAATGAAGAAACAAAACCATAAGTTTACAGAAAATGTTGAACAAATGTGTTTGAAAATAAGTAGTATGGAATACATATGCTCTAAATAAAAATATCAACCGCCTAAATTTTTCGAACCTGTCGACAAATTATTACCTTACGAATGAGAACTTTTATATAATAAGGGTAAAAGACATGCATGTGGGTGGGTGGATAAAAAGTAAACTCAAGTTTCAACAATAATAATGAAATTAATTTACAAAGTAAACCACAACGGCTATTGGCGACGGTCTCGGATCCACCTTGAAGTGAAAGATACAAGGATAACATCTCGTGATTTCGAACCACGTCAGATAATGAGGTCAACACCTGAGCTGACACCCCACTCTTGAGACTTCCACACCACGCCAATTTGAGGACATGATAGCGAATTCAGACGAAAGTAAAGGAGGTGATCCTCTAAAAGAACGATTAACAATAGACTTATCGCTTTTCCTGTCAGCGAAAAGAAAACGCCATTGGTTATATGAAGATATAAGGTACCTTGGTGGTTTAGAAACATTGACACGACGAAATTCGGCGTTATTTGAGCAGCTAACTCGAGTTCGTGGATGCCATCCTCAATATTTGAAAAATGGCTAGTTGATTTTGACCAAAAAATGAGCCTTCAGCTAAAGAAAATCATTGTTTTTGGACAGTGCTCTATGTCACTACCAGCAAACGACGTTTGTGATTGTAAGGTTACAGTTGGCTACAGAAAGCTTCAGACAAACTGAAACCTTCGAATCAAAGAATAATCTACATGGATGTGCTATCAGACATTGTCTGATGTATCTCCATTGTTGTGATAACGGTGTGGATGTCGCTGTATGATTCGTCACCAACCCTTCTTAGAAAGTGCCTATCTATATATCCCTTTATGAAGTAATCATATGTATATATCCCTTTATGAAGTAATCATATGTATATATCCCTTTATGAAGTAATCATATGTATATATCCCTTTATGAAGTAATCATATGTATATATCCCTTTATGAAGTAATTATATGTATATATCCCTTTATGAAGTAATCATATGTATATATCCCTTTATGAAGTAATCATATGTATATATCCCTTTATGAAGTAATCATATGTATATAGGTCCTCCATATCCTTCATTAAGATGCGCAAGAATTTTTCTTTGTTGGTGGGCCGTGGTAGCTCAGTTGGAAGAGCAGCAGATTAACAGCAGAGTTCGAAACTAGGTCCAGCCAAAAACCATCGTGTACAAGGGGGCTGGTGCTCGCTAAATCGGTCGTGGCTTCAAATGCCCTCACGTTGGCGTGGTGCGGAAGTTTGGAGAGTGGAGTGCCAGCTCAAGTGTTGTCTCGTCATCTGACAGTGAATCCAAACGACGTTTCATTGTCCTTGGATATTTCTCTTGGGGAATGAAACCCGGATAGTTGCCAATACCCCGTTGTGTTACTCCAGTGCAACGTTCAGTAACAGCTTACCTACTTATCGCTCTGTTGGTTGTTTCCTAGCAAGCATAATTGGACTAGCGTTTCGCCCAAAACGTGCAGCGATATCACGATATGACAAAGCACTTTCTCTCACCCAATAATTCTTATGTCAAGCTCAGTCTATCTTTCAAAATTTTATATAGTTTTGTAACGAGGCATGTTTACAATCGAAATCTCTCACCTACGTAATGTTGGGGTAAGTAGTAGTAACTAATCACTGGAGCAACACAACGGGCTATTAAAGATCTAAGGACTCACCTCGTCATTTTGAACCACGGTCAGATGACGAGGTCAACACCTGAGATGGCAGCTCATTCTCCAAACTTCTACACCACGCCAACGTGAGGACATTTGAGGCCATGACAGATTTAACGTGCAGCAGCCCTCATGTACCCGACGGTCTTTGGTTGGATCTAGTTCCGAACTCGCAACCCTGCGGTTGCTAATCCGTTGCTCTTGGGCTACACTTACAAAGTTTCGAGGTTTTTGCTGTATTTGGAGTTACACCTCATAGCCCATTGCGTGCATATCCTATTCGCGTACTCAGATGAGATTTCAACCCTCCTGGTCTTGACGTGGTATCTCATCATTAGCAAAACCATCTGCAGATCTTGATGGACGAGATTCCTCGTCATTATTTAACCATCCAAGTAGTTTCGATGAAATTTAATTTTGCTTAAGATGAGATTTAATTTTGCTTAAGATGAGATTTAATTTTGCTTAAGATGAGATTTATTTTTGCTTAAGATGATATTTAATTTTGCTTAAGATGAGATACCTCGTCATCCAAGACGTAGCCTATTTTTCTATGATGACGAGATCAAGATCTATCATCATAAAAGGATGAAATATATCGTCTTTATGACATATATTGTCAGCTGACTCATTAACTGACAAAAAGAATTATTTGCTGTACAGCTGTTTAAAGACTAATTATTAGTTTTGATCAAAAAATAAAAATTATAAACATTTTGATGGGGGGTATTTCAATTAACGTCACACTGGAGCAACACAACGGGCTATTGGTGACGGTCCGGGATCAATCCCAAAGGGAAAGGTCCGAGGACAACACCACGTAATTTTGAACCACGGTCAGATGACGAGACAACACCTGAGCTGGCACCCCACTCTCCAAACGTCTCCAAACTTCCACACCACGCCAACGTGAGGACATTTGAGGCCACGACAGATTTAACGTGCACCAGCCCCCTTTGTACACGACGGTGTTTGGCTGGATTCGAACTCGCAACCCTTCGGTTGCAAGTCCGTTACTCTTCCAACCGGGCCACCGCGGCCCTACATTTTGATGGTATTCTATATCTTGGTAAACAGATAATATTATATATTTTAAACAGAGCAGAAACTGGAGTTCCTACTCTAGTTTCTGCTACGATGATATGGTCCACCAAGATCTGGTCAGTTTCGAAAATGACGAGACTCCACTAGATCAGGACAACCACGAGGAGGTTTAATCCTCGTGGTGGTTGTCTTGAAGATGTATCTCGCCATAAGCAAAACCATTAGTAGACCTTGATGGACGAGATATCTCGTCGTTAGAAGAAAACTGACCAGATATTGATCTCGTCATCATAAGAAACATCGGCTGTATCTTGATGACGACACATCTCGTATTTAGCAAAATCGATCAGATCTTGATGAACGAGAACGAAACCACTTGAGGGTTGATCAATTGCATTTATCATTATAAAGTACTACGCACGTGTCAAATTCCAAGTCTATCCAACAACTATATATATATATATATATATATATATATATATTCTTTTTGTTTCTGGTTGTTGCATTTTCAATGAACAGCAATGCATTTAAAAAACAACCCTGTACCGAAGCAAAACTCCCCAAAATAAACTATACAAATTGTATTAATCATCATGAATTAATATTGCTAAATCGATATTGTCTTAATATTTTGGTAAACGTATTATATCTACATCGTAAGAGCAGAATTTATGAGTACATGAAGGAGAGAATACACACACAAATACATCGCCCTATCCCGGATTGCATCGTTAATTCAATGGTGGTTATTATTTTTCTAGCACAGCTGAGGAAGAAAATTAATAGGATTACTCCATTAATACACTTAACGAAACCTTTGTGTTCATAGGCTGTTAATTAACGATATGGGCAATATTGAGTTCGGCAGCAGGTTGCCAGAACTCTATCAAAATAAATTGAGTAATCTTAAATAATTAACGATCGTCGAAAAGGAATTGAGCCCGCTATCAGCGCTTTTAGTTTAATGTACACAAATAACAGCATTTCTTGAGGGCCTTTAAAAATATACATTGATACCTACCCTTTCCTCTCGTTTCAATGCAACAAATTTCAAATAATTTTAATCTTAAAGTTTTATTTTTAGTACAATCTGTTTTGATCGAGGGCCGAGGTAGTCCGGTTGGAAGAGTAACGGCTTAGCAACTGGAGGGTTTCGAGTTCGAATCCAACCAAATACCGTCATGTACAAAGGGGACTTGTGCAAATTAAATCTGTAATGGCCTCAAATGTCCTCACGTTGGCGTGGTGTAGAAGTTTGGGGCGTGGAGTGCCAGCTTAGGTATGACCTTGTCATCTGACTGAGGTTCAAAAATACGTGGTGTTGTCCTCGGAACTTTCCCTTCGGGTTTGATCTCGGGCCGTGGACAATAGCCCGTTGTGTTGCTCCAGTGCGACGTTAATTTAAATACCTACTTAACTACCTGTTTTGAGCTTAAAAATGTTTTGTATTTCGCTCAAACACGCGAAAATTTTGAGGTGAGAGAAAATGCATTTGTTTAACCTGCTTATTAATGACCAAAAATATTTTAAGCAGGAAGCAATACAAATATTATTGCTTTGAAGGATTGCGTATTTTAATTTTTCGTGGGTGACATATTTCAAAACATAAAAAGTGAAGCTTAAATTATCTTTCATTTGAGGGGGTTCTCTCTCCCAACGTCTTAATCAATTTGTAGCATGTTTTTTTCAATCTCGAGTAATTGTGTTATACTTTTAAAGCTTCACTTACGAACTGGCTTCTCTGGGAAATTAATTCATTCAATAAGTAATGCTCCAAGCTCGGTTTCAACGAGATATCGGATCCCTCCAGATCAACTAATGACGAGATATCTCGTTATCAAGATACTGCCGATTTTGCATGATGATTAAATCAAGTCTTCTTAGGCCGAGATATCTCGTCCATTGAGGTCTGGTTAGTTTTGCGAGACATCCACCAGAAGGGTAAACAGGTTCCTAATAGAAAAAGCATTACAAAATTCTAAACCATTTGAAACTATTATTATGTGCGTTCCACCTCCCTTCTACATAAAGTATTTTTGAATCAACCAAAATCTGTTATTTTTGCAGTTGCTATGCTAAAAATATTTTATGCTTTGTTTCAAGGCAAGGATCCAATTGATTCCATGTAAATGTATATTAAACAGTATTATCTGTGGCCGGTCAATCACGTCCATACGGATCTATCCACGAGGGTAGGTCAAAAATTATCCGCACTTTCGCAATAATACATCTTTACGTGTGTAACACATCTTTAGGCCTTCTGCGCATGCATGCTTAGAGTTGATACTACTGTGGTCATATTATCCAAGTTTGACCTTGATAGCGTCAATTTTCTTGCTTCTGCTTCAGTAGAAACATGGCCGCTGCCCTAGCACCAAGGAGGAATAAAGAGCAGTGATTCCATTTCTAGGGTAGGAAGGTGTGACAGGGGAATAAGCAATAGAATTTTTCGAAGGATTTCTATTACGAAAAATTAACAATACGATGTTTCCAAAGGGTTCCGTTCTAAAGAAATAAGAATTAAAATCCTTGCAAAGGATTCTATTCTAAGGAAAGGAGCAATGAAATCTTTGCAAAAGTTTCTATTTTAAGAAAAGGAGCAATAGATTCCGCTCAAAGGATTCTATTCCAAGGGAAATATCAATAGCATCTTTCCGAAGGTTTCTATTCTAAGGTAAGAAATAATAAAACATTTCCAAAAGATTCTATTATAAATAAAGGAGGGCGCACTGGAATTGTTTCAAGAGATTCTATTCAAAGTTCAATCGATTCAAAGATTCTTCAAAGGAAGGGACCAATGAAATTTAAATGTTGAAAGACCCCATGAAATCTTTCAACCAATAGATGTGGTTATTTAGTCATTTGTACACTTAAGAGTACTCTTAAGTGTATTCTTGAGTACTCTTGAGTATTCTCAAGTGTACCCTTAAGTTTAATCTTAAGCATACTTAAGTAAAGGCATACTTAAGTAAAAGTTACTCTTGAGTAAAGGCAATACTACACTACACGGAAATGTCGTTAAGCTGAGAGGGTTAATTTTGCCAAAAATATTACTAAACATACATAATTGTACTTTGCATATAAATGTCAATGAACATCCCATGTATTTCAAATATATGCCATGAAACAGATTAGATAGCGTGTCATTAAATTCGCTCTTATAATATAAGAGCGGTAATTAATCATACGCGTACATGATGCTTCTGACATCCCTCCTTACTGAGTGGATTGGATGCTTAATTAGAAGCCAAGCTTCACATGCTCTAAGTGAGTCGAGTAATGCTCCGATTAACTATTGAGTCCAATATCCAATTTCTGTCCCGAGAAACACCTGCCGAGTCACGAAATTATGGTACCACACTCAAGGAGTGTTAGTATCAAACACCGGGTTCTCGAACACTTCCAACTTACATGAATACTTTATCAGGTATTTACCAACAATTCGCTTTTTCGTTTAGTTTCTTTCACTTGCACTCATTTAAATTAAGATAATGACTATAATGCCTCTAAGCTATTTCAAGGTGAACATATCTCCGAGTATATCTGCTTAATGCACTTAATTTATTGCTAAGAGGTTTAACCCTCAGTGGTTCACACGTATAGGCTACATGACTTCACTCCAGGTGTGAACATTATGACCAATGGAATCTTTCCTAGGATCCTTTCAATAAATAGGGCAGCCCTTGTTGGAGGAGTACCGGATTAGCAACTAGAGGGTTGCGTGTTCGAAACTAGGTTCAACCAAAGACCTTAGTGTACACAGAGGCTGGTGCAGGTCTTAAATCTCTAGTGGCCTCAAATGTCTTCACGTTGCTGTGGTGTGAAAGTTTGGAGAGTGGGGTGCTAGTTCAAGTGCTGCCTCGTCATCTGAATGTGGTTCAAAATTACGTGTTGTTGGTCTCGGATCTTTCTCTTCGGGATGGATCCCGGACCGTCCCCAATAGCCAGTTGTGTTGCTCCAGTGTGCCGTTAATTGACTACCTAACCTTTCAACAAATCAATGCGGCTATTTAGTCATTATGTGTGTTCTGGGGAAAAACAATATTACTCTACTTGGAAATGTGGTGACACTCAGTGGGTTAAATGCTTGAAAACATTCATAGGGATTCCGAGTGTATGTTATGGTTATTGTCTTTTAACCCTCCAAGTGGTTATAACGAGATATTTCGTCCATCACGATCTGACCAATTTTGCAATGACGAGATATCCCGTCAGAAAGACATTACCAATTTTTTAATGATAACACGATCGAGATCTGGTCATTTTTTCTAGTGATCATCCATCAATATCTGGTTAGTTTTGTTAATGAAGCAAGTTACCTAGCCAAGACAACCACCAGGAGGGTTAAACTATATCAAAAACGTATTTTCCTTCTTCCTTACCCCAGTGTAAAAACAAAACTAATTACATTAAGTCATTGAGTATGTGCAAAAGCGTTTGTGGGTAATCGAAGACGGGTCCTTAAAAATGTCTTGGTGTATGGCTCCAATGCAATTCAGGATATGTGA
Source organism: Meta bourneti (assembly GCA_933210815.1). Taxonomy (NCBI): domain Eukaryota; kingdom Metazoa; phylum Arthropoda; class Arachnida; order Araneae; family Tetragnathidae; genus Meta; species Meta bourneti. Next base: position 99,394,520 of record OW119928.1, on the reverse strand, counting down.
GGCTGGTATTAAGCTGCACTTTATACAGGACCATCAAAGAATATCATCTTTTTCAAATGGCCAGATCGGAGCCTGGCAAGCATAGAGGGGGCAAATTGAAGGCAAGCAGCTCTCCTGGGGTTTTATTGAGTGATGAAAAGGTACTGGAGATGATCTGCGCAATTGCTTTTTAAGTGCGAACAGGTGGTCGTCCTCTGAGAGTGGGACGGTACTTTCTCTTGATCCAGGTTGTTTATTTGCTCCGGCTTTTGCTAATAAGCCAAATTTCTCATTGCCCGGAATGCCAATATGAGATGGGATCCACTGAAAATTTATTTTTGAATTTTTGTATAGCAATTATTTGTACAATAGCTTCACACAGTTCATATCATCAACACAGATAAAAGCCAAAGCGTATGGTGTGTACCGGTCGACTAGTATTTGTAATTCTGAACATGTGACATCAGAAGGAGGCTTGGCAAAACCAAATAAAACATTAGTAAACCTAGTATTCAAATACTAAAGGCTTAAAAAATAACAAATATAGGTATGGTAGGGTATTTTAATTAACGTCGTACTGGAGCAACACAACGGGTTATTGGCGACGGTCCGGCATCAAACCCGAAGGGAAAGACTGAGGACAACACTTAGTTATTTTGAACCACGGTCAGATGATAAGGTCGCACCTGAGCTGGCACCCCGGTTTCCAAACTTCCACAAAATGTTAACGTGAGGACATTTGAGGCCACGACATATTTAACGTGCCTCAGCCCCCATGTACACAAAGGTCTTTGGTTAGAATACAATTAGCAAAACTCACCGAACTTCTACACTAGCTTTACGATATTTGGGACCACGACACACTTAACGTGCGCCAGTCACGCCGTTCACGACAGTCTTCGTTTGAATAAATTTCGAACTCGCAACCCTCCTGTTGCCTATCCGCTACTCTGCCAACCGGACTACCATGGCCCAAGCCTACTCTAAATAATATAAAGAGCTATTACTATGACGGTAGGTAGGTATGTATTTAATAAACGTCGCACTGGAGCACTACAGCGGGCTATTGGCGACGGTCCGGGATCCATCCCGAAGGATAAGATCCAAGGATCAACGCCACGCCATTTTGAACTATGGTAAGATGGCGAGAACAACCCCTGAGCTGGCACCCCACTCTCCAAACACTTCCACACTACTCCAACGTGAGGACATTTGAGGCTACGAAAGAATTAACGTGCACCACCCCCCGTGTATACGAAGGTCTTTGGCTGGACCTATTTTCGTACTCGCAACACTTCGGTTGCTAATCCACTGCTCTGCCTACTGGTCTACCACGGTTATTATGACATAATTCTCGAGTTGACTATTGTAATATATACATTTTCTTAAATACGTTGCACTAAGGATTTAGGATTTATCTATAGACATTAGTTCCCTTATGCAAATTAACACACATATCATGGATTTGGAAGCAGTCGAAAGATCAAATAAATACATTCAGTGTCCGTGGATATAATATCCACGCATAAACATCATAGCTTGCACTTTTATCACCACAATGTCCCCATTCCGCTCGTACGTAAAATATCTCCACGTAATGCTCGCTATTTAATTTGCATGCTCGCACTCTCTGAAAGCGGCCTCGTGTTTATCTTGTAAATACTTTGCGACAGATGGAAAATGTCTATTTCGAGAATCGCCTTCGTTTTTATTGATTCTTCTGCTCTAAAGAGACGTCTATTTTTAACCTCTCAATCGATTACGGTCTAGTAACTAGGTGGATCCATCTTTGGACTATGTCACAAATCGAAACTTCCCGGAGCCTGCTTGTTTTGATGACTTGTCATTGTTTGGGGTTAAGCTTCCTTCGCTTTGGGGGAAAGTGGATTGGGATCGTGGACAGAACCCCATCTCCATATTACTCGGAATTCAACGAGCACATGCAATTCAAAATTTGAATAACAAATAAAACATTAAAAATTCGTATTTAAAATGCATTGCAGGATAAAATAGGTAAGGTGTTTAATTAACGACTATTGGCGACAATTCGGGATCAACCCCGAAGTGAAAGATCAAAGACAGCACCACATAAATTTTAAACACGGTCAGATGAGGTCACACCTGAGCTGGCACCCCAACGGACATTTGAGGCCACTACAGATTGAACATGCACCAGCCCCGTGTACACGACGGTCTTTGGCCGGACCGAGCTTCGAACTAGCAACCTTTCTATTGCTAATCAGCTGTTCCTCCAACTGCCCGGATAAAATAGGAGTTATTGGGCATTCGCTATTCAAAGGTCTGTTCCAATATGATCGCAGTTTTTGATTCCCAAGACAAGAAATGTATGTAATAAATTCAGAAAGGTCTTAGAAAGAAGATATCTCATGACTTTCATCGCCATGTTAAAATATCCTCGGCGTAAGGTAAGCGCACATTAGTCCGCATCGTACGGATGGCACGCATCATACAGATCGGATTTGTTTACTGTACTGCCCACACTGCATTCGGAGCATCGGCATTACACCTAGAAACTGACGGGAAAATGCCGGCCACATCGACATTCTCTTGCGGCTGTTCGGACATTTTTTGAACGATTTCGATGAGCTGTAAAAAATTGTATGCTACGAAAGGATTTTATTTTCACAGCAGTTAAATAGTTAAAGCATAACTCAACGTCTGCTAATTCAGAGCTTCGTTTACTTTCAAAATGGCGCTTCTAAATAAGCAATGGATGGAAGTCTATATTTCCTCTCTTTCCGAAGAGAATTATGCTTATTCAATTATTCAAAAATGCTGTAAAAGTCAAGGTTCTTCGATATCTAAAGGTACAATAAGTAGTATTATTAATGGGAAAGGAGAAAAACGTAAAAGTGGAAAAATACTTCTAAAAAAGTATCTAAAAAAGAAAATATTTCTGAGAATATTTGTAAGGTAAGATCTTCAATTTTAAAAGAGAATCCGCCAAGTCAAAGGACTATAGCAAAGTGAACGTGAGAACTTTCTCTAAGAGATATATGATTTCCGGTTTTGCACATAATGGAAAATTAAAAGTAAAAAGAGGGTAAAAAATGTAAAAATCAACTCCCGCATATTATCAAGACCCTATTTTATCCCTAATATTCAAAAATAATTATCATATCTTTATCCACAGTGCCAACAATCAGTAGAACTGCATCAGGGTAAAGCAAACAGCCACACATCTAAATCAACTCCTAAATTCTTGGAAAAAATGGAACAAGAAACTGGTATCACGTCAATACCCTTTACTGATATTCCTGCTAAATCTCCATATGTTTCACCCATGGACTTTTGTGCTTCTGGACTTTTAAAAAGAGCATTATCGAAACTTGACCGAAAACCATTCAAAGACTGGAAAACTGTGGAGCAAAGAATGGGACAATATACCACTGTCGATACTACAAAAGTCATTATTATCATGCAAATGAAGGTGTAGAAAGATAGTTAACAATAAGGGCTATCAAATGGAACATTTAAAACACCAAAATTTCATGTAAAAAATTCAGTCCATTAAAATCGTTCAAAAAATGTCCGAACAGCCTCTGAACTTCCGTTTTTTAAGTATAAAAGGAATATCTGCATAAAGATTGGTTAAAAAATATTATTAAAAAAATAGCACTTTTTAAAAAAAATCATGTTTTGGTATCGATCGGGCGTAAAATTTTACGGATTTGAAATCCGTTGAAATTTTCACTCTATCTTGAACCATCGGAAGGATAACTTCGGATTAGGGGAATAAAAAACACAATTTAATGTATGACGTCAGCATCCGGTGCCCACACTACTCGGAAATTTCGGATGACTCATTCGCATTGTACGGACGGAACGAATTTATTCTCTCTCCGGAATCATCGTCGGAATGGTCGACGTCCGATACGTACGATGCGGATAGGTGTGCAGTCTCATTCAAAACAATCTAAGGAATTCTAAAATCCGATTCGTGCGATGCGTGCCGTCCGTACGGTGCGGACTAGAGTACGCTTACCTTTAGAAACTCCAAAAATGACTATAGCTGACTAAAAACGGACAATTTTTTTCAGCTGTTTAAAAATAACTATTAGCTTTTATGCATTTTGAAAAATGTTATATATATATTTTGAACAGATTGCAATATGAAAATGTATTTCTCATGATCATAAAAATAAGCATTTAGTGTCGTCGAAAAAATGTATGTTAATGGAGTTTCTGCTCTAAGCCGTCAATATATTGGAAAAATAGTTGGCAATTATAGACGTGCATCTTTCAAAAGAGGCTGCCAATCCACTTGATACATGCACTGTTTATAATAGAACAAATTCAAAGATATCATTTAATAGGAAAGGACATCTACAAAATGAATCGAATTTTCATTTGAGGCACTCTGTATATTAAATTGTACACATTTCTAAATATTTACGTCGATACCTAAATTTGATATCAAATTTCGAATCTGCATAAACATTTAGATTACGTTTTAAAGCTATTTATGTAATAAAATTTGAATTAACTTGATATTAACCAATTATAATTTAATCAAATTTGGTGATTGATTACAATCGTTAGTTTGTGTATTGTATAGTTACATAAAGCCTTCTTTAATCAGCCTTACCGTAATTTAGTCGTTGTACAGCATTTATTTAGTCACTTCAAGTTGTATAAATAACTATTACATCATCTTTTTCGGTTTTGGCTTAAGATATCGGTATTGCATTTTTCGATCCAGAAAAGCGGAAAATAGAACTGCTCTTTTGAAATGTATCCAAATCATTATGTATGCACTTTCACTCTCTCATAATCCAGTGGATATGTAAAATGAATAATTAAGATCCTTGAATAATTAGTGATGAATAATTAAAGATCCTTGAATAAATGCAGTTCAATCTCGTTCTTGGAAATTACATAGAAGTTTTTTGGGTTGTCCAAACGAAGGAATTCAAGATTTAATGGAAACGTGTCCTAGTTAAGTAACAAATGACAACAATTATCCTTAACGACGTACATTTAGACAAATTAGCATTCATTAGAAGGCGTGTTCGAATTAATAGAATGGATAACATCCTTTCTCAAACAAAAGCCTTTCCATAAACCATCTCAATTATTTCAATTGATACCTTTACTCACGCCCCTTGAGTCTAGTAGATAAATGGATGCAGCACCATGCCATTGATTCTTTACTCGTAGGAAGCCAAACACTTCAGCAACGGTGTTATGCGAGTATATATTTGAAAGGTTTACAATATTCCTTATTATTTATAATCGGACCCCGTTGGAAGAGCAACGGATTAGCAACCGGAGGGTTGCGAGTTCGAAACTTGATCCAACCAAAGACCGTCGAGTACACTGTTGCTACTGCACATTGTCGTGTCCTCAAGTTGTCGGGGTGCGGAAGTTTGCAGAGTGCAGGTGTTCTCATCATCTGACAATGGTTCAAAATGACGAAGCGTAGTATTTGGGTCTTTCTCCTAGAGATTAGTCTCGGACTTTGGCAAACAGCCCTTTGTGTTGCACCAGTGCGATGTTAATTAACTACCTACCTACCTTAATATTATCATTTAAATTTTAATTAGTTATAATTAATACGTATTTATTAACCCTCCTTACGGTCGTCTCGACTAGAAATCTCGTCATTAGAAAAAACTGACCAGATCTTGACGAACGAGATATCTCGCCATTAGAAGAAAGCTGACCTTATCTTGATCTCGTTGACATTAAAAAATCGGCAATATTCTCATGACGATATATCGTCATTAGCAAACTTGGTCAGATCTGAATGGACAAGATATCTCGTCGAAACCACTTAATGTGTAATTGCGATTATATTACAAAAAAGGAATGAAAAAAGATGATCCTAAATTTAATTATTTGTATACCTAATTTTTCACCATACGTTGACCCTATAGTTAGAATTACAATTTTCATTACGTGAACAAAGTATATAGCTTTAGGGATGAATACAAGAAATTTGTAAGTACAAATAGGGAAATATGTTTCATATTTAATCCTTCTATATATATAAAATAGGATGTGTGTGTATATATGTATATTTTCTATACAAATCTACACCGTTTGACCAATCCACACCAAATTTGGTACACTTATACTTTAGAACACTGCGGTCAGCATAGGCTAACTCTTAACCCCCGTTCTATTGGCCCTAGGGGCTTAAAACTATTCGAAATCGCCATAGAAATAACATTGGGCATAGATTGATTTCTTTAGGCAGCTATGGTTGCTTTACCAGTGTTGATCGAAAAACAATTTTTTCCGAAACCAATTAAATTACAATATTTATGTTTGAACTGACTTTTTAGTTCTTCCTATGATGTAAATAAATTATAGATACTAGTGGTTGCCCAGTGGTCGAAATTCGACCATAATTCATTTAATTTTTAAGTTTGAACGTTAATAAGGTTCTTTTGTCAAAGAGTATACCTCTATATTCATTGCATATAATTTTTTTGAATTTTGTTCTATTACGTAAGCTGCGAGCATGTACAAATACGTCATAGGAAAAATGCGGTATAGCTTGGTTAAGCCATATCTAAAAAACAATAACACGTTGTTTGACATTTTTTGGGGTTTTTTTTTATTGCTATACTGGCCACAGGTTTCGCCAAGGCTACACAGTTAATTTACCGCTCTTTTTCTAATTATATAAAATTTAAATAAAAAATAAATACAAAAAATGAAAAATGAAATAAGGAATACGTGCTTCGTATTTTTTTATATATTTTTTATTGAAACAAAAAAAACCGGGTGGTTAAAAAAATAAATGTTGTCCATTGAACTTGAAATAGTTCGACAATGAATTTAATGATTCAAAACTTCTGTGTAGACGATGTTTTTTGTAAAAACTCTTTCATCGTTTGCTAAATGCCCTTGACCGTTATATTCTGAAATATAAAATCTCAAACCATCGAATGATCGAACTCTACTTGCTGAGACGTACAATTGACCATGTGTAAAAACTGGCTGCCTCAATAAAATTCCAATTTTTTCGAATGTTTGTCCTTGAGACTTATTTATTGTCATCGCAAATGCAGGTATAATTAGAAATTGAGTTCTTTGAAAGTTAAATGGTAAAATAGTTGCGGAATATGGTTAAATTTATACGTGGAATCAAAATTCTCTTATTGCGTGCGGTTCCAGTTAAAACTTCGCAATCAATAGTATTACGATGCATAAATTTGATGCGCATTCTTGTTCCATTGACTAATGCTTCCTTTGTATTTAAGTTTCTGATCAGCAAAACGATGCAATTAACTTTCAATACTAACTTATGTGGTGGCAAATTATGCCAAATCTCATACTCCTCCGTGCGCGCAATGTGCTTAAAAAGGGATACAAAGTTTTTCTTCACATATTAATATATAGATTACAGTATATGAACGTAAACAATGAATTTTTTATTTTGTTTAATTTAATATATTTGTAACGCATATTATACATTAATTTTATCTTTCTGCACTCCTTCTCCCATATGAACATTAATTATGCCAAATCTCATATTCCTCCGTACGCGCAATGTACTTAAAAAGGGGTACAAAATTTTTTCTTCACGTATTAATATATAGATTTTATTGAAGAAGAAAGAATATTTTAAAATATTTATTTTGCAAGGAAATTCAAGGAAAGGTTTTCAGGATTTCAAGGATGATTTTCAAGGAAAGTTGATGCATATTTCGACCAACTTTCCTTCAATAATTTATTGAATATGTAATTATTTGTAGAATTCTGTTTCATAAGCTTTTAAGGTAAGGCGTGTAACTTATTTTAAAATGTCCGGAATAGTTACATGTGAATCCTCCGTTGAAAGCAGTGATTTTCTTTCTGAAAAATTCTGTAAAATCGACCTTCTGCTTATTGAAAAAATTTTATCTATTCAGTTTAATTTGTCTACACCAATTACATTTATTTCTAACCCAAGCACCGTTATTCCGAAAAGCACAAACGAAAAACTCATTGATCATAAAAGCGTAATTTTGCTACTCGGTATCTGGCAGCACCAGAATTAATGTTTACTTTTTTTATAAAACTTTGTAGAATGCATTTTTTCGTCGGAATTTCGTTTCCGTTTGCATTTATGTCTTAATATTTTACATATTGCAATATATTCAGGAATTAAATGCATATATTTGAGTCCGAAGTATATTGTAGAAGCTATGAAAAAGTTAAAACGTATTTTCCGTTCAGCTTAAATAATTGCATTTTTCTGTGAAAGAAAATGCTTATTCTAATTCACTTTTCAAGCAACATTTAACCATTTCAACCCGAGCAAAGCCGGGTAATTCAGCTAGTAAGTTTATAAAAGATTGTTTATGCCAGTTTAGAAATAAATCAATATGTCCGAAACGTTTGTTATAGATACAAAGATTAAGGTGTCCGACTACCTTCGGAAAGGATTTTTTGAAATAATTTGAAATTTGACTTTTTTTGTGCATTATATTATAGAATATGGTTAAAAACTTAGAGAATAACATATAAAAAAAATAATTAATATTTTTTTTAAAATTTAAACCCCAAAAAGGGGTGAAAAATAGACAAAAACTAGCACCACCGCAAAACATGATAACTTAAATTTAAATTAAGATATTCTTATTTTGTAAATTTTATTTTGAAGATTGAAACCTCCTTTAGGGAATGTACCTCTCACATCATTGTAAACCAGTTCTTTTAAAAACTGGAGAGGTTCAAGTACAACCAAGAAGAAAATCTTCCATAAATTATAGCAACGCATAACTTTTATAATTAAAAATAAAAAAACTAATTAATGCACAATTACAGAAGTGGTACATTCCCTTTATAAACTCTTTGAAAGTATTCCTACCAAATTTCATAACATTTGAAGCATAACTTTTTGAGTTTTCATGTTTTGCGTAAAAGCAAAATTCTAAAATGTCAATTTCAAGAAAAAGCTAAAAACAAAATTCAATAATGAATCTTACCTTTAAATGGAAAATGTAGCTCTAAAATGATCCTGATTTATAAAGATCACCTTCTATAGAAGTTAAATCAACTACTTTTTTTTTCCTAATTGCCCTCAAAACCTTCCTGCGCTTCTTTGAAACGGGTGTTGTATGGCGCTTGGAATCACTGATTCTAATGCGATCCAAACTTTGGTAACCTTTTAATGTGAAGTAACCAAGATTTTCAATGTTCATCTTGCTTAAAACACTGGTGCAACCCTCAAATCCATCATTATATTGTATTACTGCATCATAAGCCCCTAATTTTACAGTTTTTAGGCTGACGAAAACCTCCTTCGGAACTCTCTGCCAAATAACACCATTGAAACTTTCATTGGCATTTTGAGTTTTGCCATGCAGACACTTATTCAAAAGTTCTCTGGTGCAAAGCTCTAAATACACTGGTTTGACTACATTTAAAATATTGTTGGGCAAACCAGAATGCTTGAGCTTTTCTGGTTCTTTCCCTTCGCTTACAGCTCGCTGGTAATAGCACCAACTGTCTACACCAATAGGGTACTGGCCATGCATCGGTTTCTTTGGTGATGAAGCACAATGAAACAAAGCTGCAATTACATTTTGCTGCATCATTTGTAAGTTGCCCACGTTAGAGCGAATCGCAATGCCATAATAATTTTGTAGTCTGTCGATAAAGACATCTGATAACTTGCCTTTACCAGACAGACCTTTGGTTTTGCTTTTCAATTTTCACAGACGTGTACCCACCCGTTTTTGAATGTGCCCAATGCATTCCAGTTTTGAAACACTTTTTTCGCCATATGTGTTTTGGACGCACAAATAGCCTTTAGAATCCTCATCACCGTAGTATTTCGTGTACTTCAGCTTCCGAGTGCTCACTGACCTCTTGAAAATTCTGTCGACACCAACAGTTTCCATCTTTGCTGATGACCCTTTAAAATTGCACTGGCATATATGGTCAGCTTCCTGTGATTCAAATGACGGGTTTCTCTTCAGTTTCTGTAATCTTTTGCAAATTCTGCAGTATGAGGACATGACTTCTAAATCGAGAACCTTTCCCGTGTCAATTGAAATGGCAGCAACACAACCATTCAAAGAAGTGTACCCTCTACGCTGCCACGTTCCATCTACAGACACGCCGCATTCACTGTCTTCTCCCTTTGAACCAACTTCATCAGCTGCTTTTAACATTGAAAATTCAGCAACCTCGGACACAACTTTCAAGAGTTTCTCTTCATGGATGTTATACGCAGCTTTAGAAATTGGTGGCAAATTCAGCGTGGTGCACAGTTTATACGCTGAAGAAAATCCCTTTCCAATCTGCCTCATCCCATAAACTATTCTAGAGTTCACTTCAGGTACATTTTTGTTCTTTTTGGAGGAGGCAAAGCCTTTTACAAAATCACAATTGTGACATTTCAAAGAGAAGTGTGAGCACAATCCATACCTGGAGTCTTCAACTAAATGCAAACCAGAAGCAAAGCATTTGGGACATGGAAGCACCAAAAATATATTTATTAAAGTTTCCAGGTCGAAAATCCGATTACCACACAGTTCCTCATTCAAAACTTCGAATTTGGAAGAGCTAGATGCTTGCAGTTTTGAAGCACTGGCTGTGCACACTGGATCTTCAAGACTGTTAGTCTTCAGTGTTTTAGAGTGTTGATTACCTTTGAAGTGGTGTTTCTTCTTCCTGGCAATACTCTTTCCCATTTTGTAAAGAAAAATCACTTTATGCAAGAAGAATTATCAAGTTGTAGAACTTTTTGAACGCACGATCGAAAATCACGAGTTCAAATTGTGTACAAACTGAAACTCAAGTTTGATGCCAGATTGTGAAGTTAAACATGATTGCCAGATGTATTTTTGTGTAAAAAGTAGTTTTTTAATTAATTTTTTTTAATTAATAAAAAAAATCCACACTTCAGAGCAAATTTTAACGCTTTAATTTGTTAAAATAAGAATGTAAACAAACTTTTACGTTCACTTCCTGTTTGCAGAAAGGCACTTCCGGTTTTAAAAAGTGTCGACTATGTAGTATTAAAAGACCTGTATCTTACGTTCTATGCATGGTAGGAACAAAATTTAAACAGATTTGGAAAGATAAGAAATCGGGCTTTCATATTATATCAAATTTGGAAAATCGCAATTTCCGCCGAAAATCGCGTTTTAAAGGTAGTCGGATACCTTAAATGAAGCTGAATATCCTAATGCTAACACTCCTGAAGTCTTCTTTATGTCTAGGGGCTTCACGGACTCGAGGTACTCTTGTGATCTATTCCATGGGATTTACTCTCTGGGAATCGCTTGGGCATTCTGGGGTTGCGATCCTCTGATAAACAGGAGCAATCCCAGAATGCCCAACCGATTTTTCTCTTCTTTCTTCTCTTCATCCATTCTTTTCTCTATAACTTGGCATTGACTCTCCAAACTTCCACACCACGCCAACGTGAAGACATTTGAGGCCACGACAGATTTAACGTGGATCGAGATTCGAACTCGCGATCCTTCGGTTGCTAATCCTCTTCCAACAGGGCTACCGTAGCCCCACGAAAAAGGGAAAATATTCGTCTAAATATGAGGCTTCAATCTACTTGACATTTAAAACGGAATCTTAAAGTTAGATTCGCAAATTTATTCTAACCTTCTCTCCAACAAGCTTTAAATTATAGACTACTTTCCCTGTAAGGGTTTCGAAGACTACAATGAATAAGGGGTGGTACATCGTTAAAACTTATAGAAGGTTCTTGAAATGTACTTGAGAAACGTCGATGCTGTGTTCCGAAGTGTAATTACTGCTTTTAATGAATGATTATTTTAAATACTTATTGCGGGCGCACGTGAAAAGGCAATTTATTTTCCTCGGGACCCTAAATCCTGATTAAGGTTAGCAGTTATTAGGTTATTGTTTTAACAAATTACCTGAATGATGTAAACTGCGTAATGACGGTGTTTTCATGAAATAGATTTGCGTTGCTTAATGGAGGAGATATTAGGGAAACCGTTTTCAACAATTGAGAAAATTAATTCTCGCTCTAGACGCCATTAATAGACAGAAATTAAAGAGATTATTCCTTTAAGGGACTCGTAAAATTGCAGGTACATAATTGTAAAAAATTGTATTTGAAATAACTTCACTTCTATAGTTACCATACATTGTATTTTTAAGTCTCGTGAGATATAATATCAGTCAGAGAACAAATTAGAAAAATAATTTAAGAAATGTGATTCGCAGACACACCACATCGAGAACTTACTTGCGATACAGTAGTACGTGTTGCAGTGTAACCTTTCTTCATCATGAAGCACTATTTTGAGAAAGTTGCACTGTCTCTCACACATCGTGCGAAATTGGTGATTGGCCGACATGATTATAAACACTTGATAAAAGCCTGATGGCGCTTCTGACGAAAACCAGATGGCGCTCGCAGAACTCGCCATTCTCTTGGATGAATGGTCTAAGGTTGAACAATTGTAAATTGCCAAAGTGATGCCAATCACTTTCAACAAGTGTGTGAACCCTTGCGATATCATACACTACTTATATTCCTAATACGTGGGAAGTGGAAGTTAGGAGAGTGGAGTACCATGACCGCAGGTGTTGATCTCATCATCTGACCTTGGTTCAAAATTACGTAGGGTTCTGTTCTCGGATCTTTCAATTCGGGATGGATCTCGGACCATCGCCAATAGCCCTATGTGTTGCTCCAGTTAATTAGCTATCTACCTACTTCCATCAAGTATGTGTGTATTGTGTTTTTAATTAATGTCACACTGGAGCAACACAACGGACTATTGACGACAGTCTGGGATCAATCCCGAAAGGTAAGGCCGAGGACAACACTACGTCATTTTGAACCACTGCTACATGCCGAGGCAATAGCAGTGGCACCCCACTCTCCAAACTTCCACACCACGAAAACGTGAGGACAGTTGAGGATACGACCGATTGAACGTGCACCAGCCCCATTTGTACACGACGGTCTTTTGGTTGGATTCGAACTCGAAACCCTCCGATTGCTAGTCCGTTACTCTTCCATCCGGGCCACCGCGGCACCCCAACAGGAGCTTAATATAAATATCAAACAGCGAACAAGGGTGCTCAGAAGATGTCTAACCTGTTGAGCGCAGAACATTGCTACCTGTACTGTGATCGTTATTCAACTTGCTATTCATACACTGGTTATCATCCATAAATTTCTCTGACTAAATAGTACTATGTGAGTAGGTAAGTATGTAGTAAATTAACGTCGTACTGGAGCAGTACACGGGCTATTGGCGACGGTCTGGGTAGTAGGTGGGTATTTAATTAACGTCACACTGGAACAACACAACGGTCTATTGGCGACGGTCCGGGATCAATCCCAAAGGAAAAAATCCGAGGAAAACGCCACGTAATTTTGAACCACAGTCAGATGACGAGGTAACACTAGTGGTGGTACCCCACTCTCCAAACTTCCACACCTAGCCAAGGTGAGGACAGTTGAGGACACGACAGATTGAACGTGCACCAGTCCCATTTGTACACGACGGTCTTTTGGATTCGAACTCGCAACCCTCCGATTGCTAGTTCGTTACTCTTCCAACCGGGCCACAGCTGCCCGGCGACGCTACGGGATCAATTCCGAAGGAAAAGATCTGAAGACAGCGCCTGGTCATTTTCAACCACGGTCGGATGAGGAGAGCAGCACCTGAGCTGTCACCCCAGTCTCCAAACTTCCACACTACTCTAACGTGAAGACATTTGAGGCCATGACAGATTTAATGTGCACCAGCTTCCGCGTATACGACGGTGTTCGGTTGGATCGAGTTTGGTACACACGATCTTTTTGCTGTGTGTTTGAAATTTAATCGGATCGGGTCTCTCCCTTGATTCCGGTCCGTCGTCAATAGCCCGTTGTGTTGCTCGAGTGCGACGTTACTTACTTACCTACCTTAATTTAAACATTACTTATGTCTCATAATGAAGTATAACATCTTAACAAGAGGGTCGTTTCGTAATTAATGCACTGGTTGGCAACACTGCGGTGGGAATGACGCAACGATCCTGGAAATTACATTAGTTGTAGTTCGAGGAAGAAGCACGTGTTTTTTTTTCATGGATAGCGTCATTTTTTAGTAACGTGAGTTAGAAATGGAGCCTCCACCAGTCTGACTGTTAAGGATCAAAGATCGTACATTAAGATCGAAACTTTACGGGGCAAAATCCAGACAGAAATTCAGTGCTTTAAGTGAAGTTTGCGGTGAATTAACAGTGGACCGAAATGCAGTTTCTCGTTGGGCTAATCGTTTTCGTGAAGGTCGTGTAAGCATAAACGACGACCCAAGACCAGGACGTCCGAAAACATCGACAGATGAGCGAAGTGTGAAACTCGTGACAGATGGAAGAAGATCGTCGTGCGACATGTGAGGAAATTTCGGAAGCCTCAGGGATTTCACCTACGTCAGTATCACAAATTCGTACAGATGATTTGAACAAGAAAAAAATGTATGCGTGATGGGTCCCTCGTTGCTTGGGTGCTGAACAGAAGCAGAAACGCCTGGACATTGCGATCTTGCTGGAATGATTTGACGTTGAAAGTCAAGCATTCTTGTATCGAATTGTCGCTATTGATGAAACGTGGGTTAAAGACTTTGAGCCTGAGTTGAAATTATTCCAGTGAGTGGAGAGGTCAAAGTTCCCTACGACCAAAAAATTTTGATGCGCTCAATCAAAGGTGAAACAAATTATCTTTGCTTACGATCACCATGGAATCATCATGACAGAGTTCCATGTGGACAAAGTGTCACAGCAGTGTATTATCGTGAATTCATTCAAAAACTGAACAGAAAAATGCACAAAACCCGACCTCTTGCTCGAAGCAGGGCCACTCATTCTCGATGACAATGCTAGCACGGAGATAGTCAATGTCGTAAATGAAAAACTGCACGAATACGGTTGGGAAGTGTTACCTCGTGCACCCTACAGTTCGGACGTGAGTCCACCAGACTTTCACTTTTTCCCAAAGTTGAAAAACCCTATGCGTGGTCGTCGTTTTCCTTCTCTGGAAGAGCTTTCTGCCGCCCGATCCATTCGCCAGAAGAATAGAGATGGGTATATTAGATGGAATAGTAAAGCTTCCCAGACGTTGGGACTCGGTCATTGCGAAGCAGGGAGACTATATTGAAGGATTATAGACAGCCGAAAAAAATAAACATGTAAGTAAACAAAAAAT